>CM057147.1:25720562-26141992 GCA_029964075.1 Patiria pectinifera | reverse complement strand
TAAAAATCTAAAATGATTTGCAACGGAACTTCTTATTTTGGGACAGTAGTCGAACTATTTGAAGAGCAGGGGTTCTTTTAGTGAAATACTGTGTACTTTTGCGGGATCAGTTGAAAGAAAGGCTTCGGTATCTCACTTTATGGGTTCGTGTCTTTAATAAGATAAGATGGGCAAACGAGTCTTTGTTTTTCAAGTGCCAAAAAGAGGACAAAATTCCATGAAACGGGAGCAAAGTATGATGTTACTCTGGAGTACAGGGGGCAGCCAGAATGCTTTGTCCAAAATGTCAGAAGGGAGTGGAGCAAGCATGTCCCCCCGCCTGCAGTTATTTCTGGATCACTGCACACCGTAATGGGCTCTCCTATAATCCCCCTTTCTCCTATCTATTTTCTCTTCTGCTAATTTACAGATCACTCAGCTGAAGATTGATCACAACCCATTCGCCAAGGGTTTTCGAGACAACGGCATGGCACGCAAGTAAGTGTGTAGATGCTCATCATTTTATGCACGGCTGGCTGTTAATGAGTTTGTGGCCACCACTGCCAACTTCCTTTGCACTTTACCATGGAGGAATCCCTCCATGATTTTACCGTGACAAGGGTTCAAGTCCACTGTTATTGGTGTATCCTGTTGGTGTATTATTTAAATGTGGTGATAGGAACACAGAACCAAAACACTGCATCCACTTGTCTGGCCATTAACAATCCATATACCCATATCACCTGATACATTCAAGTACATTTTGATGGAATGCTCATCAATTTTTATTCTGTCCGTATATTTTCAAAGTCTGGGAAATCCCAGACAGGGCTAACTCAAATACCGAATGATAGATCTTTTTCACGAGTCGGCCATATTTGAAATTGAAAGCGAGGTAAACTGTTCATTTTTGGAACTTCCGAGTAGAAATCCAATAAAACTTCATTAAAATTAATACCGTATATACCAGTCTGCCCTGATGAATAATTTAAAATTTGAGATTAAACATAACCTTATGTTTTAAGCCCAATTTTAAAAGAAAAATGAAAGTGGGGCTTGGCACGCACTCCAATCAAAATATGGTCTGGCACCGTCCTATTCATCAGTTTACAATTTATAAAATAGATTCAGGGAACACGATCGAAAATGGCATTTAAAAAATGACATTTCGCCCAGCAGATCATAAGTCACGAGTGGAATAGCTCAGTGTTGCGTTGTTTTCATGGTAGAAATAAAGATAAATCGCCCAATTAATGTACGTACAACAACCAAAATGTGCAGGGATTGCATTTTTAAAGGCAAACCATGGATATATATAATTCCGAACGATAATCCTGTAGCTCTGTTTGTACCTCAAGTCTTTTCTTTGATTCCCGTTATCACAGGGGCTCCAGGTTAGCGCTGAAGCGAACCACATCCACGAAAATAGAAGACCTGGACGACAAAAGAGGTAGGAATAAAAACCCTTTTTATTCATCAAAATTACCCACTTAAAAAACATTGAAAAAAACCCTCAATGGTTGTGAATTGTTTCCAGACTATAGGCCTACCCTATAATAAAGAGAAGATCACCGAGAACAAGCAATCTTAAATAGAATGGGTTTGTTGAATTTCTGGTGTATTTCTTGATCAATACCCAAACCGAAACGACTCTGACCTGGTTTTAACTTAAAAGTAACATACAACATTTTGCAAACATAAAAAACTACCAAATTATTATTAAATACTTTACTTACCTGTATTAGAATAATTGTCTCAAGCATCCTGTGCAATCATGGCACCGGATGTGCCTTCATTTTCAAGAAAAGTTGATTTTGGTATCAATATCCAACGATGGTCGGCCAACCATCGTTGGACAAAAAACCTTCTTTTTTTTCTCAAACACTGCCCCCAATTTACCAAATTTAGTTAGTCCACATTTTGTTTGCAGTCGGTTACACATCTGTGAACGGGTACAAGCCAGCTAGTCTGGTTCCCTGACCTCACAATTCCCCGACGACTATGAGTTGCTCTATTTCGTCTGAAGTAGGGTCAGGGAACCAGACTTCAATAACAGCAGTTAATTGCTATAAAATACCCCCAAATTCATCCATTTCTGAAAATTACAGCAATAGCATGTAGTATATAAGCCTTGACGATAATTCGCTATTCGAAACAGATGATAAAATATTTCGGCTTCCTTATGTATTTTCTTGTCTTTTCCTAATCAGTTCTTGTCAACAATTATATTCAAACTATCTGCGTCTGTTCACATTGCTAAAATAAACCTAAACATTATACATGCATGCATGTTTATGCATCATGAATTTATGAACATAAATCAAGTTGCGGAGATCATCAGGAGTGTATTCTATGTGTAATGGATCACAAATGTTGGCCGGATGGGGAATTCGAAAGAGGAAAAAAGAGAACCGCCCGTTACCCGATAGGTTCTTCCTTAATGAGGGCATCAGATATTCAGCATCTTCTTCGACGATGAAAGATGGAATTAATGTCGCGTGCTTATAGGAATCCACTGTTATACTCTTAAAAACAGAAGAGTTTTTTTGGAGCCGCAAGCGCAGCCGAGCCGTGCAGGAAAGTCACCCAGGCGGCAAAAATGTAATCTACGAGCATGTTGAGAGTTTGCAGGCTGAGCGATATTTCACGTGTTTGTGGCCCGGAACGGAGTTTTTCCCCTTGTCTTGTCTTGCCTCTTCAGCTTTTGCCGATTCGCCTCGCTCGGTGCTCGCCCGCATCTAAATTTCATAGAATATTAAATGAGATATCAAAATTTTATCAGCGTCAGGTGTGCCCATTCGTCGCCGTCGTAATTTCATCAGTTAACCACTTTCTTCTATCTTTCTTTTTTTCTTGCCGGGACGGCGGCGAGAAATACGGAGCGCTTGGGTGCAAAGAACAAGCGAAGCCCCTCTATTAACCGGCGGGCGAAGAAAAACATGTTTCGCCAAACGACAGGCTCCAATTCTGACGCGGGCCGAGTTGCCATTTCGCATGTTGTGTTGCGCTACGGGTGCGCGAGCGCCGGGCAACAACGCGGCGTTGGGCCGATCAGCGTTGAAGCGTATGGACGGGGGAGGCTACGGGGGGTTACGCAACGCAAGCCCCCCTAGCACTGACGGGTGCCAGATCTGACACCCAGGCCCTGGTCTGGAGGAGTCATTTTCACAGTTTTCTGTCTTTGCTCATCAGCCACGATAATTGCTAACGAGGAAACGATTGGACGAGTCTCATCTCTCCAGTCTGCAATAGGCTTAAGGGTCTTGACTTTCAATCCACCGTAACATGGCCAAGTAAAGCCTGCATCGTTGATTAAGCTTTACGTCCATCCATAGCCTTCATCCACCAATGAGGCAATTGTGACCGAAAACGGCTTATTCGTTCATTTCCGCTTTAGCTCATTTATGCCGGCTTGTTTCAAGACAGAACGAAAAAAATCCAATCTGAAGTTTATTATTCGGCACGAAGCCAAATGACGGGAAGAAATCATTACGAAGAACATGATCTCCGGGAATTTAAGAGACGAAGCCTAGCTTTCAATTCTCGTTGCAAAATTTGTAATTTTGTCTCGGTATAAATCTGCCCAACTCTCATTACATAACATTCAACACTTTGCATGCTCAGAGCTCATGAAACCTTCCAACGAAGGCTATCAAGTTGATGTTGCACGAGCGTTTGTCTTAAAATCAAAAGCGTTTGTCTTAAAATCAACTAATAGACATTTATCATGCTGCCATCATTTCAGTCACGTTCCCTGTATCCAATAACAGTACTGAATGATAATGCTTTTTGTGCAAAAAGGAACCAGACTATTTTTCCTTCCAGCCTCGCTTTGTTTACGTTGATTTGTTTACATGATAATGGTCTATAGCCCATCCACTGATTGTTTAAAGCCCGTTTCATCTTAGAGACACGAGTTTCCAAAATTTAATTTCTTCGATGTTGAGTTTGTTGTGTGTTTCTTCGATTTTTTACTATAAATGTCGAAAACTTGCTTTACGTTTCAATTAGATTGAGCCACGAACTGAGCTTTGAAAAGTGATACCGATATAGCGCCCTCACAGGAACGTTTTAAGGCGGGACAGGTCGAGCAATATACTGTCATGGCGATTCGACAAACCGAACTTGTTTGATTACAAAATTGCATTCTTCTTTTTTATTGTTCAAACTTTTGTATTCTTGACAGACTCCGACAACTCGAAGTCCTCTGATCACGCTGTTCCGAAGAAGGAAAAGCACGAAAGCAACTCTTCTCCCATTGGCTGTGACCTGGACACCGGAGGCACCTCGTCCAATCACCAGTCGCGTGACACGACAGGTCGGGGCGGCATGGACGACGGGCTGTTCGGCTGCGACCCGCTCAGTTCCACTGACGGCGATTTGACGCGCGTGGACGAACCGGGGACCTCGCACTGCCACAAGGGAGGACTGGGCAAATCGGGCGCCCCCATGGGCCACACCTTGCACAAGTCCAGAACGGGAATGGGAGGCGGTGGTGGGGGGACGGGCGCCCTCAACGTGGACGCCGACGCAGGCTGCAACGAGGCTCGTCTGTCGGACTATACGGGCACGGCAGCTAGCGGCGTGGTGGATCAACTCTCGCCGTGTTACTCCCAGGATCACGGCGTGATGACCGACGATCAGGGCATGACCTCAGCCCAGCCTGCCACGGCCCTAGCCGTAGCCCAGCTCGCTAAAGACAGCATGCATGGTCAGGACTATCGGTCGCTGTCCATGTTCTCCGTGTCGAACCAAAACCAGTGCATGGGACAGAGTGTGCATCCTCTGCAGAGCACGTCCAACATGTACATGCAGAGCTGTGAACCGCACATGTATAACTCGAGTGGGTACCATCACCCGACCACCATGTCGTCGAGCATGGCGCATCTCCACGCCCATCAGGCCCAGGCTCACGCGGTCAGGCACCTTGCTGCCCAACAGAACATCTCTGCTTGTAATGGGATGACGTCACTCCATGGGCCCTCACAGTTCCTGCATGGGGGTCACACTAGCACCTCAACAGACGCAATGGGGCTAAACTCGTACAACCACTTCTCCAACCACTCGGTCAAGTTCCCTATGTGACATTGCTGATATTAAACACCTTTATGTTCAGTACGCCGGATTACAGTGGTGTCCCAAAGCCAGTCACACTGAGCTACAATCGCAGTGTTCTCCCTGGTACCCGGCCGGCACCATAACGAAGTAGTTTGCACTTCTCACAATAACATCACAATGTGGAACTTTAAAGACTGTAAATTGATCACTTTTTGTTCTCATCAGTACAAAAACCATTGAAGTGTTGGTTTCACGCGGATTATCCTCATCTTATTTATCACAAGTTATTCTGATTTAGCACAGCACATTTTCGCGCTTTTTAAATCTTCCGTAAAGCCTACAACTTGAAATTTATTTATAAGCGCTTCACTTTCATATATAGAAACAACGTTGCGCATTAAGAGGTTTGGGATGCTTGCTTCGTTGATTTTAAAAACATCATTTTTTTCTAAAATTCGTAGAAAGAACCAGTTTTGCTGGAACAAAACTGTCCATCACACGGAACAATGAATCCCTTCATTCGATGACAAAGACAATGTAACAACGAATCGAATCCCCGCTAAAATAGTTATGTATAAAAGCCCACCTTAACTTTGCCGATACATTTCTTGAAATGCCGCGAAATTAGGATTTAATTAAAACTATAGGATTTTAGTCAAACATGGCCAGTCTTGTGACAAACCCTGCAGAAGATTGAGGCATTAACGTCGTTCAACGAGGTAGACTGTTGCTTTGATTTCTCACTGGATTTTTTGTCCAGCGTTGGTTCAGGGTACCAAACCAAAATGGCGGCGAGTGAAGATAACGTTTTTCGAAATCTTGTCATTCATTACCTTGAATTCTACGACTACAAACACTAATTGTGATAGCTGACATTTTTACCCAAAACCACGTCTTGGCGGATTAATTCCTATTGATTATGATAACATCCTCGGCCCATTTTACCCAACAACATTAATTGGTGCAGTTATAGAAATGACTTCTTCTTTTTTTAATTGTAAGAAATTAAAAGTATAGCGGACATTTTTCTCTAATTTTAAAAGTTCTTTCTTGTTGATATTGTTCCTGGTTTAGTACATATTTGTGCATTTGATATTTGTATATTTTGGCTGAATATTCTGTGATTATTTGAGAGAAGTTAACTGTAACCTCAATAGAGTTTTTAAAAAAGAAGAGATAATTATGATTATTGTGACAGTGATTTTGACCAATGGAACGCCCGACTGCTGCATGTAAATTGTAATTGTGTAATTACCATCGTTCTTTTTAACAATTGTTTATATCTTACTATTACAAACCTTGGACGTGTAAGTGTTAGGCGATGATCCATCGTGTATAATTCATATGCCATATATACCTGTGACCTATAGGGCAAATTACCTGACAATTGTTTCTCCCAAACCAACTTTAAAGCTTTGGGAGTAATGTCGGAAGTAATCAGTCATGGTTATGTAAGCCCCTTTGCAAATTGTGGTTTGATGACAGTTGATCACGTGACCACATTAGCTCAAAATTCCCAACTGGCTAATCTGACTTGTCGATTATATTCTTTTAAATAACACACAATACATCCTGTATGTGCTGGAAATTATGGCAAACAAGTTTAACGTTTTCAACTTGCATACAACTCTTTTCAACAGACCATGTTGGTGTATAGGCCAACAACAAAATTAGGCTAAAGCAATACAACTTGGAATAGGTATTCAGATATGTTTTTGTGTGTTGTAGTCTCAGAGTAACTTAAGATATCCAAAACACCAAAAGACTATAACAAAAATTCTATAAAAATGTTTTAATAGTCTGTACAATATAAACAACTCATTAAAAGAAATTGTTTTTTGGAGGTATATTTTGTTGAAAACAGTGTTGTAGTCGAGTACATTTCCATGAGTACGAGTACAAGTACGAGTACTTTGTCATGAGTACGAGTACTTTGTCATGAGTACGAGTACGGGCATGAGTACTTTCTCATGAGTACGACTATGAGTACGAGTACTTTGTCATGAGTACGAGTACGATTACAAGGCAATTTGTTTCAATGAGTACGAGTACCAAAAATGTACTCGAGTACGAGTACGAGTACGAGGTTCCACAAGAAGGAGCAAATTTCAATGTGTCACATGTTTTCAAGGGCTTTTTGGTGTCCAAACTGGACATAAAACCAATACAGAAGCCCCCAAACAGTAGAAAACTGTTTTTCCCTGCATTATGTAGCCCATAATTTGTTTTAAATTATCACACTTTTTGCAGGAGAACAATTTGCAAGAGTATGGGTAAGAGTACTTTGTCATGATTACGAGTACGAAACAGGTATTTTTTTCTTACGAGTACGAGTACATTTTCATGAGTACAAATTACGAGTACATTTTTACCAGTACGAGTACGAGTACGAGTACTGCGACACTCAGACGTCAATGTTCAGTTGGGTATCACATTTGAATGTAAGTGCGCGGCTAAGTTGGATTTTATAACGCGAGATTCATAGTAAAAGCTATAATACTCGATGTACAAAAGGGCTAGCTATAGCTTACGTTGTGACTCGCCCCTCACAAATTCAGTGGAGCGAAGGGCGTGTTTTTATTTGACTTTCTAAAGAGGATGAAACAAACCTTGTGCAATTTTTATTAAGACATTTCCATCTCTCTTTAACTTGTTTGATTATTCAATGGTTTTCATTGTTTTTGGACACTAATAATAGAATGTCAGTTTTTTTGTTTAAAATATATAACTATTCTGTCGTAAATTATTTGATGGTTATGATTGTAATGACAAAGAAGATTTCTTTATCACCTACTGCATGTACATACGCTTTATCTAGTGATGACGAATCTATTAAAAACGTGAAGATTGTAGATATAAACCCGACATTGAATCGTTGTTTGTAGTATCTAAAAAAAGTGTCCAAATTGTTTTACTTTTTTTGCATAATTTGTGTGGTAAAAGGACTGTTCCTAGCGCATTTCCCCATCATGAGGCGGGGGATCGGGAAGAAATGGGGCGAACGGGTTTCAACAACCAACAACCTGAAAAAAGACATTGCGAATACTTTGTCACCTTTTGCACAAAGTAGTAAACCCAAGTGCAGTGTTGGGAACGGATGGTAAAATGAAACATTTCATTTGTTCATGATCAATTGTTATTGTTTCTTAGAACATTAACAAAAAACTAACAAGTGTCCAGCCTTAAATGAAAACCCTGACAGGGCACTGCATATCATGTGTGAGATGTGCAGCCGCGGCGCTGAGGTTGGATTTCGCCTCATTTGTGATTTTCCAGCAATTTTTTAATTTGTTGTATTTTGGGGGGGGGGGGGGGTTGTAAATAAGGCCAGATTTAATACATGAAAAAAGGACATGGCATGCAGTCTCCACTTAACAGAATTTAAAAATGTGCCGAATGTGGAAAATCCTTACTTGTAGGATTTAAAGTGTGACTGTCCGTGTTTCCGTGACAAATTGTCACTCAGGCTTTAAAACTAACATAAACAAACAAGGTGCACATCAACGCTGGATCAATGTTGGGCTTTGTGTATAGCGCCCTCTACAGTTCTATTATAAGTGGGACAATTATTGTACAGGCTCTTTATAAAATCTTAAGATGGCATGTCAGAAAAAAAAGTCTTAATTGTTTTGCATTACTACGCATACCGGTATTTTACTTAATTGTATTTAATTGTAATCTTTAACGAGGGTAGTCCATTTCGGTTTAAAAAACAACTGATTTTCAAAGGAGCCGTCACGTTAAAATTACATGAAAATAAAATTAAACAAAGAAATTACAAAATGATACTTGAACAACAACCGCAATGTTCGAATGGAGCACGCCTGTGGAAAACGATCTAGCGCCCTCTACAGTGAACTTCTGTGCGTTTTAACCCCGATCGACTGGTGCAACTCTACTTCACGTGCAAGATGGCGGCGCCCATGACAATCAGAACACTTCGTATTCTTCGGCTGGTTTCACGGGTATCTTTTGCTGCACATCTTAGGCGATCAAATGGTAAGAGACGTATACGTATGGAATACTTTAACTCTGGACTATTTTCTTCAGCATACTGATTTTCTTTTCTTTTTTTTAGGCCTACTTTAATTGTACTGAAATGAATGAAATTAATGTGAAATGTGGCGTGGTGTGCATGGCGCACTGTGTGACTCCCTTTCATGCCTGTGCCTGTGCCCCCCCCCCCCCTCTCCCATTCTCCTCGGGGCTGAGACACAATATTAAACTAATACAGAAAACTTTCATTGGTTGGGTGATCATAACATGTAGTTTAAGCTTCTACCAACCTGAAAATTTATTAGTGGGCAAGCTTTCATCCACTCCTGTGGACTTTTTCAGTTTCTTGCTGTCTGTTGTCCCGAGATCACTGGAGCGTAGATAGGTGATAATGAGTAACCAGAGTCCCTATTCAGTGAGGGATTAAACTGGGTTGGGGGCGCTGTTCACGATTCAGATGTACATCTTAATATGTAATAATAATGTGGGACTTACATGACTTAGCGCTTCTTAAGGAAAGATTTCTGTACTGACTCAGTGACTGGGCCACGCCACCTTTTTTTTCAAGCACCAAAAAGTTGCATCCTTTATCATGTTTAGGCCTATCATGTTTATGGTTATTTCTTCCGTTTTCTCTTCTCTACACTCTCACCCTCTCCTTTCCTTTATTCCTATTTCTTAATCAGTCACTTACTTCATCGAGATTCGAACCTCTGACTCTTGTTTGAAACGTGACACTTTTACCGCAAGACTGCGCACGATCGCTTGTTCCAATGATCAATCTTTGGACGTATTTAAAGTATCCATCGAAATAAAACCTGTTTGGGGTTCAAAATTTATTGAAAAAAAGTGACGGCAGTATACTACTTTCTTTCCCAGACCTACATGTACAATGTATTTGTTGACGAGCTTCAAGCCACTTCAGGTTAATGTTAGTACTAAATTCTTATCACAACATTGCCTAGAAACCTGGTAAACAATAAAATGAGAAACCTCAACTTCTAATGCTCATGACATTGGGAATTCGCCAACTAGATCTACGCATGTCGAATTGAAAATCTGAAGACCTTGGCATCTTAAAGCAACAATGACTGCTTGTGTTGCTATTCCTTGAGCTAATTACTCAGCTCTGTTAGTGAACAACCCTCCACATTAATAAGTGAGTTTCAGTATTTTTGAGATTTATATTTAGAACATTTGACAGATTTTGTTGTCATTTGTCAGTGTATAAACCACAGGTCAGACTGATTTCATCAAGGGTTACCGCCCAATCATCACTGAGTGCACCTCTAGATGGCATCGTTGAACAAGAGGACAACCCAACAACAAGAGCAACATCAGAAACATCAGCAACATCACCACCAGTAGCAACGGATGCCGTGGCAGCCAAGACCCTTCCTATCAGCCATGAGAGAGGTTGGTTTACAATTTGCAGGACTGAATAATATTTAGGACCTCAATAAATAAAAACAAATACTTTTTTGTGTTTTTAGTTGCAATGACAATGTGTGTTTACTGAATTAAATGACATTTGAATATTCATAAGATGAATTTGCGTCGGGGTGATGTAAATCAATGTTAAATTTTGCCCTTCACTGATGTATAAACACTGTATACTCAGTGTGTTACCTCCCGAGTGAAAGTGTGAAACCAATCCCGCAAGCTCGGTGGTCGAGTGGTAAGTTGTCTGCACTAGAAAGCAGTTAGTTGGGGTTCGAGTCCCACCCGAGTGATTTTTTTCCAACTTTCACTCGGGAGGTAACACACTGAGTACACAGTGTTTATATGTCGGTGAAGGGCTAAACCTAATATTGATTGACATTTAAATAGCAAGGAAAGTTTAGCAATTGATAAGACGGCAATTAAGTCATCAATAATTAAGGGAATAAATATGCGCTTGGCTGGGTTTAAAACAGTACGTTTAAAACCAGCTTTGGGCTTGGATGCTGATAATATAATGGCCCGAGTTGAGACGAAGGGCATTGGCGACCAGGCCCCAAGCCTAATACCTGTCAAAAGAAGTTTATCTGATAGGATTGGTTGTTTCAAGATGAACCTTTTTAATTGATTGAATCTGACAGCTCACCAAACGATGCTGTTACTTCAGCAGCCTGACCAGCCGCCCGATGCTCGCATCCTGAAGGTTGCCATTATAGGATCCCCCAACGCAGGCAAATCAACACTCATCAACAGACTCATGGGTCAAAGGGTAAGGGTCAGAGCACAGGGCCATGCTTTTACAAGTATTTTGGGAACTGTGTAAATCACGTGGATGATTTAAAAAAAAGCAGGGATGGGATTGGGAAGAAGGAAGGGACTAATCAACATGCTGAATGTGCTCACTGTATATGCTTGTTTGCGCGGCACACTGTATGCAGATGTACTATGTGGTTGAAAGTCCGGCATATTGAAATTTAGAGGGGGGGGGGGATTTGGTACCCCCCCCAAAAAAAATTCTTGCTACGCTACTGGTTATTGATTCTTTGATATCTGTTGGAATGAGCTGACTTACAGCATTTTTTGTAAACACTGTTCAATTTTCAGTTCAAGAAAACATTTATTTCCACAGTATTAGTCACATTGAATACTAATTAAGACTGGTGTGGAGACATCATCCTAGGTTGAAGCTTGTTGTGGATGTGCCCGACAAAACAAGACAAAACAACACTGATTATAAGATTTAGCAGTAACCACAATAATTAAATATATATCGGTTAAACATAAAGTAGACTCGACAATGAACAACATGTCAATAATGGCTAAACATAGCCTAACAAGTAATAATGAATTTGGTATTTATAAACGCAGGAATGATTCGAGTTTACATTTGAATGTTGAATTAAGAAGCACTAACCACTGAGAAGCACTTCTGAAAACCAGAAGTTTGTTAATGTGCTCAAAGATAGGAATGTTAATGTTAATAGCTGTGCAGTTCATTACTTCTGCTAAATAAGTTTCTGTTCCTGTTTTATTTCTGCCTCGTAGGTCTGTTCTGTTTCAAGCAAGGTCCACACCACACAGACTAATGCTCTGGCAGTGCTCACTATGGACAGCACGCAGATCGTGAGTACACATTCTGAACATCTAAAATCTCCTGTAAGCTGTAATAGTTAAGGTCAGACAAATGCTAGTCCTCTTTTTTGCATATTGACCCAAATGTCACTCTTCACCTTTGGGTAGCTCTGGGAGTAATTGCAGAATACCCCGCCACTCTAAACCCCTAAAAATCAGTAGCTACACAGTCGAAGGCGCTAGGAAGAAGTCTTAAGCTCAATGTAGTTCCCACAAAGTGGCTACGCGGATGCGTCAATACGGAGTGGGGGTGAGACGGGGAGGGCCCAACGAGAGCGCCATTTTCCCTTTTAAAAAATATCAACACACGACTGTGATGTTATTTCAATCGTGAAATTGCTGCGCTTTTTTTGTCAAGTGCCACTTTATTTTGTCTACTGTAACTTTTTTGTCAACGACAGTTTGTTGTTGTCGTCCTTTTAGCAGGTTAAAGCCCTTGACAGTTATAACAGACTTAGGCCTACAGCAAAACACTCCAGTGGCCCATAATATCGACGCAGCACTCACATTTTAACCGGCGCGCTTTGCGTACAACTTTTGACCAGCGCGGCACGCTGCTGCAGCTGGCAAATGTAAAACTTGATCAGCGAGTTTGGAATATTCCAATAAGCGAATACTACTTTACTTGGAAAAATGGACAGCCCTGGTAAAAATTGTATGACTTTTTTTCGCTGGTAACCTAGCAACCTTGTGTGTTTAGAAGCTCTTTGGAACTGGCCCATTTGGTTTGGTTTGAGTACTGTTTTTCAGGCCATATGCAATTATACAGGGTGAGTAAAAAAAAGCGGACCCCAAACCCCAAAAATTATATTTCATGTTTAAAAAAATATGTAGCACCAAACATAATTATGACTGGAAAGCCAATTTCATAAGCTACTTTTAGATGAAAAAATTACTGAAATTGGTCAATTCATTCAAAGAATATCACCATTTAAACACAATGGCCCTAAAACCTGTCTCGTCCAAGAAAATGCGATTTCAAGAATCGTCGTCACAATTGTCTTTAAACATCACCAGCGATAAAATCTCAGTTTAAACGTTTAAATATTCAACAAAGTCTTTTTGAAGGCCCTTCTTTTAAAAAAAGTATATTTTATAAATTATATTGTTTGCCTAACCGGGGTTGTTTAAAATAAAGATATTGTGCACTACAGGTGGTGACAGTTGTTGAAACAAGTATTCTGTGTCATTTTCTTTGTTGTTCCAAACAGCCAAAACACTCAATAAATTGCTTTTTTGGACGAGAAAGGTTTTAGGGTTGTTGCGTTTAAATGATGATATTCTTTGAACGGATTGAGCAATTTCAGTATTTTTTTCATCTAAAAGTAGCTTATGAAATTGGCTTTCCAGTCATTATTATTTTTGGTGCTACATATTTGTTTAAATATGAAATATATTTTTGGGGGGTTTGGGTTCCGCTTTTTTTGACTCACCCTGTACAGTGGCTCATCAGGTTTTTGAGTTTCATAATTATGTCTTGTTGTCTTGTTTCGCTTTGTGCAGGTCTTGTTAGACACACCGGGCATGGTCAACCACAAACAAGGAAGAAAGTAAGTTGACATTTTTGACCGAAAAGGGCATTTCTTTTTTTTAACCTTATGGGCAATGCCAGCCTTTTGTAACATACGTGAAAGCACGTTTAAGAGCTGAATAAACCTGAAAATGTATTTTTCAAATCTTATACATCCATCATCTAATGATCAAGGAGATTACAGACTAGGAATTGGGAACATTTCTCTGAATCGTTAATTAAATATCATGGCTAATTGGCTCTGTCATGGACAATACACTGCCTTTCACACTGGAATCGATGACTTGCAGTGACTTGCGATTACTTGATTACAATTCTGCTTTAATTTGAATGCAGTACAAAAACTTTAAACACTGGTGCTCAATAGGTCTCTCTCAAAGACGGCCATCTCTGTAGGAGAACTGCAACTGCATATTTTATGCAATCAAGCACGCATTGCGCAGTGTTGAAAATGTTCCAAACACGCGTTTGTTGCTCGAAATGTGTTCGAATACGACGCAGATGATGTACATTATGCAAGTTGACGCTCAAAATGCTGGTGCACGTGGCTGGTCTGTAGGAAATGACGTCATTTGAGAGAGACCTATAGAACTTGTATGTCTCTCAAAGAGTGTTGCTCTTAGCAGTGGTCCCTGTTCATTTATTCTGTCAGTAATGTTCAAGGTATGGTACACCTCTGTTTTTAGCATTCTTAGACAGAAGTGAATTGAATAAATTCAATAGATGTTTCCATAATCGGCAGGCGTCATTTAATGTTGTTTTACATTGTTATTTTTGCAGGCATCAATTAGCCCGGTCCTTGTTGGTCGATCCACAGAACAGCCTACATGAAGCAGACGTGGGTAAGATGTTATATATTTACCCTAAAAGGGCCGAAGGGGGGCGGAATCCGCCATAGCCTTTAAAAAAAAATTCTCGACCTGAGCTGTTTAGCCTCGAGCCTTACGCATCTTTTGATACCAAAAACATAATAATCGGACCACAGGTTGCCACGCAGTGAAAAATTTTCAGGCGTTATGTGCCGTGAAAACTGAATTTTCCCATATACGTCGTGTACACAGAGCAGAATTACCATTCGTGCATATGAATTAGCCACAACTCCAAAACCCTTTGACCTATAGTCACGAAATTTCTTGGGTGTGTTCATGATGAGTTGCTCTATGCATGTACTGAGTTTCAAAAATTTTCGTCACTCGATGGCTGAGTTCTTGGGGGGGGGGGGAAGAATCCGCGGGCGGGCGTGACCTCAGAAAATCAAAAGTTGAGCTCGTACATGTACACATCGTACGTTTGTTGTTTACCGGTGAAATGACGTGCTGCGTGGTAATTTCAAGTATTTTTACATGAGGCTTGAACATGGTGTGTCATGATGCCACATTTACGGGTCTAATAATGTGAGTGTTTCTTTTGGGTGTACTGACAATATGGCGGGAATTGTTCAGTCTTGGCGGAGCTTTGCGCTCTTTGAGTGCTTTCTAGTTTATCATGTGAGTTTTAAAAATCTTTTACATGACTTTTGATATTTTGAACGTTTAAAAATATTTTTTTTTAAAGTGATTTAAATCATGGTTTAAATCAAATGATTTGAAATCAAATAATTTAAATCAAATAACCCCGTCTGTAATACACTGCTGAAATCAGTAAAAAAAGAAAAAGCAAAAAAAAGCAAATTCTACACTGACTAAATATTTAGAAGCTGTTTGAGTGATTGTAACTTAACTTATAAAATGTCATATTCCCAATTTTTCTTTATCAACTTCAGTGACAAAGTCCTCTGATAAAAATGTCACTGCATGTGTTAACTTCATCACAAATACACATTACATTCTGTACACGTGTCAAATATTATCAATCAATATGTTGAGGAGATTGACCATGTGCTTAAAATGCCCGCAGCATTTGGTGCAGTTTTGCCACGCTCATCCATCTACATGTAGACGTGTCAAGAAACATGACCCGATGACATGGTGTAAAAAGTACACTGTATCCTGTTGCTTGGGTATTTGTACTTTTTTTCACAATACATTTTAAAAAGATATCTTCTTTTCTTTATAATTCTTAGAGGTTACCTTTTTTCCTCCTAAAATGTATTTTTTTTAAATTTGAACAAAGATGTTCATTGCAATTTCTAACTGACTTTATTAGGTGGATTGTTTTTCTTTTTTCTAGCTATTTTTTACTTCAGTAACCATTTTGGATTGGATAGAAAAGTACATAAACCCTAACTAGTTAAAATTTGACCTAATTAAGGCTAGAATGCAAAATTAAACAAGTTGTTACGCCAGATTGAACCTCAAGTTACCCCATAAAACCCTGCAAAACCTCGTAAAACCTTGCGGTTCTGCCCGTTTACGTTCTCACCTTAATCATACAAGGAATTTATTTTGTTAAGCATGTAATTATTAGTACTAAAAAAAACCCCACATTTTGACCAATAGCTGTGCTAAAGAGCTTCTAAATCTCTACCAAATGCTTGCTCTTTACAGAGACATGTACATGTAAATAAATTAAAAGTTCAGGTCACACAAAATTCAAAGATCTTAGGGTAAGAATTTTGAGGACAATTGTGCCACTTTTGCAGAGGCCACAGATGTGAAGATCATAATTTTCATGGAAAAAAAAACAACCAACATATTGTACTCTTTGTTTACAGCATTAGTATTAGTGGATGCTTCCAATACATGGACTCGGGAGAAGATCTCCAACGAGATTCTGATGAGTCTGAAGCTTCATCCAAGACTCTCCTCCATTCTTGTGTTGAATAAGGTAGGAGAGTAAATGTAGGGTGTGGCTTACTCATGAGAGCCAGTGCGTGAAACTGGAAATATGCTTATTCGCTCACATAAGGCCTTTTCACACTAGAGCCTCTCAACCCGGGTTGAACTCAACCCTGGGTGAACCCATGCCACTCTGGGTTGAGTTTTTTATTGTTTTCAACCCTGCTTACAACTCGCATTGTTTCACTCTTGTTTCGTGCAAACCGAGCTTGTTTTGCTCGGTTACAAATGTTTTGAACCCTGGCGAGAGTTTCAACCTGGGTTGAAAATCTCAACCCTGGTCTGGAGCAGGGTTGAGTTCAGCCCGAGGCGAAATCAATCTCAGGGTTGATGCAGGGTTGATGAAGGTTTTCAAACTTTCAAGTTTAAAACACTGCATGTTTTCAACCCTATGTCAACCTCGCGTCAATCCCAAGATTTGTCTAGTGTGAGAAGGCCTATATAGTGCTCAGTATGCTCAAATTCATGGAGTTGTTAGTTAGAAAATATTGCTTAGTAAATTTGGATACTTAGCAAACATTAGCTTGGTACCAGTCTCAGGCAACAGACATCACATAACGTTTTGGCAGGTTACCTGTGTTTTGGGCTAAACCAATATTTAGCTGCTATGTGAAATTGGGCCCTATATAAGCACAAGGTTAGGGTAACAATGGTGCGCAAGTGTCCATTGTATTTATGTCTCTTTTTCTCACTGTTGGGATACTTGTTGGGGCACATTTGTTCGTATAAACCACGTAAATGTTTTCAGTCTTGTAAACCTCCTGTCTGTTTTAAGCCTGTTTCATATTCCATCAGTACATATACTGGGTTGTAAACAATGTTAATGTAGGATATAGAATTATCTCATGGAGACATCATTAGTGAGATTTTGGCCCTGAAAAAAAAAAAACCCAACACATTCTTACCTGATGGTAAATGTTGACTCAGATATCAGTATCCCACCACTATCAATTGGTGAATTCTCTAAGTTAGTTAATTTACTTATTTTGTTTCCGAAAATTGTTGAGGTTTTTAATTTATACAAGATCTTGAAAGGTTTCCGAAAGATCTCGACCTCAACGCTGGTTCTTGATAACTTTTAAACTTGCCAGGTTGATCTGATCAGCGCCAAGAGTGAGCTGTTTGAGTTGACTGCCAAGTTGACGGAAGGCTGTATAGAAGGGCAGCGATTCACCCTGGATGACCGGACGGCTCGGTACCTGGGAAAAGTGGACACTCGCCCCATGCTGTCCCACAAATACAAACCCAGGATTAAACCGAGTGATAATGAAGCTGATGCCTTGTTAGACGAAACAGACAGGAGAGTGGACAGTGGAATAGTGGACCCAGTTGAGAAATCCGACGATGATAGAACTTCCAGTGACCACAGGGAAGGCAACAACTTGTCCACTGAAGAGATCTCTGAAACTGGAGCATTTGATTCTGGACTCACAAACGTTAGTGAAAACAAGTTGGAATCAACCCTTGAAATGCATACCAGTTCTAGTGTCGGCGGTCAGCCAGAACTGCCTCCAACTCTGAAGGAATACATCGATACTTTAGAGGGCTTTTCATCCAAGAGTTTGGACTTTGATGAAGCGCCACATCCTCAGAATGAGCCTGCTGAGACTGATGATGCCAGGAGCACAGAGAGAGCAAAATACAGGAAGTTCTTGCAAGAAGTTGCGAAAAGGAGCGGCTGGGACGGATTTGGAGCCGTGTTTATGGTTTCCGCTCTAGACGGAGAAGGGCTAGAGGATGTAAAGGTCAGTCCAACACTCAATAGTGTTTGTAGGTGTGTAGTGATAGTACTCTATTGAATATTCATATCCATGCATTCTTACTGTCTGGAATAAATCAGTCAAGTATGTCCATCGCGGGCGCGGTTCCCAAACTGCTTGTGATGCGCCAGTCTTGTGTGTGATCTACAACCGAATGGTTTTTAAGTGTCGTTCCTGCCCACGCAAGGCTCACCACCCCTCTGCCCTGCAGTGCTGGCTGCAAGGTAAGGGCCAATACAACAGGTGGATAAAAATACACTCTTCCAGTAAACCAGTGATGTCCGTAATTTTCGGAATATAAGCCGCGCGGCGTATAAGCCGCAGTACGCAAAAATCTGCAAATTAAGATTTGAAGTCGGCGTATAAGCCGCACCGGCGTATAAGCCGCACCGACCGTAGTGGTTTCAATTTTGTAGGGCCTCCAAATTCTAGTCAAAATGCCCTGAACCAGTTCCATTTACACTACGAAAGCTATAAAAAGGGCCACAAAAGTTATATCAAATCATTCACAGTTGATACTCTTACAATAATACAAACAAATATGGAAATGATGATGAGAAATAAACACCGGGAATTACTACCGGCTGCCCCGTCCGGTCTCAGCATGGCCCAGCAGCTAGCGCCGGCAAATGATAACATTTTCCCCCAGCACTTGAGATATGTAACCCACCGTGTGTCGTCTGACTGGAGGCTACAAATGCTGCTTTGTGGCAACAGACGCTGATTTGTTTTGTCCTAAGAATAAACAGGTCCGTTTTTACAACAAAACTTATCAAATTGTTGTGATTACTAACGTCAAAATTCAAGTTGCGATCGTAACTCTCTTCGAAAATAGTCAACACGATGCTGAAAATTTTATGGACGAATCCATTCATTTCGTAAGGGGTGATTTTTAGCCCCTGCTTTGAGTTTTACATCGTTTCTTGAATACATTTCAAGAAAAAAAATTATATTGTGACATTGAACAACTGATTATTGAATAGAGAAATATTTGGAACTCCCTAAAAAGTATTAGTTTCTGTTTTTAAACAGCAGAAATATTGGTAATTATTGTTCCCAAGAAAGTACACCCCTTTATTACAACAAATGATGTGGTCCATGGGAAAGGCATGCAGCATGCATGCAACACTGCACTAGGATCATGTACTGCCGGTTGTCGATGTCGATGTCAAAGAGACAGCTTTCGCTAGCCGTACTTTTTACCTTTTCGTTGGACGTGCTTTCGGTTTGTTTATGACTTTCTTTATTGATGATTCATTTCAGCAACAGATCTTTCCTTATACCAGTACATTAAATATACATTTGAATATCATTTTTATTCTTCACGGCTCGGCGTATAAGCCGCCCTGTGTATAAGCCGCAGTAAACATTTTCATGGGCAAATTCAACGTATAAGCCGCGGCTTATATTCCGAAAATTACGGTAGTTGAGCCCATCATGAGTATATCCCAATCCAGTCACAATTGCAAGTACATCGCAAGTATTCATAAAGTCCAGTCACTAGTGTGTGTGTGACTATGGATGCACATTAAACCCTTACCCCCTAGTTCCTCAGGACTACCCTGCTAAATCCAACAGAGTCCAACCGGAGTTTCCTGCTCAATCCACTGTGCCTCATTTTCAGTTGTCTGCTGAATCCAACGGAGTCCAACTTGGCGTTATAATGCGGTTCAGTTGCCTGCTGAATCCAACATTTTGCATCAGGAATGTGCACAAGGGGTTTACTGCTCAATCCAACAGGCTCCATCGGGTTTATGATATAGTTGGATCCTGTTGGATTCAGCAGGGTTAGTGATTAACAACGGAATACCTTTGTCACAGGTCAGTTGAATAGCTAGAGACTTGACTTGAGACAGGTGAAAAATGGCCTTATTCGAGAAGATTTCGGTCATTGCCGGGTGGGCGGGTGCCCCCTCCGCACCCCCCTTGATCCCCCACTGACAACTTGGCATTGAGACTTATTCAAACATTGTAATATCTTCTGTAACCTTTCAGGAACACTTAGTAAGCAAGGCGGTACTAGGCGACTGGGAGTACCACAGGAGCGTCGTTACAAACCTGTCTCCTGATGAGGTTGTCAGGGAAGCCATCAGGGAGAAACTCCTGGAGTATCTCCCGCAAGAAGTGCCTTATAACATCTCACAGGTTAGGAAAAACAGAGAAAGTTCCTTGCTGCTAAATTTACATGTAATTGATTTTGAGATTTCCTATTGTCCTGTATTGTGGCCTCTATTCATGTGTGAAGACTCTCCTACCTTTCATATTCCTTTAAAAAAATACATAAGTTGAAAAAAAGAAAAGAAATTGGCTAGAGCAGGCTTTGAGCCTGTAACCTCCCTTTTTCAGGTTTGGAGTATAGCTAATGCTGCTAGTATTGTGACTTTGGGCGTGATCCCTGTCTACATGGCATATACTGGTTTATGGCTTCTGATCAGCACCCCCTGAACAAAGACATCGACAAACTGGGCAACTGCCAACATAGGGCTGGATAGCTCAGTTGGTAGAGCACCGTAACGGTGATCTGGAGGTCGCAGGTTCAAACCCAGCTCCAGTCAATTTCTTATTATAATGCACCTACATGTAGTCTGTTTGCCTTTGTGGTTTATTTGTAAATTCTATTTACAATTAAATTATTTGTTTAAAAAGAACAAGTGGAACATCAGGCCCCATGGAAACCAATGTTAGTTTAAGCCCATGAGCACAGAGGCAATCAAATTATGGAAAACTAGGTGTTGGAGTTTGGTGAACTTGGGCCCGATGCAGTGAGCAGTTTTGTTTAAAAAAAAATTGTTGCAAAGTGCAATGCGTTATTTATTTTGTATAGCAAACACATTGGTGTGTAGTAATCTGTGAGATTTGTACAGCAAAAAGTTAAATATTGCCTCACATTTCAAGATGCGAATTAAGGGAAATTGCTGACTGGGATAGTTAGTTTTGAAGAAGGAACATGTGTTGGTTGTTGACATGAGACATACTTCAGTCTTTCCCTTTTGTTTTTCTGGATAGAAAAATGAGCTGTGGGCCACAGAGACCAGTGGTAGATTGAGGATTGTTCAGCTGATAATCTGCCAAAAGAGGTCACATGTTGTGAGTACACGTCAATATATCATTCAGCAAAAACCGAGGTTCAAACATGTTAATGTTAGCATTGATGACGTGAAACCAGGGGCCGATTTCACGAAACTCGTCTTATCTTGCGACTCAACTGAGGACTTGAGACAAGTCTCTGCTCTAAGATCAATCCTAGCTAAGGTGCATCTCGGTTTAGACCGATTTCACTAAACACATATGCAAGATGCATTCAAATAATCAATTTGACGACTGTATCATGTTTGTTTTTTCCACTTGATGAAACGATCGCTGAAAAGAAATGTGCAAAACCAATTTGCCCGCACACTTGTGTATAATGAACTTTAACCTATAAAATTTCTCTGATTAAATTTCAAACGTACAGTACATAAGATCCCTTTTTATTAATACCCTAATGACTAAAACGACTTTCTCCCTGGCTCACCTTTCTATTTCGAACAGGAATATATTATTTTTGACAAGTGGACTGGGGTAGGAGGCGTAGGTCAATAATTATATTTTGTAATAGGTTATCAAACTGTGTTCTTCAATTTCCTCTTACAGAAACTGCTCAAGAAGAACATCGGTAAGATAGCTCGGGAGGCAGAGCAGGAGTTGATGAGTGCCTTCCAATGCGACGTCTACTTGTCGCTACGCATCATGCGCAGATAGTCAATACTGGGACTAAACATTTCATGGCTTTGCTTTACTTTGCTTACTGTCAAAGCGAAGACTTTTGTGCAAAAACTGCAGGAGAAAATCATCCGCCAACAGTTCAGTTTTTGAAAGGAAGAATGGCTTGTGCAAGTACCTAGCAAGTACATTATCCTCTGGTTTGACACGTGCACAGGCCAATATACACTTGGAAGTGCAGGAATGCTTTTGTGAGTACGGATGTTCTACCCATCCTTCAATTTCTAAATTGAAAGCCATCAACTAGTCCAAGTTGGCAGGTGTTGGATAGCTGCAAAAAGCCTGGAGGCAAATTCATCAATCTGTTTGGTACTGCTGTAACCTGCTGATGGCATCTGAAGTATATACAGTACTTGCTCCTGGTAAATTGAAGACACTTGACATGCATGCTTGAGTGCAGGATTTGCACTGGGTTTCTAATAGTAATCACATACTTGACCCTATTAAACTAAACGTTTTTTTAAACTTGGGACATGTTTTCGTGGGTGCTATACTCTCGACCACCTGTTTATGAATTTATGGGGCTGTAAGGTGTATCATTTATTCCTGTTGTGGAAGTTTGCCTCATGCAGCTTGCCAGAACAGTGGGAACTGAACATGTACACGTATTTACATGTACCTTGTCGAAAGAATCTTCTTAGAAATGCAGTGATTCTTTGCAGACAATGCCCAATAAAAAAAAAAAATTGAAAGTTTCCCGTTGGAGAAGATCCCATGTATCAGCTCAATGTCATTTCTGTAGTTTTAATTCTGTAAAATTACAGCAATTAATTTTAGTCAGAGAAAGTCCATGATGTTTCTGACAAACACTTTAAGATTTGTTGCTAGCATCAGTCTTGCATCCAAGGGCACAGATAAGGGCTGCAAATATTGAGCATGGTGAGATAAGGGGAAAAACTAAAAAGCCCCAAAATAATTGACAGAGGGTTATTAAAGTTTCCAAGGGCCCCAGATCAATGTAGGGTTATGTATTTGCCTGAAGGTGATCCCTCAAAATACCTGTATATTTTGTTTTATATAAACCTTTATAGGTAAAAACACCAAATTATGATAAATCTCGGGAGTTCCATACATGTATTTCAAAACGGATAAAAAAAAAAAATCCTATTAGAAAAATATCGTGATAAAAACATCTTGACAAGTCTCACTCCTCGAGAGGGAAAGGTTAAGCCTAAAATTATTGTTTTCTTCTCTCGGCAAATTATATGGCATATTGGTTATTTTTTTAAGCAATTTCAATTATTAGGCTGTATGCATAATAAAAATCTTCTGGTAGTTTAAACAATTTTCAGCTTTGGGATTCTACTGTCAGGAAAAGCTTTTGTTTTGTGTGTTAATGTCTTCGAATTTTAAAATGTTCAAATTAAAAAAAAAAGGGGGGGGGTTGTAGATCTATACCAGTTGCACGTGAGCATGAAATAATACAAACACAAGAAAATTATCAAAATGTTTGGGTTCTACAAGCACAAGACGTTTTATTAATACAGTGAGACGTTACATCTAAAACTTTAAAAACAGTTTTGCGTTCCACTAGGGTACAGTTAACATAGATGGTAAAGCTCATGTTGGAAGTGGGAAACATGCCTTGAATCTCCGACAAAATACATAACTGACCGATATCAGAGATTTCAAAATACATCTCATATTAGTTAACAGTACCAATTTTATGGCATCTTGCCTGAAATTACTTCCACACGAAAACTATATCAAAACCTCCATTACTCATGTAAAAGTTGTTTTCCCAGGAAATGATAGGGACTTGCTACAAATTTTTGAATCCAAATGCAAACTGAAATGCGTGATGTAAGAATATATTGGTGGTTTGATGCAATAACAAAGTTTTTCATTAAAAAAAAACAACCAAAATCAAAAAGGCAAATGTAATCTTGTAGTTCAAATTATTGCAAATGCGTTTGACTTTTCCTTAAAATTTGTAAGCCTTAAAATCGGTTTCCAAAATTTGGACACAAAAAGACAAAAGACACTGAACAAATATTAAACCCTTCAAAATGACATGCGCAATTTAGAAATCAGGTGACCGACATTTTTTTTAAATAAAATGAAAAACCAACAACCTGATACCTTGGAAAAATGGAAGATGAAACTCAATTCCTATGTGAGTAACATTTAAAATCAGCTCCTGAATTTAATCTCATTTGTACTGTGATCAGGCCTTTTGTAGGTAAAATATTAATCCCCATAATTTCATAATATAACTTTTAAAGACAATAACTAACAAAGGTCTAGGGTGTAACCACTCAAACCCGAAAACATGAAATAGGAATTGGCTTACGGTCCAACCTCAATTTGTAGTTTATAGGCGACGACAAACTCAAAGACCTCGGCAAGACAAAATGATGAGTCCAACATTTTGAATACAATTTGTTCATTTAGGTTCTGTAAAAGCTCATTTTTTTAACCAAGAAATTACTCTTTGTTAATACGTACCAACAGATCATCCCATTTTACTGGTGAACACAAAGTAGTGGAGTGCATGTGTCTAGCACATTGGACAACCCTAGTTCAATATTTACAGATCCTCACTTAATGAGGAAGGTATTTCAACATTCAGTTTTGTCTTTCACCTGCGTAATTATACGGGCAGTGCTTACTTTTGTGCTTGGGTAGAACTTGAATCCATGACCTCCCAAGCTCTTCGACGGCACAGAGTAAAGCAGTGCTGATATAAATTACACTGGGGAAGGGCAAACCAAATATCAAGCTTACACCTCTCGATGTAACATTTATTGAAGTCAAATGAGGCATTTCTCACAACTATCCATAACGACAAGCTGCCTGCTTTTTTTTTAAATGCTTAATTACAATAATGAGAAACAAGACCGGTGCTTGAACAGGAAATTTCACAAAGTTGTCCTGGTCAGGTTTAGTACGGACGGAATCTGTCCCCTCCTCTGCGATTGTCCATGGGACCGCCCCTACCGCGGGGTGGGAAGCCCCCTCCACGCCCGCCTCTGTCTCCGCCCCTCCCACGGGGTGAGAACCCTCCTCCGCGACCACCACGGTCACCGAAAGAGCCACCACGGCCACCACCGCGATCCATGCCGCCTCGGCCACGGAAACCCCCACCACCACCGCCGCCGCGACCACCACGGTCACCAAAACCTGGGCCACCGCTTGGGGCTGGCATGCCACCTGTCCAACAAAGAATCAAATACGTTAGTGTGAACTGAAAGCGGCTTTCTTATAAACTTCTCGTTTTGCTTATTATCCGAAGTCTGTCAATGGACCGATCCAGTAAGCACTGGGCAAATTAACACGTGCTCCTCTCCAATGTCATGCTGCATTTTCCTGCCGTGCGCATCATACACGCGTGCACGCATGTCGGACTTTTGTGCGGGCACGTCGGACATAAATCACGGCTGTGATAGGTCTGAACACCATGGGGCGGTGCTTACTGGATCGGTCATTGTGACACTGTTAACACAAGTTCTGTGGACTTTTCCAGTTGGTCAATCCATTGGTTAATCTTGCGGAGCTTTAACTACGAAATGAACTCGAGTATATGACAGGTTTTGGGCAATCATGTGAGAACACCCAAATGATGCAAATCGATTATCACCTTGTCATGTTGTACTGTGACTTATGCCTGAAGTGTGGCGAGTGTTTATTTCAGTGTGTGAGTCGTAAAGGGTCAAATGGCAATGTGGTTGTTTTTGCGTCCTCTTGAAAAACCTTAGTATTTACTCAAGGAAGCAACTGTACTGAAGTCTGAAATGTTTTGCTATGAATATACACACTGAAGAATGAATAAAATTGACTCGATAGTTTGCATGTGTATTAGGACACAAGGAAATCCAATAAAATTGTGGGTAAAAATGGCAAGTTCCAAAAGCTGCATCAAGAAATTTTTGCAAGACCATTAACAGGATCTCAAAAACTGACGTAAGCTCCCAACTGTCCCTTGAATTCGGGCGATTCACAATGCAGTGTGCTACCAAGAGTTTGCCATGGAGAGTCCATTGTCAAGTTTACGGTCGACAAAACATGGCCAATTTGAAAAAGTGTCAGTGGACAACTTGAGCTAATTTGTTATAAATTGGGGCATAGCATATTGATCAAAAGAAAAAAAAAGAGCAAATAGATCCTTGAATCATATGCTAACGAAACTACTGACTGGAAAAACGAACAATTTCAACTGTCCCTCGCTGCGAATTTGTCGACCATCTCCCACAATGCACTGGCAAAAATGAACTCTCCGCGGCAAACTCTCGGTGGCGCACTACATTCTGAATCGCCCGAATTGAAATGCCTAGACTGCACTGCTGTATGCTTACCGTCAGCTGGTCGGGGAGCTCCACACATGTTGCACTTGTCACGACGGGCAAAATTGTGATTGCTGCAACCACTGAAAATAAAGAAAAGTAGAATACAGAATTATTTATCAACTCAAAATATTTGGAAAAGAATTACTTCTTACATCACACAAACTGACATACACTGCATATGCTTCAGGCCTAGGTTTTGCGATACAAGTGATCTGAACGATTCAAGTAGTTTATGCAAACGTTTGATTTGATATTAATCTATCTGGCAATGATTTTCTGAATCAAAGGTCCATAACAGCTGTTTCTGATATTCGACAAATTCCTTCCAATTGGTGCTGTAAATCCACTGGTGTGCTTGTTCACTGTTTGAACAAACCACAGTTGAGATTAAAAAAATTCATAATGCTGCTAAATGCCAAAATGGTGCCATGTCTAACAACCCTGATAGACCTTTAGCTGTCTTTTTTAGGCTTAGATCTTTGCATAATATACCATGCTTATAAAGCGCATTTCATTTTCACCCAAAGTTTCAATGCTCTAAAACGGTTATTGACATTTAACTCCACATTCACCGGGCGATAATTTAATTCCATGTTATTGAAAAACAAATTTGTAGTCAAAAGAGAAAAGTTGAGAATGGAAAACCAGCTCATCACTATTAAATTTGGTACAGATGACTTGATGTATATGTTGCTGATTCTTGCTTAGATTTTTCTGGAGCATCAGAGCCTCTGCAGTGTCTGCTGGTGTAAGAATACGAGTTCAAATAGAAAACGGTGGACTTACTTCTCAGTACATATCCAATCGCCCTGCCGTGCTCCACCGCCCATACCACCACCACCACCGCCCCTGTCGCCCCTGTCACTCCTGTCACCACCGCGACCTCCGCGGAAACCACCCCCGCTGTCACCATCACGACCGCCGCCACGACCACGGAATCCACCACCACCGCCTTCATGGAATAAAATCATAGGAAACGGTAAACAAGTCTTCGTTTTAAGTTATATAACCGACATACATATCCTTGTCATTTGATTGGTGGAACTCATATCACATGACATTCGTTATTGCTCCCATTCACGCCGCGGCCCATGGGGAATTGGAAATACCATTGAACAGTTAGGATCGTTCTTGTTCCATGACGCGGTATTTGTGTGCAAATGCATGCTGGTGTGCGCGTTCAGCATTGCACGTAGCGCATATTGTTCCAAAGAGCCAGCGCTACAACGATGGGTTCAAACATTTTCGTGAAGGGGTGGTTTGGAAGAGAGAAAAACATTTTCCCCCAGTTTTGATTGAAATAAAAGTTCAAATATATCAAATGACAAGGATCTATATGTCAGTTATATAAAACAAATATTGAGTGGCTTTAAATTGTGAAATGGGAGGAATATTATTATCGCTCGGTAAAATCTGGACTTTTCCAGTTCACTCAGCATTTAACCTTGTGATAATATTCCTCCCATTTCACTCTGAGCCACTCAATATTTGTATACTATTCACAGGTGATTACTCCAGTGAAACTGATATGTTTGTACTTCTGTGAGGTCTGGAACAAATTCCATGAAGCTGCTATTAAACACACAAAAATACTTCAGCTCATCTCAGCAAAAACCAGAAGGTCATGTAATGTTTATGCCGGCTTGTTTCAAATTTTGCAGTAGCACGTACAGGCATGGAACTTGGAAGTAACATAAAAAGAGGAAACTCTAATCTTTACCAGACTTTGTACAGTTTTTTCAATTTTTAATGGCATTAGTAAGAAGTGAAAAATGAGGAAATCAGCTGATCTGAGGAAAAGTTGCATGCCTGCACATAGCCACTGTTATAACATTGGGCCCTTCAGTTTTGAATCCTACCAAGAATTGCCTATCCAGGGTTTTCTAGGTTGTTCTTGTTGAGTTGTTTTTCCTACAACCTTTAAAACAGCAACAGCAACATATATTGTTATACCTCTGTCTTGAATACTGTATTTCCATTGGTCTAGAACGATCGAGTGGGGGGATATCACATACGTGATAACTCACAGGGAGTGTGCTATGACTTTGTACGTACGGTGCGTACGTTCGGTGCCCTGTGAAACGCTTGTATCGTTGGTACCCATGCTACTTTCACCATGTTTTCACACAGGAGTGGGAGCAGCAAACTAGCAGACGATCAGCTGTTTCGAGCATGTGACATACATGTCAGTTGACGTTCGATTGTCATGATGGTTGTGTTTACTGCTGTTTGTTTTCGTGATTTTTAGATCAAAATACAAAGAATCCAAGACAGAGGTATAGCAAAACAATTGTTGACTGCTGTGATGTGGGATATATGACGTTTTGAACACCCTTGGGGTGCTATCCTTGGGTGTTCAAAACGTCATATCCCACATCACAGCAATCAACAATTGTTAAATGTGAAATTGTAAAATTGCATTGTCACATTGAAAGATCTGCTTCGCAAGGCATTGAAGTGTACACTCCTATGTCTTAATCTACTCTCAACCATACATGATGCCTGAAATTCACAGCGTCAGGCATTTTGAACAACAAAAAGCAACAACTAATCTTGGTTGTACAGTTTTACTGTGCAGGCAATCAATGGAATGCTAACTACAATGTCTCGTGACAAGGTAACATGTCTCTTACCAAAGCCTCCACTGCCGCCACGGCCTCTGAAGTTGCTTCCGAAGTTGGCACGAGAGGTGGCAAACTCCACCTTGATTACGTTGCCATAGAAGTCCTTGCCTAGAGAAAGAACAAGAGAATTCCCGACTCAATACCAAAGTCTCTTTATTAGGCCCAGGACGAACCTCAACATGTTGGTTACATCACCTGCTACCAACAGCAAATCTGTTGAAGCATAGAAATATGAGCCAGAATTGCCTGCTTTTTTTAGGAGGTGAAAAGGTCGACTACACCTGGCTTGAACTATGACCACGGTTCCCGCATGACTTTTCCGGGACAAAATTTGCGCTTTTCGAAGACCAATTCATATGCTTTTTAGGCTTCTTAGCAACCTATGCTGGAAGGTGGGAAGAGAGCAACTTCAGAAATGCTGCTCTACTTTGCTAAGATTTTGAAGCTTCTGAAATTTTTTTTTCACACTACAGCATGGTTGTGCGTATCGCCACTGTAAATACAGATATAGAGATATGTCAATTAATTATCTTTTTTTTATAATTTTACTTTTTCCAGGCAATTTTAGAAGTAAACTTAGCGTGCTCCAAGCAGCTCTGAATGTTAAGTGCATTGTTTTTTTTAACTGTAAGAAACAATACAAGCAACAAACTTGGATTAACTTTTTAAGGTTATCCCTACAATGATCTCTACCTGTATTTCTAGAAAAACAACGCCTATTGACAGATTAGATAACAACATTTGGCAAGGGGACCCGGGATCTTTGTCAAACTCAGTCACAAGCACTGTGAGGCCTGTACCCAAACCCAAAACGTGGGCAAGACTAGTGGCAGAATTCAGACCGGCCCAAGGCACAGGTCGTTCTCAACGAGCGACCGCGACTCACCGTTGAACCAGTCAATGGCTGCCTTGGCTGAGGGAGGGTCATCGTAGGTCACAGTGGCCTCTCCGGTCTGCTGGTAGGTCTGCTTGTTCTTGTAGATCCACACCTTGGGCTTGCCAAGCTTCTTGTCGATCTAGTAAAAAAAAAAAAAAAATCATTTTAGGAAATGCTGGGACTCTATGAGCCATTTGAGCTATCGGTTTCCACCTGACTATCTTTTTTTTAATATCACTTGCCAACCTCCTCGTTGGAATCCCTCAGTCTCCTGACAACGGGCAGAGCATACTGTCCGAAATGTTTAGCACCCTCTGGTTCTTTTCAGAACCACACAATCTCACAAAAGAGATTTACCACATGGTGCTACCGCAACTATTTATCTTATTATTATTACCCTTTCACCATGCAAACCTTCAAATCTCAAGCTCCTCTTTGCAACCCCTAGTAGCCCTGCTTTTTGTCACCATCTTCACAACCGTTCAACAATTTTTCAAAGCGATCAACTGCAGCTTCTCCACGATCAATTGTAAAATAATGATAACTTTGCAATGTGTGAGAAAACTTATTAGGGTTTTTCGCATGAGATTTGGCGATACATGCACTCCTTGTACTAATTCATTTGTCTCAAGCTGGGCAATAGATCTGTGACTTCAAATACCTTGATGAGACCAATCTTGCCGAAGTAGTCCGCTAACTGCTCCTCCGAGGTCTCCCCGAGTCCACTGATGAAGACGGTATCTGCGGATAGGTCCTTCCTAGGCTCATCTGGGTCATTTACAACATAATCAACTTTCATCAATTTGTATATAGCATGCACTTGAGATTTTAACAACTTCCTCTGACACTGCAAGTGACAGACAGTCCATAATCACCATTTACTTTCGAATTGCATCACGTCAGCCAATTCACCAATCAACAGCTTCGGACGAGCTTCTGTTTGGCTGACGCACAGGCTCGCATAAAATTTGCATGCATAAATAGATATCACACGTTGTTGCGGAGCTTGCGGACTGTTAAACAATGGATGATACTCGGACTATAATAATAATAATAAAAATAATAATTGCGCTTATATAGCCCTTTCCATCGTATCAACAATCTCAAAGCGCTTTACAATTATTACCCCGTTCATCAGGCCATGGGACCACGCGGCAGCCGATATCAGCGCTCAATCGGTCCTTGACCCTCACAGGTACCCATTTATACTCTTGGGTGGAGAGAGGCAATTGTAGTTAAGTGTCTTGCCCAAGGGCACAAACACCATGTTCCTGGTACGGTTCGAACCCACGCACCTTCATACATGAGTCAAACACCGTAACCACTGGACCATGGCATTCTAAGATAACCACTTGCCCAAATTTTCCTAAAATTGCGTGCAACCTTGCTGAATGACTTGACATGAACTTACCCCCACCATAGGAACTGCCCCCACCCATGCCTCCACCTCCGACACTGCCACCGCCGCCACCACCACGGCCAGAATCTGTCAAAATAGAAACAATGGATGCGCCTGTCAATACAAGTTATTACAAGACGTGGAGCGACAACAGTACAACACGAAATGAAGTTATACTTGCAATTCCAGTTCAAATGCACAGACACCCTTAATATTTCAGCTTAGTCTAAAAACTTTTCTCACAGACCTTAGATTACAACCCGAATTGAAGGCAAGAAAATGTTACTCTCTTATGGAAATTGTACAAGCCTTAAAAGATTGCTGCGTGAAAACTGAAGACCATGTCCCACTGAAGTGTACAGATCCACTGGAAAGTTAAGCTCCACAACAAGATCAGATGCAAATCACTACCCATGCAGAGGCTGAACTATTTCGTAAAAAAATTACGGAAAACACATGATACTTTCTAAGTGTCCAGCCTGTACTCTTCAAGATCTGAGTGCACAATGGACACATCCAGCTTTGGAGTTGCAGCTACAGGAACAATGCCGTCGCAAAAAGTAATACCGCCAGGATTCAAGACAAGTGCTATAGGCTTACATGTTGGACTGACAATTATTGACCTGACTTTTTAGATAAAACTCGATTTCCTAGGCAAGATATTCAGTATTCACCTTAGACCCCGTTCCCACTTGCTCCACCAATTGGGGGATCTGATCCACCTTTTGCCAAATTGCCGGATCAGATCCCCCAATTGGTGGATCAGATCCGGCAATTGAGTGTAGTGGGAACGCTATCCGTTATAAGGTGGATCAGGATCAGATCCACCTTTTCTGATCCACCTCTGGACCAGGATACAGATTCGGACTCGACATTTCCGTTCGAAAAGGTGGATCAAGCATAAGTGGGAACACAACTTGCGGTTTCGTTGCGGTAAGATAACAATCACACCAAAATGCCGGATCTTGATCCACCTTTTCCAAATTCAAGTGGGAACTCGGTGTTACACCACACCTTGTCAGTATGCACCCTATTGGGTCTGACACACATGGTTTTACTTTCAGAGCACAAGACCAGAGAGGATTATCAACCATTTGATGTTCAATAACTTTTTCTATGCAAAAACTTTTTTCAAGGTAAACCACACAAAACCGAAGCATTTTTTTTTACATGTAAAAGATGACCATTTGAATTTTTACATGTATACATAATTTGGCGACAACTTTGTTGTACCACAAGCAGCCAAAACTTTGGCACTAAGGGACACAAAAGAAAAGAAGTTGGCTGAATGGGAATGTTAATCAATGACCAGGCCCATCTGATTGATGACAATATCTCCATGACAATCAACCCATTCAAAGAGCATTATGTTAAGTTGATACTTTCCTCGTACACGTCTTATTTAGAACTTTTCAATGAACAACAAACCCTTTCATAGGAAATATAAAAAAAAAGCTTAATTCTTTCTGTACGCAAGACATCTAAGTGCAAAATGTATAAAGCAATAACCAAACTACTGCAATAAAAAAAACATAAATAAGAACAACCTGCTTTATTTTATCTAATATTTGCCTTCTACAGTATTTTTTTTTAAAAATAATCACCGCACCTTTTCAAAAGCAATAAAAAAGGTGTATATATTCTATCTGTACCCTGGATGTTAAAGTGCACCTTCACACAATTTCCAAAAGGAGTCAAATAATAATAAAATAACAATAATAATAATAAAAAACACCCTGCTTCCAACGTAATTTAACCCCATTCTGTAAATCTACCCATCTGTGTGATGTTATACCACTCCCCCCCCCCTCCTCAGTACCACAGTGAAACGCCAAAACAAACAATCCTACTTTGAAACTTTTAATCACAAGATGTGGAAATCTAAATGAAATCTAAATCTTTAAATGAGATTTGAAAAAAAAAAAGGTTACTTGAAAACTCGGCACATTACCATCAAACCTGACTGACCATTGCAATTTCAGGTTTGGAAGGAAAACTTCATTTAACGCCTTGGCATTTGATTTTAACCCTCTCACATGTTTTGCATCTGTAGAGCCAGCGCATTTTGGTCAACTCATGCAAAACAATTTTCAGGAAGGCCCATGCATGTACATGTAGTTGTGCTACTTTTTACACCCACTAAATCAGCTAAAATCCACTTTACTCCTTCACAAGACCCATACAAAAATTAAAACTATAAAAAGTAACGCTTAGCTCCGTGACTGACTGGCATCGCTGCAATGTTTGCAAGGAAAACTTGCAAATTATTCCCCCGTTATTTATGTACCAAATTTATAGCACAATATATGAAGAATGCTTTCAACATGTGAATACGCATTCATTTTTAACTTGTTTATGTCTGTAGAGCCGACTAGAGCAATGATTCCCAGGAAGGACCATGCATGTAGTTGTGGGCAAATCCATTGTTACGGACATTACATTTAGAACCTAAAACCAACTTGAAACAACAAAGTAAAATAATTGTAGTGAAAGACTTTTTTATATATATTTGGTACAATTCTAGTTTTAGCCTTAATGTACTGATTGTAGTGTTGCTGAAATAATGAGATATACATGTAAGCGCAGTGAAACGACCAACAGATGTTACGTTGTAAGACACAGATTTTCAGTATGCATTGATAAAAGTCTGTTGAAGTTTGTTGCAAGAATTTAATGAAATAAATAAGCTGTGGTAGATATAAGTTTACTCTATAAAAACACAGATGACATTTTACAAAAAGGAAATTTGATGTTGTTGAAACATCATGCTTTTGTTGTTATGGACATCACATTATGTTATGTGCCTGAAATCAACTTTAAAAAACACCAAAAAAACTGTATCATGGTATTCTAAGTTGTGTAAGATAATTTCAGAAAAAAATATAAAACTTTCTCTCTGCCTTAAAAACAAAAATTCACAAAAACACTTGCAATTTGCATGTGAAAACAAGATGCCAAGATGACTACCTGAAACTTATAGCCTCAGTAACCCAAGTTTTTTTGACAATTTTTTTTTTTTTTTAACTTATCTCACTTGCACACATCACTCAAATAAAAAATCCTTTGTTGTCCCCTTTCATTTGACACCACATTTGAGGTTGTGATGCTTGTTGTTCTGGAGATTTTGCACTTGTTACCCATGTCCACTTTCGCGTCGAATTGTCCTTATGCTAATTTTTACATCCATGCATAGCTTTGTTAAATGTAGGAGTACTCCAAGTTAAAAATGCTGGAACAGCAATAGATATGTTGCACTTGATAAAGCAAAGCGAAAGTACAAATGACATAGATACAGATCAAGTTAGGCATTTACATTAGCTTTCCCCTGATGCATTCATAACTACTTGTGTACCACACACTGTGATTGCTGTACCATTTAAAAAAATATTCATAAATACCTAAGACAGTTTACGCATTCCTATTGGTCGAGAGCCCATCACGTGGCCAGTCTTAAACGGATGATAAAGACATGGCTAGCTGGTCTTAAACACTTTTCCAGTGTCACAATAAAATGTGGACTCCTAAAAATCCAGTGCCTCTTATCGTTTCATTGGTTGAACGTTCACAATCCTCACGTAGGCATGCGCAACACTACCAGGAAGTTAGAATTTTATAGTTCTAAATTCAAAACCCAACGCACCAGGTGCGTTCTGCGCGACATCGCGTAGAACATGATACGCGCGCGTCAATCTCCATAAAAGGGTTGTTTACATCTTACTCGCCAGCTGAACACTCCATTATTTTGCAGGAGGGATGTTTCAAAAAGCATAAAGTGAATTTGTTGAACAAAATCGGGATGTTTTGAACGAATTATATGATTTTTTTTTACCGAAAAGGTATTTATGAATGGGAATAAATATGTGCTCCGTCGGTATTTATCACTCTGTTTAATACCACTTAGAGTCTGGGTGCTGATAATTACCCTCGCCTCCGGCTCGGGTAATTATCAGCACCCAGACTCTAACAGAGTGATAAGAACCTCCGAAGCACACATTTATTCCCTTAGTAATGAGCAGTTCAGTGAAGTTTATTGTATGTTATACCAGTTCACATCGGATGACGTGTATACACGCAAAGGTTTTGCTGTATGTGGAACGGATGACGGATAAACACGCAATGAGCGAGGCCAGAAATATCTATCTGCGACCCGCTCGCAGCGAGCGAGGTCAGAAATATCAAGGGTGTGCTACCTGCAGATGACGGCCTGTCTGGCATCGAGGTTTGTGAAAAACAATCCCACGCCTGGGTCTGGTCAATGTCAATATAAGCCTGGCGCAAAGTGGTTAAGACCAACATCGAGTCTGCATATGATGACGCAGGTCTTTGTGTTTGAAAGAATACAATGTACATGTAGTTTGTAACTTCTACTTCCAATTCACCTCAACCATTCGGACAATGTTTTATCTACCATGTCTACTTGTACGTAAAGAAATATTTTTAAAGTATTTCTTTCATGAACATGTACATGTAGCTTAATTATAGATTTTATGATTTGCAAATAGCACCCTTCTCACCCAAGTTCTTTTTTTTAGATGTACACGTTAATGGTACATACTCTCACTCTTTTATCAAAACTCACCAAAAATAAGGGGAAAACGTTAAGTATTTTTTTACCAGCAGCACGACAATAAATTTTGGATAACAATTTTGCACTGCCATGCACGATCACCAATTACCAATACAGTATTACTTCTGCAGGAGAAAAAAAGTTTTACAAATAACTGCTTTGTGTGGATGGCTTCCGTGTCTTGTACTGCCAAGTTACAACTGGCTCAAAGTCCTGCCACTACATTTTAATGGAGAAGAAAAAAAAATTCATTTTTTTTCCAAAAGGTAAGTTGTAACATGTCTGGGGTATCCGATCAAGTTTCCGACAGTGAAATTAGAGACAAAATAGGGCTGAGAAAGCATGTTAACATATCCTCTTGTCTCGGGATTAAAACACTTCAATCCACTTTACCAATTCAATTTCATTATTCACACAACCCATACAAAATTTTAAACCAAAATCCTCCATTGCAATGTACAATTGAGGATTAAACTGAACAATCTTTGCACACCACATGTAAAACTGAATTACGAGAACCATACTGGTTGTTACCAATGAACACCGAAGCAGAAATTTCACATGACTGTGCCACCTATGTTGAGTATCATTTCCTCATTGACATGCTCGATTTTGTGTGAAATGGAAACTCTTGTCACACATCTTCAGAACTAACAACTTACACGTACTGGTCTGATGCCCAACCTTCAAATGCACCTTTCTAGGCATAACAATGTGACCTCCTCCAATCCAGCACTAACCAAAGAAGTGCATAAAAAACTGCCGACTAGTAATCCTTGTAAAAATAATAGCATGGGGATAACGTGCGTTACAAGACTCCTCTCAACCTACACTATGTAAGGGAATAACTTTCGTAATTCTTGCTTTTTCTTCTATGTACACATACACTGTACACAAAGAATGAGCTTTATACTGCTTGCAATTTCTTACATCATGACATGATTTCTCTGAGTTTAAAGAGACTCTTTAAAGTGACCCAGTTATTTTGGTCAAGACAGCACCAGCTAAGAGTTTATCTGTGCAGTCAATTTTCAAAAAACGTTTTGTCGGGGGAAACCCCCCCCCCCCCCCCGTAAGCCCCACACATTTGATAATATGAATGTTTAAGCACACCATGCTCAATATTTGAATAGATACCGGTAAGTATTAATTACTTAGTCTACTTTTATAAACGACTTTGAATTAGTGTGTGTTGCCCCGAACAAACTTTTGTACGAACTCAATGATGCATAAATTACTTCTTTTTTTTAAAGTATACTTTATGGGATTAAATGCCACTAAATATTTCGTTGCTCATACTCGGTCAAACTGTCTTCTAAAAAGTACAGTATGAATCCAAGACCAAACACACTGACAGCCCGCTAAACTTTGGAATTCGTTCATGCTCTCACTTGAGCATAATTCTCCCCATTTAAGGAAGCGCCTCTTTCAAAATACATGTACATATAAAAAGGATAATTGGAACTACGCCTTTTCGGTAAATGTCCTCCACTGAAATATATCATTTCCAATTACCTAGTGTTACCTGAAACATTTGGAACAAAAAATGTCAAAACACCTCAAAATGTTCATGTGAATCACATCATGTTAATTTGCTTGTACTAATTTTCAGCTCCCACATTTCAATTTAATCATCCTTGTTCCGTGGCTTGTAAAAACTCTTAATCTGCATTCCCACTTAATCCCAAAGTGATTTGGACACATAGATGAAGACATGTTGAATTCGTATTCTCTTAAACCCTTATGCACATATCGACTATGAAATTTCATGCAGTTTAAAAAACAAACACACAATATTGGTGTCTTTCAGCACGAAAAATATTCAAGATATGTGTATGTAGTACCCAGTGCAAAGTATGTTAACCATGCAATTGGAAAGTCACAATTAAAAGAGGAAATTTAAATCTTTCCCAGACTTTGTACAGTGTTTTTCTATTTTCAATGGCACACATTGGAAGTGAACAAAGAGGAAATCAGCTGATCCGAGGAAAAGTTGCATGCCTGATTCTTATAAGACTTGTTGCATGACTTCCCTTTGAACAAAATGAAAAAAGAAATAAACTTTGTTCTCTAACTTGTAGCTGTCCATACTTTTTTTCGCCTGCACTGAAAAAAAAAACCTCCCAACACTTCATACATGTTATTTTTCAATTTGAGTGCCTCGGTATTCTTGCATTACCCACCATTCGATGAAACACCAAAAAAAAAAATACAAAGAGGCACAAAATCAACACCCAACTTACCACCGAACTTATTGTATCCCCCTCTGCTGCTGCCACCGCCGCTTCGGTCACCACTAGGAAGAATTAGCAGGAGATACATTGTAGGGTTTGTAATGCTTAGGAGTCAGGGGACAAGACGGGGGTCGTACCACGACACTCGCGTCTTACTGCCCCCTGGATCACTGTAAGCACCCACCGGTCAGCTGATCAAGGAAGATTGGCATTTTTTCCAAAACAAAAATATTTGCATTTGCATGACGAAAATACTCCACTTACGATACAATTCTACGAAAAATTTAAATTTACCCATTCCCAATGTAAGACTACTGGTGACCAATCACATGAGATATCTGTGTCACATGATACCTGTGTCACATGATTGTAACCATTATATTGAGCAAGATTACCAACTGAAAAGTACACATTAAAATAGACTGATCCCCGACTACATTTTGTAAGACACGTGACCGATCACAGGACCTTCCAGAGTCATGTGACTACATATCGCGAAATGCAAAACCTTAATATTTCTCAAAAGGCACTACATATACGTAAGAAAAAAATGACAACCAGAAAATGCTTCACCTACGGCTTTTCAAATCCTGAACCATAATTTAAAAACAGCGTTTTGCCCAAGATCAGTCTATCTTTCATGCAAAATACAAAAAAATACAAACTTTTGAAATAGAAAAACATACTGGTATATTATTTTATACGTAGCAACATACTTAAAGACTCCATACAATAAGTCACTGGTTTCCCATTTTGAATACGTAACTATCATTACCATGATTACTGTTCATACTTTGCAATATGTTACCAGTGATACAAAAAAAAATCAATATCAGTAAAAACAATAAATGTTCACCTTTAAAATCAAGGGGGGTATTGGTAAATGGTAAGACACTAAACACACAGAAGTCTGAACTAAAAACTTCTGTAATATTCCAGTTATTTTAACCTATATGCTTCTGCAGAAAACTGGTACGTACAAATACAAGAAGTGATATCTGTGAACTGATAACCTCATCAGCAAAGCTCATAAATTTTTAATGCCAGAAAAAAACCCAGAAAGACGTTTCCACAAAATATACTTACCCACTTATCAAACATAAATAATTTTGAGGAAAAGTTTCATTTAGAAATGTACATTTGCAACTCTCGGAAATCCATGGTAAGAAAGTTGAGCAGATATATCATTCCAACACCGAGGGTAAAAACCTTATCCATTTTCTGCATGCAGTTCCTTGGGCTTATCCTTGACGGAATATGTTAAGTGCAGCATGTATGTTCAATTGAAGTTCTGGGGACACACTTCAATGTATGATAATGGTCAGAATTATTTGCAATCATCATTCACCGACATCACAAGGAAGAACTTCAATTTGTTTGCGGGCAAGTGTTAGAATCAATCCCTGGATATTTTCTTTTAAAATTCTGCCATACCGCTACGTAAATCTGCCAATAATGTGTGCTTCAAACCTATGTGGGAGCACACCAAACGCCATAGCTGTGTCAATTCTTGGCATTCCACGCTTCGTAGCTCATCAATATTGAATCCATTGTTCTTCTCTGAAAAAAGCATTTGTCATTATGGAGAAAAAGCTTGTCGAGTCTCTTTTCAACAACATGGCAAGCAGTCCTTGACATTAACCGTAACCCCCTAGTACTTCCTCAGGACTACCCTGCTAAATCCAACAGAGTCCAACCAGACTTTCCTGTTCAATCCACTGTGCCTCTTTTCAGTTGTCTGCTGAATCCAACGGAGTCCAACATAGCGTTATAATGCGGGTCAGTTGCCTGCTGAGTCCAACATTTTGCATGAGGAAATGTACACAAGGGGTTAACTGCTCAATCCAACAGGCTCCATCGGGTATATGACATAGTTGGATCCTGTTGGATTCGCTTCCCAGGATAAGAAAGGACAAATTCCATTTGAAACTTTCCATTGCAAGACTCTTGCAGGTCAAATACATCCTCCATCCATAACTGCGTCACTCACTGCTATATGCTTGGAACTCAAGTTTTCATTTGCGAATGGCTTTTTGGAGTAAATTTGGGAGACATGCACAATGTTGGCAGGTTTCATTTCTGCAAAGTGGATCAAGATGGAAAGAGTAGAGCAGTTTTTCAGCATGAACCAACGTTGCAGTCAATGGGAAAAGGTGCATCTTGAGACATCTTGGCAGCCAACGTAAACATGCTGACAGTCTAATTCTGGGCGTGGATATATAACATTCATACACATTTTCCACAAATGTACATACACAGCAGCACAGACGGCATCTCCAGACTTCAAACATCACACAAATAGATCATGGCTTTTTTTAAGGGACACTGGCCTAGCCATGAAGGTTTCTGTCATTATGTATAAAATATGCACCCAAGCTTGAGATTGGAGTCACTGGAGTCAAACGAACAAGCCCAAGTATCACTTGCGCTGAAGGTAAAATGCAGCGCTGAACTGCTTATTGTAGATCTGGTTGCTGCAATGTACATAAACAGTTCCGGTTGACCACTCCAAAGCACTGGCATTGTTTGCTTAAATTTCACAGATCAGATAAAATCAAGTAATTTGCATGCAATATAAATAAAAAATGATACTTTAAAAGATGCATGTTTTGACATGCAAAGGTGTTGACATTTAAAAGTTGATTCTTCTTGTACACTTAAAACCACTCTCTGCGCAAAGTGTTCGGGGAGAATTGTTTTATAGCTTCACGTAACAGACCCTAAAACAGATACAATGTTCATGTAAATGACAACATGATACATGCAAATCAAATGAGGTTTTTGCCCTACAACGACGTATAAACACTGTGTACTCTAACTCAGTGTGTTACCTCCCGAGTGAAAGTTGGAAAAAAATTACTCGGGTGGGACTCGAACCCACGACCTCCTGCTTTCTAGTGCAGACGTCTTACCACTCGACCACTGAGCTAACGGGATCGGTTGGCCGGTTCGAATCTGATGTACGCAGTAGCAGGTACCGCATTAACTATTCATAAGATGGAATTTTGCATCGGGGTGATGTAAATCAAATTAGGTTTTTGCCCTTCACCGACGTATAAACACTGTATACTCAGTGTGTTACCTCCCGAGTGAAAGTTGTAAAAAAATGATACATGTACTAGTACGAAATCAACAACACCATGATAACGCATTACTAAGACCGCATTGATGTGTTTTTTTTTTTTTAACCCATCAGGAGCTGGAACTAGTAGCAGGCAAAGAGTGGATGAATACAAAACGTCAACAAGAATTTTTGGCAAGTAAACAATACACCCTTTTGAACTGCAAAAGAGGAAAAAAAACCAGAGAAAATCTCAATTTACACGACACAAACCAATAATGGAGCAAGTTATAGTCTTCCCTTTGATAAACTTAGAAAAATTAATTAAGAAATACTTTTTAAGGACCCAATATAAGAAGGGGACACGTTAATGTAAAAATATTACCATCTTACACTACAGAAAAAGCATGGGCAGAATAAACAGTTGAGAGTTTCTAATAACAAACCCAATGCATTTAAATGGGGATTTTGTACATTGAAGGTACAAAATCCACAAGTAATCATCTTAAGAACCAATGACATCATTACGGTAATACATGTAGTTATTGATGTTATGTACAATTCGTCGTTTAGGATCCCTTCTTAGTAACAAAACTATTTTTCAAATGAAACCAATAAAATGACACTTAGAAATTTCAATTGCGTGTACACAACTACAACCTTGTTTACCAACATATTTGACACATTTAGCCTTGAGCTTTAAAATGCACCAATTGTGCAAGATACCAAAGTACAAAAATTAAGTATCAAACCAGCAACCATTATAACGAGCATAATAATCTATACTTGTATGTTATTTCAACGATAATTAAACTCGGAGCAGTTTAATATCTGTGAAGAGAGTAGGTAAAGGTTGTCAGTTGAACACAGAACACAATAGCATTTTTAAATGACAATGAATATTCAAATTTACCATTTTCATTTAACAAATATGCCCAATGATTTTTTTCCCCGTGTTTAAAATAAACCTTATAGTGACAGGCCAAAAGCTATCACCTATTCACCTGGCACTTAGTGGCACAAATGTTTACGCACAACCCTGGCCAATATCATTCATGCAGTGTAGGCCAGGATTCATGAGAATGGGGTTGTGGGTTCGAGCCCAGCAGTGGCCATGCGTGTTGTGCCCTTGAGTAAGGTGCTTTACCTCAATTACTCCTCTCAACCCAGGTGTTAAAAATGGGTACCGGCATTATTCAATGCAGGGAAGTTAACAGACTCAATGTGGTGTGGCGATCCCCCCACAGCAGCATAAGAGTCTGGCCCAATCGCTAACGAAAGAGAGATGGGCACTCCGTTCCTATTAACACAGGTTCGTCCAGTTTACTTTTATGAAAAATTTTGTACTTAAGACAGCAAGTGTATTTGTACCGCACTTACCAAGAACCCAACTACCTAAAGCGCATAAACAGGAACAACAAGCATGCGCAAAAGTGCTCGCAACAGCAAACCCAACACACCTATAAATTCCAAAACAGGTTTTGCATTTTCTCAGAATCAAGACTTACATCACGATTACCCTTGCATCAAAATCTACTAGGGTCAATTTTAACACTTAAGACAACAGCGAATAGGAGGGTCGCCTTTCAAAACAAGGGTTACATTGAATTGAAACTTACCCAAATCCACCACCACCACCGCCTCCGCGGCTACCGCGATATGCACCACCAGAGTCACCACCGTAGCTACCGCCTCCACCACTCGGAGGACCACCTGTTGAGAAAATATTGAACTATGTTGAGGAGAAACGGACACAGGAGTTTGTGGCGAAGGTATCACCTCCCAACACTTGCCGTCACGATACCGAATACAATGACGCGCACAGGACAACGGATCCACATTTCTAGCTTTTAACGTTAGATTGAGCAAGCTCCATAACTGCTTTTGGATATTGCTGGATTCAGCAGGCAGCTTTGGAATTATGGGTCGAGATTTGGAGCTAGGACGGAAAACCTTTGTGTGAGTGTGTTCTCTCTCATGTGTTGAGCATTTCTTAGGAAAACAGTTTGCCAATAACACCAAGCAAACTGCATTTCCAAGATCTGTACATCATGGTTATGAGATATCATACTAGTCTCCATTATAAAAAAAAATTAACTGGCAGAGATGATTCTGAGCTGCTCATTTCTCTTAGCTGTTTAAACCCAAATCACAAATGCGGAGCCAGCTAACTTACCTTGGCTTCCTCCACCATAGCCACCTGATGAACCACCTGCTTGCTGGCCATATCCACCACCTACAACACACAAATAAAGTTACAGTCAGCTGGCTTATTAGCCAAGACAGAATGACCAAGGGGTACCGAAGCAATGTTTAGCCCCCCAACTCTTGAAACCAGTTTTGATGTGTGACCTACCACCCTATCATGGTCGATTATGAAGATTTTTCATATCAGTGGGGTCCTGAACTATCCCATGAAGAACAATTCAATTTTGAAAAAAAAACACCATGAATTTCATGCTTTGATGCTAAAGTGCATTGCTCTCTATGGCTCTCCTATGGTTCATATACATGTATAAAGTGCCATCTACAATGCCTAGAGAGTCTTCGGCCAACAGGCTTTCTCTAGGCTCTCTGCCAAATGCAACAAAATGCAACTTGGCTGAAATATGAACCATGCTAAATGCAACAAATTGCAACTTGGCTGAAATATGAACCATGCTAAATGCAACAAATTGCAACAGTGGATTCTGTTGCACTGTGCAGTGAACCCAGCGCATACCAGCCTTGGCACCAAGCAGTTACCCTGCTAAATGCAACCAAATGCAACAGTTGATTCTGTTGTATCGCCTAGGCACTATGTGCAATTACCCTACTAAATGCAACAAAATGCAACAATAATGGGGACTTGAGTTGCCTGCTAACTGTAACAGTATGCAACAACTGTTTACCTTTGTTGCTTTGTGTTGCATTTACTAAGGTTGTTGTGCGCTTTCTTGAAAATCACGCAATCTTAAGAATGCGCGCGCATTCTTAAGAATTCTTAAGAATCAGAATTCTTTTCAATACACTATTATTATGTCTCTTATTTTTTTCCAGGTTCCCCCCCCCCCCAATACGCGTATACTTTTCATATCCACTCTACTTCTCAGCGCCTTGCGTTGCAACAGTATAATTATTAAGAATCAGTGAACGAGGATGCAGCTAGACTTGCCAAGTGCAGCAGGTGCTCGGTATCGACAAGATCGTTATCTTGTCGCGCATTCTTAAGAATGTGCGCTCAATCTGGAAGAGTTATTTTTGCAAAGATTGCGCAAGGATCCAGTTGCACAATCATAAGAATGTGCATGCGCATTCTTAAGAAAGCGCACAATTCTTAAGAAAGCGCACAACAGGGTTAAGGTTAACAAACCAAGCCATCCCTTTATCTGAAGGCAAACAGTTGATACAATGCACCTCATTCCCATGTACATGTCCTCCTGAAATCATATCTTACTTGGCTTGGGAGGTTCCGGTGCGCTGTAGGAGCCCTGGCTGCCCGGGTGTCCTCCATACCCACTGCTCTGTGAGGGAGGGGCGCTCTGCTGGTAAGACTGGCTGCTGCCACCGCCGCCGCCGCTGCCACCACCACCACTACTGCTGGAGTTACCGGAGTAACTGGATCCCGTGCTGGGCTGACTGTAGCCCTGTGGGGTGGACTGGGCGTAACCACCCTGGGCTGAAGACTGACTGTAGCCCGTTACGGGAGGGGTGGTGCCTGTTGTGCTCTGGCTGGGGTAACCTGTCTGGCCTATCAAAAACAAAGAGTTTATAACGAAAGGTCAGAGCAAGTCAGATTTTAAAACATGCTTGTGAGAGATAAAACATGGAACAAAAACTCATTTAAGAAGTTTTGTTTTTAAAGACAGCATGAAAATATAACTAAGAGGATAAGACAAGTTCGTTTAGAACTTACAGCAGGACTGTTCTTATCAGAACAAAAAACTACTTAGCAAAGTTGATAATAAGCAGGACAAGTTCTTTTCAGAACTAATATCTTTTAAGCAGTAGTTATTACCACATGGTGTTACCGCAAACCGAAACGATACCGATACCCCACCATGCAAAGCCTCAAATCTTATATAAGAGGATAACGACATACAATTGATGTTTGTAATAATGTGTACACTCGACAGTTTATTAATTTTGGTAGTGCCACATGAACATTTTAACTAATGTCTGTATTTGTAACACAGGCGATGCCTACGGGGTTGGGTGTTTCACGACACTCGAAAATTATCATTTTCTTAAATTAAGCAGGGCTGCATGCTGCACAGTACATAGGGAATCAGTTTACCTTCCCCTACCCTGACCCTCCCAAAACCTTTGCCTGAAAGCTGCAATTTTGAATTTCATCCACCCTTTAACTGAAAACAAATGAATATAACATATTGGTAGCTTTCTAATATTTCCAGGTACAGTGGCTAAATATATTCAAGTTGTTGACTCAATCAGAACTTATTTACGCCAAGGACATAATGACCTAAACAGCATTGTGAACCTACCAGACTGGCCGTAGCTGGGTTGTGCCTGTCCGTATGTGGATACCGGTGCGGTGTAGGATCCAGCACTCTGTTGGTAGCCGGTCGCTGTGGCTCCAGCTGCGGGCTGGGCATACCCAGTTTGCTGTGACTGCTGACTATAGTCGTAGCCAGTAGCCGCTGGCTGAGCACCATAGGCCGCCTGCGTCTGTATGAAACAGCCATTTCATTATTTGAGATACGCTTTTAACCCTAACCTTACCAAGATTTTGGAATATAAGCCATGTGTACCAAGTCCATCAAAATCTACCTATAGCAGTGGTGGATTTTGATGGATTTGGTTGTGAAGCATTATGTGAAGCACAGTCAGTAATGGATTTTGACGGGCTTGGTACTCCACTTAGTAACACTCAAGATGGAGTTAGAGTTAATAATGAAATACCAGACCTGCTGAACAGAAAATTTGCAATAATCAGATGGGGATCACTATAGGAAATATACACAGCAAAACACTTGTAACTCTGCAAGCAAAACTTGTCCTTGCTGCGGCTGAATGAATGAGATACCCAACTATTACCTGGCCATATGCTGCCGGCGGAGTCTGACCGTAGCTTGCCGTGGCCTGTTGGGCTGGCGGCGCTGCACCAGCCGCTGGCTGCTGGTAACCTTGACTACTGCCATAGCTGTACCTTAGAAAGAAAAATATGTGGGGCAATTGGGTTATTCAAGGGACATTTCCATCGTGATTTCTGCCAAAGAAATTCTTGGGTACTAACAAGAGAAGGGCTTGACCGTATTTACAGCTTATGTCTGAAAGGGTCAGATGGGAGGTAGTATTCTGACATGCAAGTATAGGTTACTTGGATGTCAGACAACTCGGCAATTGAGAAAACGGGACAATTTTGACAACTTGACTGTTTGCCAAGTAGAGCTTGTATTTGTACAAGTTGACTTAATACAGATGGACACATGACTAGACTGTCTTTTACAGATCACCAAGTGTTGCTGACTGGCCTTAGATTTCTCTCTTACAAATTGAATGCATCGGCAGTTGAGTTGATACAGGCTACTGTATCTTCTTGTGGGGGAGCAAAGGGGAGGGGGGGGTGGTGTATAGCAAATAAAATATCAACAGGAAACAATGATGTGCAGCAAGATTCAAGGTTTTTTTTGCATGAAAAAGAAGTTGTCAAATTGCTTTTGGAATTCAGGTAGTTTCAAAATGTTGTGAATGCTGTTTTCATTTTCAAATTGTTGTGCTTGTCGTTTGAATCTTGCTGACATGGCTAATGAACATCGAAAGTGAAGAGCTCACCCTTGGGTCTGCTGTGTGCCGTAAGCACCGTATTCTGTGAAATAAAAAAAAAATACATGTTACCAGTCTAGGCCTATGAACAACAACAATCATGAGAATGTAATTTGGGAAAGAATTCCATACCTGGACATCACTTTGACACCCTGTGCATAAACCCCATGAAAGTGGTCTGAAAAATTCCAAGTGTTTTCTCAGTAAATGCTTCATTACTTTCCCTGCTAAATTGGACTTTTTACTAGAAATGTTATCGCTTTCTGATGGTTGATAGGTCATTGCAAGGAAAAATTTGTGATGGCCATATAGGCCCCCTATGGAATTCTTTTTGTTTTTTGTAAAAAGATAACTGCCCAAAAATAAAAATGTTGTCCCACACAAACGACAACAAGGTCTGGAAGGTCGTCATGGTCGTAACTTGATTCTGCAACAAGGTCGTATCTTGCGCGAATACGCTCCGTGCAACAATGTTGTTTCATGCGTATCGCAATGTATCACGTACATGACGTCCAGACCATTTTAGGAGCTTCGACTTTTTTTCGCAGTCAAGGACATGATAATAATTGATATTGATAATTAAATTCAAAGTTTAAATTTTCTAGATGTATATTTTTCATGTTTTTCTTTTTAAGCCGTAAACACAAAATCACCATGATCACACTCTTTATTTATGTTCTATTAGAAATATACCCTAAACTTGGACTCTAATAAACTTAGCAAAGAAGTCAATTAATTTATAATTTACAATTGACTGGCGCCGCACGCACACGAAACAAAGCACGCCACCTTTTTGGCTGGTCCCGCTCACGGATTCTGCGCAATAAATCTTGCTGTATTTGCAGGTTACCAGTGACGACTCCGAAAAAATGTTCAGGGCGCTGAAACGATCATTCTTTTTACGCCTCAAAAACTGACAAATGTTCTTAATTTTACAAGTTAATTTACATTTTAAATGCTATATAGTTAATAGATGACTTTGAGCTTATTTAAATGCACCAATATAAATTTTAAAATGATAAATTTAGGCGGTTAATAATACTCACGTGAATCTACGTTGGACGACATCTTGTTGAAAATGCCAAGCTTAATTCTAGACTGATTCGCGTAGCTACTTTCGTGTACTAGGGGAGCGCTTGTCAGTTCGCTTTTTGGAGACTGAAACCAGACCAAGTAAAGCTGAATGCGCACGCGCGAGGCGGGTTTCCCGTAATGAAAATAATGAGTGCAAGATAAAGAGGCGGGAAGGCTGGGGGTAGGCATTGTATAAGTTAGGTGGTTGTACGTACTACTGTAAAAATTTCGATTTTCTTTTCCGACCGAAATTTAAAGGAATATAATGTCCTGCAACAAATATATTTGCTGGTTTATTTTTGCAGGCCTTTTAAAGAGTGGTTTTAAATGGCGCTCTCCAGTTCAGTTCAGAACGAATTAGGACGGAAGCCTCCCGCTCTCTTCAAAAGTTAAAATTAATTAATTGATTACTTGTCGTGGGCCGATTTTTTTTTCGTGCGATGTCTCATTGGAAATCTCATAACTAATATTATTCCAGAAAATTACCAATTCAATGTGAACATCCATTGTTCAAGGCCACACCCAGAAAGCACGTATATAGGCCTATAGGCTATACACCGACTTTAAAGATGATTGCTATCTTCATAGTAAGATAAAAGTTTTTCACTGACTTTTGAATGCGATATCGAACTATAAAATCCACGACGTGAAGACTAGTTATTGAATTATTTCTTTACAAACTAAAATTCGAACTAATCATCCGCAAGTTGCGGTCAGATTAATTCTGCCCGCGCCGGGCCGCCGGGCGGGTACGGGTACATGATGACTGTGTGCGCAGAATGAGACTCTTTCAGATGGTTGCAGACGCCCAAAATCGGGTGGAAAGAATTTTTTTTTTTCTTAAAAAAAACCATACACAATTGTATGGAAGTGTAGATAGGACATGGTTAAAAATAAATCTAATTCGTACGTACGAATTACTAAACCGTACGTACGAATTACTAATTCGTACGAACGAATTACTAATTCGTACGTACGAATTACTAATTCGTACGTACGAATTACTAATTCGTACGTACCAGTGGCGTAGCCAGGAATTTTCCAGTGGGGGGCCTGGAACATTTCAGGGGGGGGCTTCATGTAGATCAATGATAATTTTTTTAGAAACTCGAAATCTCATTGGGGGCGACTTGGGGGAACAAGGTTTCATCTGTCGCAGTGGCGTGGCCACGGGAGGGCGTGGGGTGACAGCCCCGGAAACCTTGTCGCCCACCAGTCGCCCCCACTGAGATTTTGAGTTTCTAACAAAATTATCATTGATCTACATGACACCTCCCCCCATGAAATGTTCCAGCCCCCAGCGCTGAAAATTCCTGGCTACGCCACTGCCCCCACGCCCTCCGTGGCTACGCCACTGAGTAATTCGTACGTGCGATTTATTAATTCGTACGTACGGTTTAGTAATTCGTACGTACGGTTTAGTAATTCGTACGTACGAATTAGTACTTCGTACGTACGGTTTAGTAATTCGTACGTACGGTTTAGTAATTCGTACGTACGAATTAGTATTTCGTACGTACGGTTTAGTAATTCGTACGTACGAATTAGTTTTATTTTTAACCATGTCCTATCTACACTTCCATAACACTTCCATACAAGTTTGAATATGGCCCGGCCCATAAAAGTACAGCGTTGTTCGTTGTCCGGGGGGATCAAGGACTCCAATGTCATACAATGAGAGCGACTTGGCTCCTATTCGAAATTCTTCTGTTCAAGCGGAACAAAATCTTCATCTCCCCACGGCCCTGTCCACTCACGGGCGTCACCACAATTTGATGTGGGTGGGGCCGGGGGAGGTAGTCTGAGCATCATCCATTGCTCAACGGAGCCGCGTGCTATGCACTTTGCGATGCGCGAACAGCGACCTCACCACGCGGCTATGCATAGCCTTGGTCAATAGGCCCCAAAAATTACTTAATTTTGGACCATAATAACTTACTAACGGTGATCCTCCCACTGTTATAAAAACGGAAACTATATTTAAAATGTATTATTTTATATCAAAAATATTTGTTGGTCATATGGGGCCAAAACAAAATCTTAGGTTTCTGGTATGGAGCTTGCCCCAAAAGTGGTGCGGCGACGCGGCTTTTTTTTTTTGTTTTTACTTCTTTTTCTTCAAATGTCGGCTGATGACTGCATAATGGTGCCCGACTAAATTTTGTGCAAAATAATGGGAGCCAAGAGAGGCCACATAAAGCTTATACTCGATCGTAACCCCATCTAAAAAAACAGGTTAAAATTGTGCAGCAGCAGTATTCCAGTCAAACCAGTGGGTTTGTAGGTTTTGAAACATCATCCTAACATTGAAAAACAAAATGTTTTAATTTTGCCGATGCGCATGGCTATACGGCGACGCGCGTGCATACCAGAAACCGGAGACCGGGGGCCTAAGTGACACTTGGGCGCCCCTACTGAACAAGCACCCCCACTAGCCCCCTATGGTGCAAACCCTGGCTACGCAACTGCACAATTGCCCCATCCCCTTGCAGGTTCCTATATAGCTCAGTGCATCATCAATGTGAACGATATTTAAACAAGAAACAGAGCCAAAAAATATATTGCTTCAGTCTCTGTTGTTTTATTTCAATATTTTAACAAGGAGCATTTAAAATGAGATCAAAATCATTTTACAGCGCTGATGACCCACACCGTGCATGCTTTAAACAAAAAGGAAAGGAAAGCGGCAACATTTTAGCTAAAACCCCAAAATATTGAAAAATAATTTTCTTGCAATAGTCGGATAGTGGATGATGACCTCGTGAAAATGGCAAAACAATAAAAGACGGATTGAAAACCTCTACGACTACCATTATTATATGAAACAATATTACCCAAATCAGTGCCAAAAAGTGAATACGGCGCAGAAGACAGAGACAAGGGAAAAGAACATGCATAATTTAATTATAGCCCCGCCCGATTCGAAACAAAAAATACACAGAAAGATCAAAGGAATTAATTGCGATTTCGCAATTAATGAACATGCATAATTTAATTATAGCCCCGCCCGATTCGAAACAAAAAATACACAGAAAGATCAAAGGAATTAATTGCGATTTCGCGTCCCCAGTTCTATAGACCCAAAACTAATCTACAAGCACACTATAAAGAAGATAATAATGTCTACACTGTTGCCCTATGGACTCCTTGCAGTAGATGACGCGTTCGGCCTGTCTAGAATTAATATTATGCACAACTAATTGGAATGTATACACTACACAATAACCTTTCCAGTTTGCTGACCATAAATAAACTGCCTTAATAGACCCCAGCATGCCCACTTCCGAAATTCAGGAAAAATACTCACAACTCCGGGTGTTTGAGACATATCAAATTAATGTTTTTTCTCGTCATCTTTCATTTTCTGTTCATTTGTGTGTGTGTGTGTGGGGGGGGGGGGGGGTGTCACCAATGACTTTTGGGAGAAAATTCCATCCATAACTGATTGCCCCTAAAAGTAGTCGAGTCCTGAAGCCCATCGCCATTTTGACAAAGGACGCCTGCGCTCCAAAAATGCTAGGGCCCAATTTCATCCGAATTTCACAGAAATACAAGCTATCAGTCCTGTGCATGGTTTTCCTTTTTCTTTTTTGTTCTTTTTTACAAACCCTCAAGTTCAGGGCCCACAGAATGCTCTAATAGCAAAAGAAATAGAGGGCATGCAAATCGTGATTTGGCCGGCGTAGGAAATTTAGGGCCTGGCTATGGCGTAAAACCTTACGTGGCCGCTGGTACGTTGCCGTGACGCGGCGAATATCGTTGAATAGTCCTTTTATATCTCTATTAGCCATAGTTAAAGGGAATGTACATCATTGGCTTTTGCTGTAATTTTCAGAAATGAACTATTTTGAGGGGTTAGTATAACAGATCAATTATTGTTACACTGACATGTTTGAAGTTTTGTGTTAAAAAAACTGGAAAAACCAAGAAAAATAAAAATGTTCAAGTAGTCTGGTTCCCTGACTTCACTAAAGATGAAATGGACCAATTTATAGATTCCGGAAAATTGTAAGGTAATGGAACCACTCTAACTGGCCTGCACCCGTTCATGAACATGTAACCAATAGCAAACAAAATTTGGACTGCAAAAAAATATGGTAAATTTGGAGCAGTAGTTGAAAAATAGTTAGGTTTTTCCAACGGTGGTCGGCCGACCACCGTTGGAAATTTATACAAAATACCACTTTTCTTGAAAATGAATTCACACATGGTGCCATAATTTTACAGGATGATTTAGACTGCAATTTACCAACATCCTAGTAAGGTATTTCGTAAAAAATTGATAGGTTTGTTTTTCGATGTTTGCAAATGTTGTATATTCCCTTTAAGTGTATTCTTGTGCACGGAGTCTCTAAATCCCACCTACACCCATCCCTACACACTACGGTGATAATCTGTCATCACCTCAATCACCATGTTTAGCACCAATACCCAAACCAACACCACTATTTTGTTTTATCATGACAAATTCAAAGTCTTCACAAAAATCCCCTTCAAGATTGTTGTCCACGTCCTCGTAGTCGATCTCCTCCCTGGTTTCATCTGCATAATTATATGTTCAAATCAGCATTCACTGTTCCAACTTGAACGTCCACTCTGTCATCGTCAATGTGGTCGATGCGCGTAATGATTTGCAAAATGTGGCGCAAAATGATTTGCAAAATGGTAAAGGCCCTATTTGCAATTTCATTATCGGAGAAAAAAATATCGAATATTTTGGAGAGCATTGGGTAGCGCAACTTTTAAACAACCTTAAATCATCGTCGTTATGTCGTCGTCATAGTACCCCCTCCTTCTGATATAACTCCGCCATTAATTATTCAAGGCGTATTCCAACCCGGCCACGATCCCCTCGTAAGATTCCTCCCCGGTAGGTATGATCTGCTCGGCGGGCAAGACGAAGCCGTAGTTCCCGGTGTCTCTCAGCTCCACCACGTACGAGTATTTGGCTCCCAGCGTGCCGTAGGCCCAGTCGCAGCTCGCACCGGCCGCTTCATCTGCACGTCGAAATTGAATCAAGTCAATCAAAACTCAGTCAAGTCTTGGAAGACGGGTTTCAGTGTTAGACGTTAAGTGAACGTTAATTAATGAATTGAGACAAATTTGAACTCATACTAGAGGCGCAGTCGAATCCCTCAAGGCGAAATTCGGCGATGAATTCAACTTCTGCTTATTCACAGTGAGCGGCGAGTCAAAAATGATCTTAACATCGTCATGCACTGCAAGTACGATGAGCTGGCCTCAATGAGTCTTATTTGTGTAAACTAATTTTATTGGTCGAAACTAAAGCAGGATGAAATTGGGAAATATCATTTAAGGACATCTGCGTCGGCTTGGTTGTATTTTTCTTCCTATGTCTCCGTTTCATCATAGAATAAGCTCCCCTGATGATGAATACCACGTAATTGGGCTTGAAGGGAAAATTAATTTGCCAGGCCTAGTCGGTACTTACAGAGGAGACGCGCCGATGCTCCTTTGCGATATTTGGTTCCATGCTTACTCTCCAAGGCAGTAATGGCAGCAGCAGCAAGGTTGTCCTGCAAAGAATTTTAGAGACTAGTTTGATGACATTGTTCTGAAGCCAACATCTTTATAAAGTCGTAGATATAAACCGAAGCAGTTGTGTTGATGTTTGTCAAAGATGTCGAGATATATCGTGTCCCACGCTATTTTCTGTTACACCTTTAGAACTGTATTTCATCATTGTACCCCCGATCGGCAGACAAATTAATTTTCCCCTGAACGTCCCCGAATTTTCAAGAGATTATTATTACGCGTCCACTGAACATGTTGAGGTAAAGATTTGAACAGCAAATAACATTCACTCAAGGGTGGAACATGTAGAAAGTTAAAATTATCTTACTTAAAGGCACAAGCGACCTCCGTCCGCCGGCAGAGTTCGAGACAAGTTTTCATTTTCCACAGAGTCGCCACAATAGAACAAAAGGAAGGCTGTGCACTTGTCTATGCTTGCCCATGCTACTGATTTGGATAGCGCACGCGCCTATAATTATACATGATGGGGATGGAAATTGAAGCTGCTGCTATGGCTGACACTACACGTAGGCCTACGTGAAACTCAAGTCAGAGCAGGGCGTATTCCGTGAAGCTGCTTCAGCCTAGGCCTAAGCAAAAAATGCTGCCTAGCAAATTTAGGTTAAGAATCAGTTAATAATATTTTTCTGTGTCACTCAAACTTCTGTGCTTACAGCAGATCAATAACAAGGATCAATATTTGATGCGTAGATTTGTATATGATTTGGCCCCCAAGATGGCGCCATAGTGACTTCAACTTCTGATCACGAACCGCTATCCACAGTATAGTCTGGGACCCATACCTGATCAAAGTAGTCTGGCGGGTAAGGTTCGGTCGAGGAAAACGACCAGGGAGCAAGCCATAGCTGCGAGTAGCTGTGCCAATCGATGAACATTTTGATTTGAAGTCCAGAATTCTTCAGTCCAGTCAGATAATCCACAACGCCTTTGATCTCAACCTCAGACAGTGGGTTCGGACCACGGAACGTATTGGTACAGGGCCACGGGCTCGCACCACTTCCTGGACAGATGAAGACAAGGCCACGGTTTCAAAATCTTGTAATCGCCCAAATTGTTAATGAGATATTAATGAAAAAAGAAACTTCAAGCATAACACTGAGCACTGTCGTGAATAAAAGTCGGGTTCCCAAATGGGTTTCCCGCTGACGACCGAGAAAAAAATTGTGAGCCAACAGATTTCGAAAAAAAGGGGAACGTTCTTTGGACTCTAAAATACGTTGGGCTAATAAGAACGTTAATTCTTTTGGCCATGGGCTTATTTCAAGGAGCAAAATAGAAAAATACTCTTTGGCGAATTTGCTTGTTCATCAACTATATATATACACTAACACATTTGCTGGTAAATTGTTATTGCTGTAAATTCAACTCAAAATCGACAGCTCTTCCGTTTGAAACGAGTAACTCACCTCCCCACTCGTAGGGCCAGTTTCTGTTCGGGTCTGCACCGATGCACCCAAAGTTTGGCATAAGATCACTCCGCGTCTTTCTCCACAAACGATCCTTAGATAATGGCAATGATAATGGTTTTTGTGATTAATTTATTGTTCAGCGCTGTGAAACCATCTTTGAGTAAGAGCGCTATATAAATGACTTTATTGTATTGTGCTTTATTTCATTCCATCAATTTAATCGTTTTTGTTGTTGTATATGTGATGTAGTGTGCAGTAATGTGATTTGGGCTCAATGCTGGGCAGCCATATATATCTCTTTATGCATTTCCACAATGTTTCGATACATCTTGTGATATAAGACCCAAACCAGACCACTGATAAGTAGAACTTATTTCGGGTTCACCAGGCTATTCACTTTCATCAAGCAAAACACTGCTGGCTCTCAGGCTTGGTAGAGCACTTTAACTCAACGAATGTTTTGTGCGTTGGAAACTTGGAATCATCGTCTGGAGATTGATCAGTATCTCTCACAACATAGGCAAGGAGACTTTCAAATTTCATGCGATTCTTTCGGGTGGGTTACTCACGTTCGTATGAGTGTACACAAACCCGTCGACGTTGAGGGAAGGTACGATGTGAATATCAAACCCGTTGAGAATGTCGACTACGCGTTGGACGCCGTTCTTGTAGTCCTCCACAAGCTGAGAAGAGAAAGCAAAGGTGTTAAGGACAGAACCGAATTAATGTTTTTCCTTCGGGATGCAGTGTGCGATGTTGGTCATCATGCTACCTCGTAAAGTTTGACCACGGAAATGCACGGTAGAAGAGTTGCACGTACAGGAAAATATGCATGTACGCCTATTGAAGCTTCGTATGACTTAATATTGCCAACAGGTTCTTGGTTCCTTCCCTATTGCCGCTACTCGGATATTCCACCATTGCTGTTATGTGTGGTGCTTTGCTTTTAATACCAATGTTGAAGTGTTCGTTTGCAGAGAGAGACTCAGGAAGACAACAGCACCTATCATGGCAGACACTTCATAGTAAAGTATTTGAATAGGGAGACAAATGGGAGACATTTGAGTGTCTCCTTTATGCTTTAACCATCCCTGAAGGAATTTCACCGTCGAAAGTTGCTTAAAACTATTCCTTAGGTCAAGAATAGTATAACCGATAGAAGTTTGAAAGGGGAAATGGGTTTATGGGCGGGATTATGTTGTATTTTACGTGTGCACAAGTCTATGGGAAACGGACGTGTCGGCCACACGGAATTGTGGGGTGATGGCATTGTATTCCCTCTATCCCTTTTTCTAAAGATTCTCTCCCGGGGTGATGTTTTTCTGTTGTTAAAATAGTGGGGGTGATGTGTCCTGAGGAACATCACCCCACAAGTGGGGTATATGGTCAGAACGGTTTACCCGAGGTATCATTCCGGAGATCAAAAAGAGTCAACTATAATGCAATGTTTAGACAGGACGACTGAGCTGACGACTGAGTTCCAGAATGGATTTATGTATAATAATATTCTAGCTTCTATGGGCATGTTCAGGACAGCCTTACCGATTTGGAAATGAACATGACCGTAGCGGGCGATATCCACTCCCGTGCGTGAATGCCGCCTTCGAACCACACGATAGGCTTATTACTGGGGCCAGTTCCGGTAGAAAGCTGAAAAGAAGGGTGAAAGCGAAGGTTTCATTCGAGTTTCCACTGGAGTGACTCTTTTTCAAAGTATTTGTATCTGAAACTGGCGTTAATTAAACTCTCTAAATTATCTGGTTTCTCTCTTTAGAAATCAGATTCATTATTACGTAAAGGGTGGACAAAAAGCTTCATGATATCGTACCTATATTTGGTTTAAACATTCCAAGAGTTTACATTTTAATTTAAGAAACTGTATCCCTCATTCAGTGGCGCCCAGTAACAGGATGGGGGAAGGGGATCTCCCACCCCCCCAAAAAGTGTACAATTCCATAGGATGCCGTTCGATCCTCCCTTGCCACACACCGGTACCCGACTGCAACGCAATGGGACATGCAACGTGACTGCTGTCCTGGATACCTTGTGTCCTCAGGTACTGGTTGTTGTACATGTATTTTGTAGTTAAAGGTACAGTCCATCAATTGTAATCTGTGCATTATGTTCGTTTGAAACGACAAAAGTGCTCAAAATCTAAAGAAGGGTGCTGAATATGATGAAGTTTCAGCTCAGTGAATGCTGTATATTCTAGGATCTCGATTTCAAATCGAAAGTTGCTGAGTCGTGTTTTGAATTGGGCATAAAATGACAGCTTGCCAGCCTGAATATTTTCACAGGGAGTTCAGTTTCATTACTATCTTTGAACCAAGTATGCTTTTCAACAGTAATTACGTTAGTTACTTTTCGGGATAGCTGCAAAATGATGCAACAGTACCTTTAATATTCAATTTCATATTGATTTGTTGTCAATTCAATTTAACGACAAGCAGGGGCAGATCCAGGAACTTTCGCAGGGGGGGGGGGGTTCATCAGCAAACAAAATCTGAAAATGTACACAGGTTTTTTTCTCCGGACACTTGGCCTCCGTAAAATCAAAAACGGATGGTATCATATTTCAATAGGGGGCGCTGTTCAAATTCGACAATTATTAACACTAGATTACAGAATGGTGTGCCGTATTTTGAACAGGCAGACATTATACCGGTATAATTCTTTTTGTGGGTGACACAGCAGGGGGGGGGGGGTTCTACTTATTTTTAAGGAATTTGTATGAATTTTTTTTGACAGAGCTTGGGGGGGGGGGTTGACCCCCCCCCCCCGGATCCGCGCCGGACAAGTACCGGTACGAACGAAGAATGTGGTATGGCTACTACACAAGCATACGCACACGTTGCATTTGCAGCTAAACTTAACTTGCCAACTGATTGTGGTCGACTGGCAGCACTTTTGACTCTTTTCCATTAAAATCTGACTTGAATATAGAGTCGTGCACTAAGATCGTATAGGATAGCTCATATTTTTACGCCACTGCTCCCCTGGAGTAATGAACAAGAAACACGTGTCTTACGATGATACCGTTGATGTCGCGGCCCTCGTAGGAAGTTGTCAAAGGAAACTTGGTCACGACAGTGCTGTGTTCGTTCGCCATGTCTTCTATCCACTGCTTTATCTGAAATCAATTAAAAGATGGACGGTGTGATTTTTTTGGCAGTATATAATAAAAGGGGCAAGAGGAAGGAAAGATGATGAAAAGAGGAAACTGTATAGGAGAAACATTGATGTAGTTGCATAATACTATAACGTATGCGAAATTGTGCTGAATTTTTTTCAACGTTCCAACAGCGTTTATTTATAGTTTCATATGTTTTTTTTTCACACACGGGAAAGAGTGAGGGTTCATCTCACATTAAAATGCTCTCAGTGTATATTACACATCTATCTTACGGAGCAACACAGCGGACCTAAAATGTAAAGCCTAAGGAGTGGGTGTAGTTTTTGTTGAAGGGGTGAGTTTGCTCTAGTTTTTATTTGACGAACCAAAACATCCCCAAATCAGGGGACAAGCCTGCATCGTACCTCGTCATAAGTATGGTATACATCGTACTTGAAATCCGCCAGAGCAGCAATCTGTCCGCCCGAGGGTGGCTTGGCCAGCGTCTGTCGGTCCAGCTTGGCCTGCACATCGTCGATCATGACGGTGTAGTCCATCCCTCTCTCCGCTAGGAAACCTGTGACTAGGCCCTCGGTCTCCGGCGACACCATGATGTCCACGGGGTGGTTGAACCTGCGCAGGGAGTTCCAGATCTCTACCTGAGAATGATGATGGAAATGAAGGTCAATCCGGAGTTGCGACTCAATGGGGTGAGGTGCATACCCCTCCTAAGGTGCCATTCCTCACTTGATAACTATTGATTGGGTGAGATAGCGTTACTACGAGGAAAAATTGGGGTCTTCATTTTCTTGAGGAGCAATACTTGCGATACTCAAAACACTGTTCTGCTCCATGAACTGAGAGTGGCTTTAACCCTAAAGGGGCCGGGGCGGAATCCGCCCCCACAACTTTTTCCGCGATAGCTTTAAAACCTTTGCGACCCGAGCTGTTCTGACTTTTTAGCTTCGAGCCTTGCGCATCTTTTGATGTATACCAAAAACAGAAAAATCGGACCATGGGTTGCCGCGCAGCAAAAAATTTTTCCTTGAAAACTGAATTTCCCCATAATGTAGTGTACACACAACAGAATTACCATTCATGCATATGAATAATTAATTAGCCATAATTCCAAAACCCTTTGACCTATAGTCGTAAAATTCCTTGGGTATGTTCATGCTAAGTTGTTTTATGTATGTAACGAGTTTCAAAAGTTTTCGTCACTCGATGACCGAGATATTAGGGGCCCTCCGGCTGAAATAGCCCGGCCCTTTTAGGGCTAAATGTCTCTATTCCGGTGGGAATGTACAGTACCTCTCCTTTTTACGCCACTAAGCACGGACATTGAATTGGCACCGATATCGAATTGCATTTTTTTTTCTCAAATGATCGAGTTGAGGATTTATACGATTTATGCCTCACTGAAATTTTAAGCCCCCGTCAAGAAATAAAGGAAAAATTAACTCACCTGAAATATTAAAAATGCTTCTAGTGATGTTTCAAAAATATTATGCTTCGATACCGTGTTTTTTTGTCCAACCAGATTTGTCACAGCTGATAAAGATGTGAAAAAAGTGTATTTTTTTTTTGAATTTTGGTACCGAAGTTATTAATTGTTTTCTTACCCGTGATTCAAACTCCAGATTTTTTAGCCATGCCAGATCCGAGTCATCGTTCGGAGTGACCCTCAGAACCTTGTACCTGGTAGGAAGAGATAAATAAAACGCTATTGATGACGATACCGTTTGTTTTACAGGTTGAACAACTACCATGTCGTAAAATTAATTCAGGAAATTGCATGTCCCTTAAGGACCACCTTACACCAGTTTCCGTCTTTCCGTGCGACTTATCGCGGTTGTAGGACAAACATGCATTTTCTCGATAAGCGCACAGTTTATCAACTAAGCGATAGTGCACAAACTTAATTCGCTGAATTCAATATATAGGCCTATGTAATCTATACAAATAGGCCTCTGTGTGAACGTCACACATAACAACAGGTGCAGAGTTAACTTTCAATTATATAAAGATGGATGAAGCATGTGAATATATAGGCCTAAGATGATATGAAGTATAAAAAATTGTGTAATATTCTAGACAAAAAGAACATGCTAATAACGTAAATTATTGAACTAGACGGATGTCTCATTCAAAAGGGAATAACTCATGCATTGCTAGAAAATATCTGTTTTCGAGGTGAAACACGAATCAACTATATAATTTTGCTTGCTGAAATGCGATTCGTTAACTCTTCTGAGCTAAAAAAAAAACCGATGCAAAGTTTGTAATTACTTATGGGCACAGCTTATGCATATTCACATGTGAATGCAAAGTTTGTAAGTACTTATGGGCACAGCTTATGCGTATTCACATGTGATTATTATAATTAGTATTAGTATGATAGTTCAAAACAATGCCTTTCTAGATGGAAGAACAAGTTCAGTGCCTTCCTTGCGGGCTAAAAGAATACTGAGCTGGGTATTATAGTCAGCCTTTGCCTATATGGTTGAACATTTCACCGAACTTAAAACAGCCAACGAGTTTCTTAGATTTTTAAAACAATAATTACGGGAAACCTGCACTCTGTCGCATACCATTCACCAAATGAACACGAACATCGTCAGTGTTTCAAAATTGTTATAGGCCCAAAGTCAACACAGGTTTTAATGTTTCAAATTGATGGGAATTATAGCATTTGAGACCCAACATTTTAGGTTGTCACAACTAAAGCGACTAGTTAGAATGATGCTTGGTTATGTTATATTACCATTTTGATACAGCGTCGTAGTAAAAAATGTTCTTCCGAGTACATTTTTTGGTACTCGTTCTTTATATGAAAATGTATGTATACTCGTACTCGCAAGAATAAACAAATACCGTACTCGTACTAATTACAAAGTATTCGTTCTGTATTCTTGCAAATGTTCTCACGCAAGAATTATTTTTTTTAAGATCTACATGCAGAAAAGGAACCAGTTTATACTGTTTGGGAGGCCTCTTCATTTGTTGAATGCCTAGTTTGATAGCAAAAAGACCTTGAAAGTGCGTGACACATTGTATCTGCTTCTAATTGTGGGTGCTCGTATATACTCGTACTCATAGAAAAAATTGCCTCAAGCCCGGTTCATACTCGGCGCGAAAGCGAAAGCGAACGCGAATTGGTAACGTCATGACAAGTATTGGCGCTGCGAATTCGCAAAAGTTGAACACATTTCAACTCGGGCAAATTTCGCAACGAACGTTTCTTGACGTCAAATTCGCTTCGCATTCGCATTCGCGCCGAGTATGAACCGGGCTTTATACTCGAACTCGTACTCATATGACAAAGTACTCGTACTTTTAGCCTACTCGTACTCACATGACACAAAGTACTCGTACTCATACTCGTACTCATGACAAAGTACTCGTACCAGTAGGCCTACTCGTACTCATTGAAATGCACTCGACTACAACACTGTTTTGACTGAAACTTATGGGCAAGGAATTGGGTACTTGAAATCTTCATGAGGAGTCGATAAGTTCCTTGTAGTCATTTTGTAGTAAAAGTTGACTGCTGAAGTCTGATCGCATAATAAGGTACATGTTCAATTTGTAAGCTGTCGCATTGTTCTAATGATATTATAGGGCCTACAGTAGAACCTACAACATCGAAATCTTGTCCAATTCGAGAAAAGGTCGAGTTGACTTTCAGAATTATATTTACGGTTATTTTCAGGACTTGTATATGAAAAATTGGCTCGTCAATATGTAAAGAATGAAACACTGATCCTACCCATCGTATCGCTTCACTGCCGACACAACGGCGACGACAGTCGCTAGAAGAAGAATGACCCTCATCGTACCTCGGCGAGTAGCGGAATTCCCCAACTAGTCCTCAAGGTTTCGCTTATCAACTGAAAACAATTTTCTGGGGTTGCTTCTTTTACAGTTGTTAACTAGCGTTGGTATCTTGAACCAGTTTAGCTTGGTTCGCGTGGTTTTCGCCACTGATCACGCACATCATATGACGTCACTGTAAAAATTCTCGTTCTGTGATTGGATCAAACTATGATAAGTTCCGCGCTCAGTATATAGGCCTGATTAAGTGATAACAATTAACGCTGAAATTAAACACCCAAAGATTCAAGTGATATTGAACATCTGGACCTTCTTTGATAATTTATTAAAATTAATTGCTTGTCCGAGTGAGAATATGCATTTGCAGTTAAAGCTCTACTACAGCCTGTCTCAAAAAAAAAATGGTACAATCGAAAACGATTTTTTTTTCAATATTAAATCTCAACATAAGTAAGTCGTTTTGAGCATCACATTAAAGAAAAAAGACCAGGCTTTCCAATACTTTTTGTTTCATCTCATATGCTTTTGTCAATCCAGAGATAACTCCAGTTTACTTCGGAACACAAACATCGAGTTTGTTTCTTTTGCCAAGTTGCAATCTTTTGTGAGCTTCAAGACAGCACGGCACAGTACTCGAAACAACTCTGCCCATATGCATGCATAAAAGTGGCACAAATCGACTTTGGTGTATCGCACTAAATTTATTATATCTCTGAATTGACAAAAGCAAATAAGATCAAACAAACGCTATTGGAAAGCCCAGTCTTTGTTCTTTAATATTATGCCAAGTAAGAATGACTTATTTCAAAATTTCATATTTAACCAATTTTTTTTTTCTGATTGTACCATTTTTTTTTAAAGACAGGCTGTATACCGGGCAAGGCTTAGTTGTCCAAAACTCCAGCGAAACTGGACTCATGAAGCAAAAGATGTTGTGAAGAAAGCGTTTACTTTCTACATACCATTGAATATGTATTGAAATGGTTCTCATTTAAACCTGAGATGGAAATATTGAACTCATCATCCATGTTCAACCATTATGCACATCTGAAATCCCGTAAGGGACACACGGGCTTTGTAGTGCATGTACAATGGAACTTGTGCGCCGTCTTTCGTAATCAGCAGCTACCGATATCCTGATGACCGGGACGCATGAGTAGACGAAGTGTACATTGTTAATGAATTGAAATGACAAAACCCGCGGCCATCAGTGTAGGCACACCGTGGAAGACGTCTATACTCCCACTCCCCAGAGAGTGTTTTTATAAACACTGTATACTAAGTGTTGTCCGGAGTGATTGTGATTGGTTTTTTTTCTTTAAAGTTCTACATAGTTATAATTTATTAGGTTTCTTTTTAGTGTGTCCTATTTAATCAGTTGGAGAGCCCTTCGACAGAACCCATATTTCTTTTGGGTAATCCAGCAGGAGCTGGTTAAATATTGTATTGTGTATGTTTTGTCTAAAATGTTCTTGTGTATTTTTGTGTATTTAATGTTATTGTTTGTTGTAACAAAAATGAGATAAATGAAATGAAATGAAAAAAAATGCACAAACTACATTTTGCTCACAATCACTTGGTACAACTTGAGTATACACCAGTGAAGGGCAAAAACCCAATATATATCACCCGACGCAAATTCCATGAATACACGTTTAATTACTTCCAAATGAGAATTAAGGCTTGAGGAATTGAAGAAAACAAATCGGGTCTATTACTGAGTTGCAATCGAAAACCGCATTTTATCTCGGCTTATATCTGGCCAGCGTTTATTCGTGGGAATTCAGCAGATGCCTACTCTATCTGCATTTCGATAGGCCTATCGTTAATACAGCCAATCTTTAAAGAAAAACAAGTGTCACCTCGGTTCAAACTGCGTACGGGTCCAGCCCGAAGAGGCTTTAGTCATGGAAGATGGCCGGCAACATCTGGCAACTTCAGCACTGAAAAATTGCCTGTGTTAATTTTACCAAAAAAAGGGTGAAAACTGGAACTACCAAACTTGGGTTGTTCTATAACCAATTCTTTGGATTATAATTTATGTTTAATTCAACCAAAAGTTGTAGTCATAAATTTGGTCTTGAATGAACACAAGTTCTGGTTGAATTTAGCAGAAATTAGAACAACCCAAGTTTGGGTAGTTCCAGTTTTCACCCTTTCTTTGGCAAAATTAACCCAGGCAATTTTTCAGTGAGGGAAAATGCAAGAGCCTGCACCTTCATCACTTTTTTTTTTAAAGATGCCCGTAACAAAATGTTTATGATCACTGAATGACATTCCAAATGTGAGACTCTCAGCTTTCCTCTTGGTTGGATAAATGGGGAATTGATCTTGATGCAGGGTGACCGTGAGGTCATGGCTAAATTCTGCTAAATGCACTTCAAAAATCTGTCAGATTTATCAAAAATCTGCCAAATTCCCCAGAATTACTCATAATTCACTGTAAACACACGCAGATGTTGTAGTGTTGCATTAATTAAGGTTCAAATTACATTGTAATTAATCTATAGTCACATAAAGATGTAATGAAATTGCGTAAATTTCAGGCAAAATGCGGTTAATTTGCGTCACGACGTAGTCCGGTTCCCAGTGAGCCAACTTGTCTCATGGGTTTGTTTGAAGAGAATGAAGCTTTTTAAAACAAACGTTTTTCTGTCAAATAACCATTTTTGCAGAATTCTGCCAGAAATCTGCCCAAAAAAATCCATTCTGTCAAATTTTCTGTCAAACTCGTTTTTTAACAGAAAATCTGTCAAAGGTAGCCGAAACTCGGCTAAAACGGTCACTATGCCTTGATGGAGTGCTATCAGAAGGGGCGCCCTCACTTTTGCACAGTGCACGTTCGCACCGTCCGAAGAGCGAAGGTGACCTTGCATTTATTTGAGCTTACTTTGTGTATAGATTTTGCTTAATCAGTTTACCTGAGTTCAACATTTCCTCGCATGGATGATACGTGCGCACTTGCTATTCAAGCTGCAATTCCTTATCAAAGTTTGTGGAAGGTAGCTGTTACCGGCACGCGCTCTGATCGGGCGGAGGGTTCGAGCGAAGGACTGCTAGCGTGCATGGACGAACGTTTTATTACTGCGAAAGACAGTCTTCGAAACAGTATCGCCAGTGAACATTGAGCCGTCTGGATGGTAAGTTTTATTTAAAAATTTGTCGAGATAAAACTAGGCGCAGAGCTTGAGGCGAGATACTACATGTTGCAAATGCAGAGGGTTATATAGCGCCCCCGTGCGTGCAACCAAAGCGCCCTCTTTCATCCCGTTGCGATTGCTCTTTCTCCTCCACAGTTCGTACACTCGTTTGATTTGGATAATAATATAGGTCCTCTTGGATGATATAGGAAAGCGAAATCAAGTTGAATCTCCTCCGACTTCGGTGCATGGGTCCTCCTTTATCTGTCCCGCTCCTATTGTATATATGCGTCCTCGCCGCAGCACCCATCTCCCCCATCAGCATTCATAATTTTATTGGTGTGAGCCGTGCTCATAAAAGGAATTATTAAAAGAGAAACTCATGTCAGTTGATTATTTTTTGTATAGCCGAGCAAAATCGCATACTCAACGGGAACGCGACAACATCAGGGTATATCACAAGATTATCCCGGTCATAACGTTTTGTATCAAGTTATGACAATATTTCGGGTAATAAAACATTTGGACTATATATTTGCTAATTACTCAATAATAATTGTTCAATAATAGGTTTCCCCGGCTATTTTAGTTAAAGGTTTTTAATTCAAATTCACCAACTCTAACATACAATTTCGTCCATTTTACACGCTTTCACCAAAACCAATTTAGTAATTTACCATTCAATTTTAAAGCCGGGGTCGCCATCTTTAGTCACCGGGTCGAAAATATTCGTCAGTATCAGATTCGTCTAAGCTGTTGCCGAATGACAGCATTCAGAGATCAAATTCGTCTTACAGAAATCAATAAGACGAATTTGATTTCTGAATAACAAGGTCTAGCTACACAAGAAGAAATTAAATACTCCGGGACGAAAACGTGTGCTCATTGTTTGAATTTGCTTGAACTGAATTGGAAATTGTCTGACAAAAGACGAAATTGAAAATTGGAAGTGCACAAAATCGATCTTCATGGACGAATTTGAATATTATTTATGGATATTGAAACGGTGAATTCGAATGATAAACGTTTTAAAATAGCCGGGAAAACCTATATAAGTATCAAATTAACACATTTCGTCACCGACACCAGCTCTTATTGTATGAGCGCTCGCGCGCTGACCTAAAGTTGAACTTTCCTCGTGTTTTATACATTAAAGAGTGTTACTTCGTGAAAACGAAAATTTACAGTTTCGCAGCTTTTTCGGTTTTACGACCTAACACTCACCCTTTTCTCTTATTTCTTGTTGATTTAATACACAAACGGGTGAAAACCAGCAGATTTAATAAATTCAATTCATCAAGGGTCCACAACGAGAAACCCAACTGAAAATACTCTGCCGTTTTGACGCAAAGTGTCGTTTTAGAAGGCGTTCAACTTTAGATGCCGTTTTCTCCGATTGCTAGTTTTTACTGGTATGACATGTACATAGGTGTTACTTCGTGGTGTCGCTGACGATTTGATTATACTGTAAGTATGACATCAATTATAAAACCTGCAGGGGGCTCTTGGCGGAGGGTTCAGAACTCCGTAGGTTGGTCGTATAGTTTCATTATAATACCAATGAATCTGGGTTTTTTCCTTCTCAAAATATTGAGCTGAGGCAACATCTGTCCAAACAACTGTTTGGACAGGCATCGATTTGTGGAGCCCTCCAAAGAGGCGCTTCACTTAAGCATTACGCCGTTGTCCACAGGTGAGCTTTTATGTCCCATGCAGTCAGAAAAAACCCTGCTGTTTTCACGGTAGACCTAACACCTGTTGTGAACAAAATATTGCCCCAGACGATTTAAATCGATCACAATTAATCACAATGTCAGCAATTTTGATTTCACTGGGGGCTATTCCATTATCAACAATGGGTAAATAAACAATCGCTCACTTTTCTTTCTCGTGTTGTATGTAAATCGAGGAATCTCTGTGTGTCTGTCCACGTCCCAGATGTAAAAATAAATGTGCGTTGAACCTGTGAGTGTGTACGAAAGCCCTGTAGTGCCATCAAGTATATATTTTGTCCAAGTTCGTTTTTATGAGATACATTTTGTCGAAGTTCGTTTTTATGAGATACATTTTACCCAAAGTTCGTTTTTACGAGATACATTTTCTCGAAGTTCGTTTTTATAAGATACATTTTCTCGAAGTTCGTTTTTATGAGATACATTTTCCCCAAAGTTCGTTTTTATGAGATACATTTTAGCGAAGTTCGTTTTTATGAGATACATTTTGTCGAAGTTCGTTTTTATGAGTTATATTTTAGCGAAGTTCGTTTTTATGAGATACATTTTAGCGAAGTTCGTTTTTATGAGATACATTTTAGCGAAGTTCGTTTTTATGAGATACATTTTGTCGAAGTTCGTTTATATGAGATACATTTTTTCGAAGTTCGTTTTTATGCTCCGTTGATACTTATAATTATCTCGTGCGCACGAGATATATGTCGTGCGCACGAGATATATGTCGTGCGCACGTGATAATTATCTCGTGCGCACGAGATATTAGGCAGGTTTCGCAAGCGAACAGATACACTTACACTTACGCTTAGCTATCCGTATCCGTTTTTTACTTACGTGTAGCGAGCGAGATATGCGTGTCGTCTGCACGTTTAGCGGATAGAGAGTGGCGTATGACGTCATACGTGCAGACGACATGCATATCTCGCTCGCTTCACGTAAGTAAAAAACGGATACGGATAGCTAAACGTAAGTGTAAGCGTATCCGTTCGCTTGCGAAACCTCCCTACTATGTCGTGCGCACGAAATAAGGAAATAATTTTGGATGTCCCTTTAGGGGCTCCGTAACTTCATAAAACTCCGTAACTCCGTCAAATATATCTCATAAAAACGAACTTCGACAAAATGTATCTCATAAAAACGAACTTCGACAAAATGTATCTCATAAAAACGAACTTCGCTAAAATGTATCTCATAAAAACGAACTCGACAAAATGTATCTCATAAAAACGAACTTCGACAAAATGTATCTCATAAAAACGAACTTCGCTAAAATGTATCTCATAAAAACGAACTTCGCTAAAATGTATCTTATAAAAACGAACTTCGCTAAAATGTATCTTACAAAAACGAACTTCGCTAAAATGTATCTCATAAAAACGAACTTCGACAAAATGTATCTCATAAAAACGAACTTCGCTAAAATGTATCTCATAAAAACGAACTTCGAGAAAATGTATCTCAAACCGAACTTCGACAAAATGTATCTCATAAAAACGAACTTCGCTAAAATGTATCTCATAAAAACGAACTTCGCTAAAATGTATCTCATAAAAACGAACTTTGCTAAAATGTATCTCATAAAAACGAACTTTGGGGAAAATGTATCTCATTAAAACGAACTCTGGGGAAAACGTATCTCATAATAACGAACTTCGACAAAATGTATCTCATAAAAACGAACTTGGACAAAATATATACTTGATGGCACTACAGGGCTTTCGTAAGTGTGCGCTCAACCTGTGAAACAACGCCATTGAATCGTGCGCGTTGTTTGCACGAGCAGTTCTCAAAAACGCTGCAAGCAACCAATACCAGCGGCCAAGCAGTTTGCCCCTTCCGAACATGCACATTTTCAACGGACACTGCACTAATACGGTATTTTTGATGCGGGCGACTCGCTCGCGAATTTCGCCAAGCCTCGTCTGTAACTGATTATAACTATATTGTAGGGTGCAGACCAGTAAATCGGTCCGAAATTGCCTGCGCCGGCCAAATCACGATTTGCATGCCCTCAAAATCTTCGGTATTTGAGCATGCTGTGGGCCATGAACTTGAGGGTTTGTAAAAAAAATATGGGTGGAAGCCGTGCACAGGACTGGGAGCTTGCAGTTCTGTGTAATTTTGATGTAGTGTGGACCCTAAACGCGCTCTATTTTGCAATGGAGTGTAGGCATCGTTTTTCAAAATGGCGATGGGCTTCTGGACTATTTTCAGGGGTGATCATCTTCAGATGGACATTTCTCCTAAAAGTCATCAGTTGACCCCCCAAAAATTGAAAAGAAAATGAAAGATGATGAAATAAGCTTTAATTTGACGTGTGTTTCGAACACCTTGGAGAGTTGTGAGTATTTTTTCCGAATTTTTGAAGTGGGAGCATTTACCATTGGGGTCTATGGAAGTTTATTTACTGGTCTGCTACCTATTATGTCTTTCTCTATAACTACGCGGACCACTTCAAATACAAACGCAAATTTACTCTTACTTCAGACTAAGGCCAAAAAAAAGTCTCCGGTTTCTGGTATGCGCGCGCGTCGCCGTAGCCATGCGCGTCGGCAAAATGAAAAAAGTTTTCTTTTCAATGAAAGATGATGTCTCCAAACTGCCAAACTCACTGGTTTGATTGGAATCCTGCTGATGCACAATTTTAACGTGTTTTTAGATTGGGTTATGGTCGAGAATAAGCTTTATGTGGCCTCTCTGGACGTCCATATATTTGCATTAAGTTTAGTCGGGCACCATTTGCAGTCATCAGCCGACATTTGAAGCAAAAAAAATTAGGTAAAAAAAAAAGAAGCCGCGTCGCCGCACCACTTTTTGGGCAAGCTCCATACCAGAAACCGGAGACTTTTTTTTGGCTTAACACTATAAATCAAGAATGTTATTGCTTCAAAGGACAAAATCACGTGCAATTAGGCCTAAAAATTCTGTAAGCCCAAATTTTCTTTCGACGTGACCAAAACACAAACCTGCCTTCCTTGGTAATTTCTCGCAGAACTCTTCGTTAGCCTAGTGAGATACGGCGGAAACAAAAGGAAGGCGCTGTTTGGTTTTGGGTAAATACAAAAGAGTTTACCCAAATCACAAACAGCGTCCTCTATTGTGTCTGCCATACCTCAAATAGGCTAATTACGAGACACTCGGAGCCTTGCAAATGAAATTTAGAAACATCTTGATTTCCTCTTTGATGACTTCTTGCACAGGATGGATGTGATACCCAGTCCGATGGCTCAAAGTCATATCCCAGACATCGATGATGGTGACGTCAGGAACACCCTCAAACACCGCCCTCAACGTCTGGTCCAGATCGTAAGCGTACAGATCGCTGAGGTCCATCGTGTAGTAGCCCCTTGTGTTCGCTGACTTGAAGAACACGGGACTGGTGCCCGTCCCCCGCTTGTGCAGCCGCGCAATGGCGTCTCTGACGCGTTCCAGCCGGGACTGGTAATACGTCAGATTGTTGGTGGTGAAGTGCGCCCACATGGTCAGGGCCACCACCGTGTCGGCACCGCCCGGTAACCCGTCAATTTCATTCACCGTGAACTTGATGTCTTGCACGTTGGCCCAAATGTTCCGAATCGGATACTCGTGGTGCCGGAACAACAGTGTGATGTTATGTGTGGGATCCCGGGCGCGCCTCGGGCCCATTTTGGCAAGCGCCGTTGTGTTTACTCGATCCTCCTTCATAGTTTCACCGAGGTTTGAGATAAGATACAGAAACCACTGCCGCAGCGTGGAATCGCCGTAGAAGTAAAGGCGTTTATTTCTCAGACATTTCAGAGTGTCGCTCAGGTTGAGTTCCCTCTCACGGCAGAGTTTAGATTTCCAGCAATCTTTAAAGTAGTATCCAGCGGCCCGGTTTGGTTGCTTGGGTGGAAGGCCAGATTTACAAGGCGGTAGATCAAAACATGCAGCATCACTCACTGAAAAAAAATCAAAGAAGCTCTCTGTTGCAAATTCAAAGGTTTTCCGACTTACGTTTAAACCTACAATCTCCCACGTTGAGACCATCCGAACAATTTGTAACATTTTGAACCATCCAAACAATTTGTAACATTTTGAACCATCTATACAAATATTTGTAACATCTTTTGAATTGGTATTTAGTACAATGAGCATTGGATACGTTATTAAAAATTATTCTCGGTATGACTCTATTCCGAATTACATAGATGGTTTGGGTCTGAAACAGACGTGACGGTTTAATCCATACTTTAATGTATGCAAAATAATGCAGGCCTAATAATGGTCATACCTGGGCTTACCATTAGAAATCACTGTGATTTTCTTCAGTTTTCCAATATTCTTTAACTCCTTGGGACTGTAAAAAAAAAGGAGAAAAAATATAACAAAAGAACTTGAAGGCATGTTTATTGAAAAATATATGTATTTTGTGTTCTTGGAAAACAAATGAGAAACGAAGATAAAATCATTTTTATACCAATGGTAATCGTAACTGATACGTTGAAAACTAAATAATATCGCATTACTTTTGTCTTTCAATTCTTTTCTGAAGGGAAACATTGCAGTGTCTCGAATTTTTAAAGGCAAATCTTCACTACAGTCGCCTTTACCAACCTACTCGAAAACTTCGACTGTCGAGCGAGCTAATTCGACCGTGGAGCTTTTTTTAATAGCTCGGAAACAGTTTTTAATGTCGTTGAATTATAATTAGAGCTCGATGTGTCTGATTTGGCTGAAGCATCTTGGCTGAAATGTTTTAAGCATTTACGAGAATATTGCTTACCGTTTCACTAAACTGCTTTCATCTGGTCGTATCACTGATTTTCTATACTCTCCGCCTCTCCCCGTGTTACCACGATGTTGAGTAAAATCGGAGCAAGAGAGAGTCTTCGGTTTGAGACAATACCAAGACGTGCCTGCCTTCCCATTCGAAAAGTCACAAACTTCATATTTCGACGCCAGCGACAACCCTTTGGCTCCGTGGTCCACGAATATGTCTCTGTCGACGTGACACGGAGTTATTTCCACGGTACCGTTGTGGTTCGTGAACTTGCCGTCGTACGCGTGCCTGTGAGGGAATCGCTCCCTGAAGCTCCGCAGGAAATCAGCGTGCTCAGCGCTGTAGATAAAAGGTACCAGCGGCTCGATTTCCCCGTTCCAGTGTAGCGTGAAGTGGGCGGTGTACGTACCGTTACCGTGGTCGATCAACTGGTCTGCTGGGGCACTGGCGTTCAGTGACGCTGTCCGAAGGACCGGCCACATGTGATCGCCTCCCCTGGTCTTCCTCTTGCCCTGACCGTCCCTGGCTTCTATGTACAACTCAAGCTGATCGCATATATTGTAACTTGTCTTTGGGTTTTGGATGTAGAAGAAGGAGTTATCAGCGATGGTTGGATTTACTTGAGGTGTTACAGTATTTAGAAGTACTTTCAAGGTAGCACTTATACCTTGTTGAGTAGGACTTGAGGCTACAACGCGTGAAGCTGAATCACTGTAGTATCTTCTTAGTGCTGGTTTTGGCTGATTCCACTGGGAATTAACAGAAGTAAGTATACTTAATGACCGTCATACTAATTAGTACCGACAGTCCATTAGCAGCTTTCCTCGCTTTTCTGATTTACAGCTGTGAGGATACCTCAAGGTACATCATGTCCATCCTCACAGCTATAAATCAGAAAAGGCCTAGATAAATTTGTTTAATTCAAAAATTCCTTAAATTGTGTTCCAGTGTAAAGGGGCAGACGCCTAAGCTAGTGGTACAAACTAACCTTGGCCGTATATGGTATGAAATACCCAACTCACCAATTAATCTATTCGTTGCTGATGAGCCAGTAGGCACGACTACAGAATGACATTCCAGGACCTGTACTCACCTGCACGTTGTTGCTGCCAAAATACAAAAGCAGATACAAAACCAGTCCATCTACCAGCATCGCTAAAACCAGCCAAGATCTTCGATTCGAGTTGCCCACACACGGCCCCGTTCTGCCTCCAAAGCTATTGCTTCCGTTGATGTTTTTGACGCTCGTTACCATTTTTCATAAGCCACAAATACTCTTCGGGTCGTAATGGTAAATGCGCCTCTTTTAACTCGAAACAGGTATAACAAACAGGTGATCAAAATCTTGTTACCCACTATGCAAATTATTATTACAGTCGTTGCCGGCATGCCTTTCTGCAAGAGGATGTAATTTTTAACTTAGGCATCAAATGATAATTATGAAGGCACTAGGTCTTGCATTTCATTCACGCCCTACGTCACGGTGTATGACATACTGATTCATTGGTAGTACTGCGCATGCCTAATGTAATTAGGAGCGTGACCAGTCACGTGGTTTAACCAATACAAGGGTACATGAGTCCGATGTTTATAGTACATGTAGTCATATTTTCATTTGACAATGGTATGATACGGGGTTCCAGTGATCTCCAGCATGCATGTATATAAAAAATACCTGGATAGCTTGTTGGCCATTATTCCGAGCTGTACAAACTAGTGAAGCTACGCACTGATTGCCGATCCTCTTTCGAATATGGAAGGGAACCAGTTTCATCCACTCCTATTGTTCCAAAAAAAAAATAGATAAAACGATCTGAAACGGCACACAGTTTTTTTCTAAACATTAAAATATATGAAATATATTTTGTTGCCCTTTTAAAACTTTTTTCATTCAAATTCACCACTTAACTCTAACATTAAATTTCGGCCGAGAAAAATTTCACACGATTTTAACAAAACCAATTTAGTCATTTACCATTCAACTTCAAAATCTGGTCACCCTCTGTAGTTACTAAGTCGGGAATATTCGTCATTACAGAGCGAATTCGTCTAAGCTGTTGCCGAATTGCAGCATTCAGAGATCGAATTCGTCTTATATCAATCAATCGGACGGACGAATTTGATTTCTGAATAACAATTAAGGTTTGGAGTAGACGAGACGAAATCGAATACTCCGGGACGGAAGCGTATATACTCGTTGTTTGAATTTGCTTGAAATGAATTTGAAATTGTCGGACAAAAAAGAAAGAAATTAAACTTTTCATGCACTAAATAATTGATGGTGATGGACGAATTTGAATATTACAAACGTTGAATTCGAATGATAAAACAGAATACTGAGCTGAGAAAACGTAAAAAATATAACATGTCGAGTAAGAAGTCAAACTGAATAAGATATCGTTCTTTGCAAATTTGTTGTTCTTGGAGTGGTAATATGGCGGACAGCAGCGTCAATTTGGCATGCATCTTCTTTTCAAGTAAAATGATCGCAGGTGCGCAAGGTCGTTTTGATTGGCGGTAGACCTAAAATAACAATTGTATAGGCACAATTAAGGTTCGACCGAGGAAAGAAAACATTATGCATGGTAGGACAGGACAGGAGCGTAGCTAAACCTCTTTGAGTGGATGCAAGGAGGGTTGGATTTGTACAATTTCGCCGACAAGACCATCCATTCTAAATGGTGGACAGGATATTTGAAGAAGGGGGGGGAACACCTTCTTCTATAGACAGCGATGTTAGCAGTCATGTGGTTGCTAATTAAGGCAAAGCGTCTGCCGTTGGTAAGCCTAAAAGCTAATCTGATTACGTACTTAGACGCTATAGCAGAGCAGTGAAATTCATGCGCCACAAAAAATATAGCCTTTTGAACGTTGTGTTTCTCAGAAAATATGCATAGTTTGATTGAAAAGTCAAATTATAACGGAAAAGGAAATAATAGCTTCATGTCAGTGAAAAAAAATCGCCGTCATCGATGCCGAAACGTCAATACTGGTTACTGGTATAGCTGACCTTCAAGTCTGGACGAAATCGTTCGAAAACTTCCCCAAATCTCTGTATTTATATCTATTTCTAGGAATTTCTCAAAATTGTTATTTCACGAGTAGTTGAACACTTAATACCATCGATTTACAGCTGGATGGCGGAACAAACGAAACTGTGTCCGCAAAATTTCATTTTCATTGCACAGTTTTTCGTTTTACGATTATGTCATCATTTTTATCACCATTGTACAACAATATTGGCAATTATGTAAGATGTCCTAAACTGTAGGGCCTACACAATCACTATTATTTGTGTAAATAAAGAGAAACAACAAGAGTTGAATAATTGTACGACCGCCATTTTTGACGGTCGTTGACATGACAATAGTTTGACTAGAGTCGTTCGCACTGACTTCAACTTTAGTGCGCATGCCAACCATGCACTATAGTTAAAGGGGCACTAGGTCCTGAAATCCCTGAAAATTGTATGTTTTGGATTATTTAAACATAGGTCATATAGGCCACTTCCTTCCCAAGATTCTGTGAAGCCTCATCAGAGAATCCCATACTACGCGTCCTGTTTGCAGGGCGGGGGGTACGAGCGAAGCAATAGATAGTGATCGATCGTACCACTGGAGGGCGCACTTTGCAACATTTTGCGGCACGTACGCGTGTGCATCCATCATCGCGGAAGACGCCGTGCTGTTGAAAACTACTCTACGAAATCACGGCGATTTTACGGCAGTAATAAATTAAAGGTATAACAAGTACACTACTACTATTAATGGTTTTCAGAGTTCAGTGTGGACGACGTGAAATAAGCTTTAAGGATGAACTTGTTGAGCTAAGTTCAACACGCGTGTGCATGCGAACGTACATGTACATGACGTGCGTGTAGACTGTATTAGTAGTACGTACATGGCAACATGGCCATGGGGGCCGTACATGTACGTGCACATGTCACGCACTAGGCCTAGCCCAGGTGGACTCCCTTTCCTCCCTTAGTCGTAATGCAATGAAGACTTCGTCCAACCTGGGCTAGTGTTCCTTCCTCCATGCCTACTCCTAGAACTACTAGTATGAGGTTCCATGTAGCATAGTTCCAGGAGTAATACTCACCCTCTTTATAAACTAATCAGAACGCAGTGGCTATTGTTACGGCAGCCGTAACGCATTTCCCATTTTCTATCGTTACGGTAGACTGCAACTTTTATAAAAACATGAAAAGAAAATATAAAATTAGCAGGAAATAAGTGAATTTGAACGTTATGAAATTCGGACTTTATTTCCCTTTAAAAAAAAATCCTCCAAAGCCTCAGGTTAGTAAAGGAAAAAAATTCGAGTGCAAAACTGAGATTCGAACCCGCAACCTCGCGGTGCAAAATCCTACCCTCTATCGATTGAGCTGTCGCACTGCTCGCTAAAACGTGTGGAAACAAATAATTATATACCTGCGTACGTATCAAAAAAGTATCGTAAAGGGCGCTAAACAACGACTGCCGTAACGATAGCCACTTCGTAATCAGAAAGTGCTGCCTTTTTTAGATGTCTAATTTTCGTGAAATTTCATGTTGAAATATTGATACGCAAATGTGTGCAAACGAATCTGGATATTTCACGAAAACTAGACATCTGAAAAAGGCAGCTCTTTCTGATTAAGAGGGTGAGTATGCTTCTATTTGTTCTAAAGCAAAAAACCCTACAAACTAAGCCTAAATGTGAAAATCAAAATTTGACAAAGTTCGACATGTTTTTGTTGTACATGGTGGAAGTGTGGCCTATATTTACGGAGTTAGTCCAGTAAATTGGCCACATTTGGGGCTAGTCACGCACGTGCTGCACAGTGAGATTTACAAATCGCCACAGGCACAGTACACGGGTGCAACCAGCATGACATGACAAGTGCAGTCTCATAAGGTACCAACGGAATCAAAGAAAAGGGAAATAATTCATTACCGTATCCTGGCGCAACTTCTTTGGTTGTGTTCAAAGTCTAGGCAGAGATTTCAAAGTATTTTTGAACAAAATTGGAAATGCTTCACTTCCATGTCTTATCAGTCCCATGGTCCCATTCATGTCTTTTCATCATTTGTGCAATGACTGACTTTCATACTAGCTAGAGAGTGGCGTCAGGATGCAACTTTCAGTTTTTTCTTTTTTTTTTATGCTTCAACTTTTGTGCAAACAACAGTTGCCATCTTCCTTAGATGGAAAATTGTAGAATCATTATGATTCATAAGAATGCCGATGTAATAAACCACGTTCCCCTCCCATAGATTTGTCTGCATTCATCTGAATTTGTGAAAAGGTAGGGCCTAAAAACATGTAGCCGTGATCGGGTCCCAAATGTTAACATTAATATTACGTGTAGGCCTATGGCTATACAAAGTAGTCCTACACCATGTGAATAGAAAGCGTGCCCGCCTTGCAAGCATGCCACGTGAGTTTGTGTCCCAGCCTTGACGTTGTTTTTGAAACTTAGTAAAAAAAAGTAAGAATTGCATTCTGTTACTGTTTTAAATCGAATCCTCCATCCTACATGGAATTTTGCCCTTTGGGCCACGATTTGAGACAAGTAAAAGAAATTGCTACATGGCTAAAAAATAGAGGGGCCCTAGCTAACACAAATTGGAAACACATAGCAGTGTTTTGTTATAATTCTCTTGTCTTGGTTTTCATCTGCAGAAGAGAAGAAGCTAGAGCCAGTCAAGACTCTGATGGACAAGCACAATGGATTCCAGTCCGAGGAGGAGCACGATGACAGAATACCACAAGAGTGTTTGGACAAGCTTGGTAAGTCAACATATTATTTGTTCACTTTGGGTATTAAAGTTTTGATGGAAAAAATAAACATGGAAGTTAAGGCCAAAAAAATATATATATTCGGTCTCTGGTCAGACCAAAGTTCCGGAATTGACGCGGCCACGCTGCTTTTTTTTTTTTTTTTTGCTTTTTTTTTTTTTTTTTTAAAGCTTGGATTGTACAGACAAGGTGGGTACTATTTTGCTTTTTAGGTGTCATGTACATTGGTGTCCTCCATAATTTGCCTTGGTGCTTTCGATCATTTGCCTTGGTGCTATTTCCCATTCCTTGGTGCTCTTTGGTAAAAAAAATTGAGGAGGTGCGGAAATAGAGGGCGCTGTTGGAGCTACCGCGGAACATTTTGGGAAAAAAAAAGATCGACGCGCATGATTAAAATCGACACGCGCGCTGACCATAGACCGACTTATTTTTTTTTTTGGCCTAAAGTGGAATATTTGGCCACAAGAAACAATTCCAATTTGAAATCTGTAGAGAATACTGGTGAACGTTGACGTAGGCTGTGCTGGGAATTTCAAGCAGTGGACTTACGAATACATTGGTTGCAGTACCAGCTGCTACATCAGATTTGAACCAGCCAGCCGACCCTGGCAAGCTCGGTGGTCGAGTGGTAAGACATCTGCACTAGTAAGCAGGAAGTCGTGGGTTCGAGTCCCATCCGAGTAGTTTGTGATTTTTCTCACAAGCCTCCGGACAGCACTCAGTATACAGTGTGAACAAAAAGTATTTGTTGACATAAAAAATTTTAAAAAAATCTTCCAGGAGCACCAATCTTTCCTATCAAAATAAAGGACCTCGTCAAGTTGTTTTATTTTCTGACTTCTTTGTTTCTCACAGCCGAGTCCAATGATCTTAAAACCTTACTCCATAACAAGCATCTCCAGCGGTTGCTCTTAGAGGTGGACCGTGCGAAGGACAAGGCTGCGATGGTGGAGAGGTTTATGCAGGAACCACTGTTTGTGGAGTTTGCCGATGCATGCTTAGCTGCCGTGGCTCCAGATGAGAAACATACGTGAAGGACTTCGCTCAAACTCGGGGGGAAAAAGGTAAATTTAAGACCACCGTAGCACGTGCTTGTTTATTCAGAGGGTTGTCAAGGGAGTTGTGGTGAAGATCTGACAAATTCTCAGAATTCAAGCCCAAATGAATCGCAAGTCGTACAGTTTCAAGTCATGAGACAAGCGATTCAAATGAAATGTCACGAAGTTTTTCATTTGGCATCCCTTATCCCCTGTTGCTTGTAACCCAACTTATGATGGACTCGTGGATAGTGGTGTGTATTTACATGTAGTACGGGAACTGGGTATCCGTTTGAAGTAAAATGCGGGTACCCGGTACCCTTAGAAGAAACCCAACCCCCAAAATTCAAATCCCAGAAGTTGTCTGAAGGGCTTTATAGCTTTGCGGTTTAAACTACAATTTTCATGAGCGTCATCTGTCGTGCCTTAAAATGCACATGAACTACGCAAGAACAATGTATTGGTTTTCCGTGTAGCCTGGTTTTCATTTGGAAAATTCCCCACAAATGGCATTCAAAACCTTCCTTTTTCATTGTCTAGTCTAGAAGTTACTAAGTAATTTGTAAAATTGGTTATGGGTACCCAATCCCATAATCTGGAACCAATTTCCATGTTCACAGGTACCTGGTTCCCATAGACAACCCTACTTGTGGTCGACTGCAATACATCGGCAAAGGTTATCAACAATGTGTTGAAATTGTTGGACAAATATACCCTGCACGATTTGTGGCAAAGGGGTTAAACAACCCCCTCCATAGTTACCTAAACAGCCCCCTGGATGTCTAAAGAGAATTCCTGAGATTCTGGTAACACAATGACCAATCCAAAAGAGGGGGGGGGTCCCTCTCCCACATATCTTGCTTCATATGAGGGCAAAACTAGTACTGTGATGTGACAACTGGTGAACCGAATTCTTGAACCTACTTTGCGCTTTAATCCAAATTGAAATTTCGCTTGGGCATGTGCCAACCAGTGTTAAAGTCGAGTCCATCACAAGTCCCTGCAAGTCCCTCACAAGTCCTTCAGTCTCAAGTCAAGTCACTAGCTATTCATATGAAAAAAAGGCACTTCTTAATAAAAAAGGGCACTCCTACCAAAAATATTGGGGGACAGCGCCCGGGAAAAAGGGCATTTCAATGGAAAAGGGCAGTCTTTAGAAAATATTGGGGGGGGGGGGGTAAATACCCCCTTACTCCCCCCCCCCCCAATATTTTTGGTAGGAGTGCCCTTTTTTATTAAGGAGTGCCCCTTTTTCAGAACAAGTGCCCTTTTTTAAAAAGAATTGCTGCCCATTTTTTACCAGCGGCCGTTCGGGCACTTTTGTTTTAATTTGATGCACTCATCGCTCTGAATAGCCCCATATATTGTCCGTTAGTGTGAATAATGCTCGGTTTTGAACAGCGCCCCCACCAACAGATGGTACCCCCCCCCCCCCCCGACTTGAATTTAGACTGAAGGACTTGTGATGGACTTGTGATGGACTTCCAGACACAAGTCCAGTCACAAGTCCAGTCACAAGTAACAGGATGAACAATGACAAAGGAATGCTCTTGTTACAGTTCATTTGAATAGCTTGCGACTTAACTTGAGACTAAAGGACTTGTCGTGGACTTGTCATGGACTTTTCATGGACTTGTTTTTGATTTGTCATGGACTTGTCATGGACTTGTCATGGACTTGTGGATTTGTGATGGACTTGCAGGGACTTGTGATGGACTTTTCATGGACTTTTCATGGACTTATCATGGACTTGCAGGGACTTGTGATGGACCCGACTACAACACCGTCATGGCCGTTAGCAAGGTTCATTTGAAGACAAAAAAGACAGGTGTGTTTTTGGTATTAAGGAAAATATTTTTCTTCATTTTCTTCATCAGTGCTAACCAGGATGAAAGCTATGACATCCGACTGCCTGGATAGTAAGGAACGTCTGACTCCCAAATTGTAAAGTTCTCTGTTTGGCCATCCATCAGTGTCACCCTGACCAGCACGCTGCATTACCTGCTGCAGGCAACAGGCTTGAAGAAATGTAAAGAGCAAACCATCATAGAAATGTACGCTGTCAGGATGGTATCACCATATTTTTGTTTGTTTTCCCCATGTCTACACACAGCCTATAAAGTGGCTGTCCACGTGCTATTCTATTTTTAAATTGCAAAATATTCATCTTTTTTCAAAATTATTCACTTTCAAATAAGACACTTACCAAAAAAAAAAATCAGTCCACATTTAGTTATAGAATGATTTATTTGCAAATTTCGAATTACATGCTGCCCAGCAATAATTTAGGCAGATCTTTTTATGATTAATAGGTCCAAAAGTACCCCAAAATCAGAGGGTTTCAGTTGCCAGAATTAGAATAGTTTTTCCCGCCAAAATAAGTATACAAATTGATGAAGAAGAACAAAGGAAGTTGAAGAGAACAGGAAAAGCAACTTTAACAAAAAGTGCTTTATTTCAATGAAGTGTACTGTAAAAGTTGACTGACATCATCCTGATTTGAACAACTGTTCAACAGAGATAAGACTTCAGGGTTTGCATGGTGGACATGATCAATGAATGGGAGGTTTACAGTAAACACCCATGTGAATGATATCTCTAAGTGAGTTGCGTGGTGCTGAGAAGAACCAGTTGGTTTAACTCGTCGTTTCAAACAGTATGCTCTGCTCGTCATCAGGTAAATTTTTCCTGTTGAAGAGCAGAGCATACTGTGCGAAACATCGAGTTAAACCAACTGGAACTTCCCGGAACCACACAACTCACTCAGAGATTTCATTCACATGGGTGTTACTGCAGACTTCCCATTTATTGTTCAACAGAGGGCGCTGTGTCACCTAGCTACTTGAAGCACTAGACTCTACAACTTGGGCCAAGTTCGGGCAAGGACCATTAGTCGACTAGTGGTTGATTTGTGACGTGCCTTACGCCTGCGCACTGCTGATAGCAACGTGCGAACGTCTCTAGTCAAACGCTGGTCAAAATGTCATCGCAAAACTTCTGGATCCTGGCTCTCTGCTAGCGTTATGAATGCGCGCGGCTATTGGTTACCAGCGAAGCAACCAACCCCAGTAGGCTGGTTCCAAATAGTCGACTAGCGTAGTCAACCACCGTCGACTAGACAGAGTTCGGGCAAACGTTAGTTAACCATTGGTCAACTATAGTCCTTGCGCGAACTTGGCCTTGGGTGGGGTAGGATGCAAAAACGTTTTTCCAATATCCAGAAAGAGAAGGGGATATCATTGTGCAATGTGAATGGAACAGCCGTGTTCTATATAGATGAGGCTGGATATTGTCTACAGCGCCTCTGTTTTAGCGATTCTAGTACCTGTTTGGTACATTATTGATACTACATGTAGGTTTTAAGGTGTGAAATGTTCTTTTCTTTTTTTAATTTTAAAAAGAAATGTTATTCCTGTTTGACCATCTTAATATTCTCAAACAACATGTAAGGTTTTATTTTGTCATTGTAACTATGCACCACGGATTTTCAAAATTTGTTTTCTAAAAAAAAAGGTTTCCTACAATACAAACAGCTTCCATCAGCTTATGTGTTTGTGAATGAAAGAGACATACGTACGTGCACATCAAGGTTTACTTTTCTTGAACATAAGGATCACACAAAAAAGTTAATAATTTCTGCTAATTTCGAGAATGGAACTTTTTTTATTCAAACAATGTATCGTGGTATTAACTCTGTGGTGTGCCACAGTACTGACATTGTCAGTCCATTTTTAAATAATGTTTGATTAGGCCGGGTTTTTTTTTTTTAAAATGTCATATTCCACAAGTTCCCTATTGAGACATACATTTAGCTAAAAAAAGCATCGTGGGTGCCCCTTTAACCCTGGTTGAACGTTTGGCACAGACTTTCTGAGGCAAAGATCAGGCCCAGGCCAACTCCCATAGGATTTGTACTGTCATGTACAGTATTGTAATTGTATTGTTTTGTAGCTGCTGTTACCACAAGACCATCAATCATCCTGTCACTAGGCCCAGGCTTGAAGCCTAAAAACAGGTGTTCCTGGTCCTTCTTTAGCTATATACATGTAGCCTCAGGCTGTTGGGGGGGGGGCGGCCAGGCCAAAACCTGGGAGATAAAACTGGAACTTTTTGTCCGCACGTGTACTGACCAAATACAGAGTAAACTGGGCATGTACCCATATTTTTTTGGCTTGAAATTGTTTTCTTGAGCAAAGAGTTGAAACATTGCAATACAGTCGACTTCAGCTCTTGCACTTTTGCGACTTTTTTTTTTAAATGGTGCAGTAATGTATTGATAGAGGGTTGATGAAAATAGTGACCATCAGGGGTAGCAAGTTCTGTGTTTTCCATCCAAGTTGTACATAAAAATGTATTCTATTCTACATACATTACTGTGCATTTTAAGTAAGAAGTGATTATTCATTTGAGAAATAAAAACATTGTGAACTAAAATAATTTCTGACCCACCACCTCAAAATTTAAATTCTGTTAAGTGCTTTGAAGGATTTTTCAACCCAACGTTCATTTTTCCTTGATCCCCGTGGCTAGACAGCTGACCTCCCACAGTCGTTTAGCCAATTCCTCGTCTTGAGCCATGGCAGAGGGTTCGCTGACCTCACAGTTGGTGAAATACCGGCCCGATAGATGACTGACTGACTCGTCCAAGGCGCAGTGGAGCGTGGTCTGGGTTCCAGCCTCCTCATCTATAAGAAGCAACCTGCGGAAGAAAATATAGCCGTATAGTGTGGAGTGCTGTGGCCTCGTGGTTAAGGGCAATGAATTTGTGGTCTGCAGGTAAAGCTGCAGGTTGTGGGTTCGAGTCCAGCCGGGGGTCATGGTGTGTGTGCCCTTGGGCAAGGCACTTTGTCATTCATTGCTTCTCTCCACCCAGGAGTAAATGGGTACCTGTGAAGGCAAAGATGGTTATTGTGATTGAATTAGCTTGCTTGCGCCTAACGGGCTGCATTGAGCTGTATACTCCCCAGGGAGCTGAAATGGTACTTGGAATGTTTCATTGGCCCAATGATCAGGGGTAATAATAATGTAAAGCGCTTTGATTTTAGTTAAAAGCGCTATATAAGAACCCGTTATTATTATGGCTTGAAGTTACACGTGTCCATTGTAATGGCTGCAGCCACTTCTCATAGACTAGTGTGTAATTTGAAGCTGTAGCCAAGCAATTCGCACACTGCCTATTGCTGAGCAAGTTTTTCGCACTAAGCAGAAATCGGTTGAGCACCAGTCATATGCTATTTCAATAGCACGTCATTTTGGATGGTGACCTGTTTTCGCTAAGCACATTACTTTCCGCGCTTAGCCAATTTGAAATGAGGTTCTGGGCAATCAATGTTGTGGAGCTGCTAATCACTGAAGTTTCCCGAGCACATAAATTATTTGCTGAGCAAAAACAGGTCACCTAAAATTTCATGCAATTTTTATTGCTTTCGACTTCGGACCAATGGGACTTCGGACCAATGGGACTTCGGACCAATGGGACTTCGGACCAATGGGACTTCGGACCAATGGGACTTCGGACCAATGGGACTTCGGACCAATGGGACTTCGGACCAATGGGACTTCGGACCAATGGGACTTCGGACCAATGGGACTTCGGACCAATGGGACTTCGGACCAATGGGACTTCGGACCAATGGGACTTCGGACTATAGAATTTGAATATCTAGTGCCTTGAATCGGACTGAATAACTTGTGATGGACTCCACAACAACACTGCAAACTGAATCATACCACATCAGCGGGCCTAAGATGTAGTACAGCGGTGTCAAGATCCAGATACGGCTCCACACGTTCTTCCAGATCGGGGTGAAGATGACCCCGGGGTGGAGAGAGACGGAGGTAACGTCTGTAGAGGCCAGACGCCTGGCAAGCTCCCCAGCAAACAGGATGTTGGCTAGCTTGCTGTGGTGGTACGTCTTCAGGCGTGGATACAGCCCCCGGCGAATGTTCCCGTTATCGTCGCTTTCGACTCGAGTCAAGTCCATCGGACTCAATATGCATCTGTGGATGTTCGAGGAGATGGTGATCACCCGGCTCGGGCCGCTCTTCTTCAGTAGGTCTAGGAGGAGATTGGTGAGCAGGAAGTGGCCGAAGTGGTTGACGCCGAACAACGCTGGAAACCCGTCCTCAGTAAGAGCTTTGCCAGAGACAACGGCGATACCTAAAGATGAAGGGCAGGACAACAGGGATGTAGTCCAGTCCATCATAAGTCCAATCACAAGTAAATCCAAGTCTATTCACAAGTCCACTCACAAGTTACATTGGATTAACAATGACAAAGGAATGCCTAAATCATAGCTCATTTGAATAGCTTCTGAATTGAATAATGGGATGAGGTGACTTGTGGTGGACTTCCAAGGACTTGCTGGGACTTGGAATGGACTCGACTTCACCCTTACTAAAAAAAAAAATGGCATCACCTAGATAACAGCTTACAAGTTTATTGTTTAAAATATTCGGCAACTGAATCACAGTTTATGTCAGTGATGATTAGCAATGTTCACACATTTTCCTTGTTAAATTTTACAAAACCCCTTGGTGATGTTGACAAGAGGACATCATAATGTAAGATGTCGTGTCAAGTTGTTTTTCTTTCGGCAAAAAAAGTCTTAGTACAGATCCTTTCGTGCAGTCACCCATCAAGTCTGGGGAATTTGCCGCCAATGTTTCCCTGGATATACACCTGTTTAATTATCCCTTCTTTTATTTTGTTTGAGCCAATATCGGAGCAAACATGAACGCTTTAATGGGTGGCCAAATATGACCCTTTTAGGCCAAAAAAAAGTCTCCGGTTTCTGATATGCGCGCGCGTCGCCGTAGCCATGCGCGTCGGCAAAATGAAAAAGGTTGTTTATTTAATGAAAGATGATGTCCCCAAACCTCCAAACTCACTGGTTTGACTGGAATACTGCTGCTGCACAATTTTAACGTGTTTTTAGATTGGGTTATGGTCGAGAATAAGCTTTATGTGGCCTCTCTGGACTCATATATTTGCACTAAGTTTAGTCGGACACCATTTGCAGTCATCAGCACACATATGAAGCAAAAAAGTCGGTAAAAAAACCATCACACCAACTTGATGTATACACATCCTTCCTGCCAGAAACACCGGGGCGAACCCCATCTCTTAGCAATAAGCGTTACTGAGTTCTTTTACGTGCGTTATAGGCCTTTATACAACACACGTCCCAAGAACGAATCAAGGATGGTACGTGCCTTGCTTAAGGGCACAAGTGTCCGCGCCTGGGCTCGAACCCACGTCTCTGTTGCCTCTGAAACACCAGAATATGAGTCCGGTGCTCTTAACCGCGCGCTAGGCCTTAACACTCCATGACCTCGATAGCTCTGTCAAACTGGGTCACAGGGACTTTGTAAAATCATCTGTTCCTTGCTCTATCATGGTGAAATGTACAAAGACAGGAGGTGGACGTTTTTTGTCAAATCAGGCATGGTCCATTGCAAAACCCATTACAAGATTGATGAATGATGTAGGTGAGCCTGGTGTCGAGGGAAGGTGCCAAATTACAAGGATTGAAACTTTACAAGGCGCTTTGACCGTGGAGCTATAAAATACATAGCATTTTTCATCGATCGCATTGGCGCACACGCACACGTACGTACCACTAAAACTCATCGCATACCAAAAAGTACTCCACATTGTCTGGAATGTTTTGCGTCGAACCAGATGCCATGAAGTCAAAAGTGCAAAATAAAGTTGGATATTGGTATTTCGTTTACAACTGTCTTCCATTTTGATTGGCTGTTGCATCAATTAAAAAAAAAAGAAATTAAAGTAAGGTCTCAATATTATGATATACAGAGTGTGGCGGGGTAGTTTAGTGGTTGTTACAGGCCAGAGTTTGAATGGACGTAAATTTAATGATGTCATGGTCAACACTTTGTGTTTTTATGACTACCCTGACAAATTCACTTCGCTCTCAAAATCCGTTTGAAGTATGCCTTCAAAGCGGAAACGTAGTTTGGCACGGTAATCGGCATAACACACTCGCGTAAACCCACCTGCATTGTTGATAAGAATATCCAGTCTGTCCTCGCTTTCGATGATCTTGTTAGCGAACTCCCTGACGGACTGCAGGCTGGCTAGATCCAGGTGGTGCACCACAACCTCCGAGTTGCCCGTACGCGTCTTGATCTCTTTGGCGGCGTCTTCAGCCTTCTGCAGATTGCGACAGGCGAGGATGACACGGGCTCCTCGCCGGGCCAAGTCCAGGGCCGTCCTTTTGCCGATGCCTGAATTGCCACCTGGGATATAGATGTGTTAAAAAATACATGACTAATGCCTTTGACAGGAAGTAAGCAAAGTTTGAGGAACAATCATGGCTTTAAGAATGACTAAAAGCAGACAGAGAGGTCGACGTGAGACATAAGCCCTAATGGCGTTGCACCGACTTTTACAAGCCTCCCTTTTATGTTTATAGAAACATGGTCAAGACTGTAGCCAAGATATAAATGTTGCACATCATCTACAAAGTTGTGCGATGCAAGCATGTCAATTTCCTTGCTGCGACTTGCGTTTATTGTCGCACAAAATACAATGGATTACAGTTTTACAATTTTCAAACATAGTCATATGCACTTAGTAATACTTATTGTCTCGGATAGAAACGGACGGCTTCACTCCATCCCCTATGCATACCATCCCTGATTTCCAGTGTGTCCTGTAAATAGTTTATGGGACTATAATCACTTTTTTTGTGCGGAATTGGAACATGGTGGGATTGCAAGGTATAAAGTTGTCAAGTTGCACGTGAATATGTTTTTCGAGGTTAAGCTGAAGGCTGTCGGATAAGCCTCTCATTCAACCCACTTATTAGGACAACCAAATTAAGGCAAGTACAATGAAAACTGGGCAAGTAAATTTGCACATAGGTTTGCAAACACTATATCAAAGTAATGTGGTAGGAGAAATCTGGGGTGGGGTATGCCAACCCCCTTTTTGTCCCTGGGCCGCAAAAGAAAAAAAATAGGAAATGCATAATAACATAGTAAGCCTGCTAAACCCAGCTACCCCCCTTGAGCTAAAGCTGGTCGCCAAGTAATCTTGGACGGAGGGAGGGAGGGGGAGGGGACCCGCCAAATAACATCGGAGCAGGCTGGCCTCAGAGACCATCAACTATTGGCTGCGTCTAAGAAAATGGCAACTCTGTAAAAACGTTGGGCAAAATGGGTTGATAATTATGTAGACCAACGTTGGTCAACATATCAACAGGTTAAGGCTCTTGGGCAAATTATTCCCAACTCTTGGACATGTTTTACCCAAATGAGTAATTTCATACCAATGTTGGGTAAACTCATATTACCAAACAGTGTTTTACCCAACATTTTTTTTTACAGTGTATGTATGCAGCCGACAATGTGCTTATGCCGGGAAGCGCCTGAACCCACTTATCATAATTATGAGACCGTGTGTGTTACTGCTAGCCCAGGTCAACTAATATTCGGGGCACGACCTTTAATTAACTCAATAAGTAATATTCCAGGCTCGTATAGGCAGAAGGGTAGTCTATAGACCCTGGCCCTGGCGAAGCCGTTAGACAGAAGACTGGGCTCCGTGGATAACGGGCGATACTCAGACTATGGCAGAAGGGGCGGGGGCAAATCGGCCACAGGTCTACTTTATCCTCACGAACGATTGACTCAATTATATCCATGCGTATATCAGTTGAACTGATATACGCATGGATATATTTGAGTCAATCGTTCAGTTCAACAGTTTATTAGACATGAAAAGGTCTACTTTGGCACTATATGGTAAAAACGACCCTCCCCTTCCACAAGACCGTGTATTTTCCATACGTAAATCAACAGTTTGATACACATGAAAAGACGATCCGCCAACTTTATGGTAAAAACGAGCCCCCCCCCCCCTTTCCACCAGGTTGGCTGCGGCTCTGCTGTATTCAGCATGGGCCAACCAGAGAGTTAACATAAAGAAAAATTGGTAAAATATAACTTTGGTCTCTTGCTTTAGGAGGGCTATAGCAAGTCAGTGAGAAAGTCGAGGAGGAAAAAACAAATAATCACAAGAAAGTAAGAACTAATTGTTGTTACCTGTGATGATGACCGTTTTTCCTGTGAGCTTGGCAGTACTCTTGCATCCTCGGCGACAGGCTATATTTTTCCCGTAGTGTAAGGCGTACAGCAGTATTATGACGATACATACGGCAGCTGAATAGGACACCAGAAACTCCATATTGAACTAAAAAATGCACAGGTCTGATCGAAATCAATGAAGTGTTAAGAAGCGCAAAATGAAGTGTTGACTGTAAAACGATGGCGGCGTGTGGCTGAACAATTCGCTCATTCAAGTTCACGGTGTTGTGTGATCGTGCAACGAGTTTTAGATTCTTGTACATGAAGTTGTAGGTATGTGACAAACCGTTTGCCTGTTTATTGCTTGTTACAGTGGTGATATGACCGCTACGTTTACAAGTCACTGATCCAAGCTCCGGGAATCCGATCCAATGGGGACCCAAAGCCAGGCGCTTTGTCGGGAAATGGTACGGATAGTGCCACCCGGGTGGTAAAGTAATCAGAATTTCTGTGAACTTATCCAGCACGATAACAATCTGAAGGGACTGTGGCAAAAAAAATAGTATTTTATGCTCCTTCTCTCTGCTCCAGTGCTTCCTTTCTATGTTTGACTGTTATCATAACATATCTCATCAATCACTTTTTTGTTACGACTTCCTTTCATATTATATTCCGTGTACCAGAAGGAGAGAGCACATGTGGTTGTAATTATTGTGGAACATTTCGGAGAAAATTGAAAGGAATTCGAGCGGAACTTCCTCAGCAGTGTGTTAATCTGGGACAGTGCTCGGGGGTAAAGCACTGAGAAAGTGACCCGACAACGGAAAGAGTGCAATTCTTATGGGGACAAGTACGTCCCTATTATAATGTCTAGTTTCCGTTAATATTCCGAGAACGACTTTGTTTAGCTTGACTATAAGTCTTTCTCCGCGCAATCAAAACAGATTATGTGCGGCCGCCGCATATTCAGCCTGGAAGCCCAGCAGAGGTACTGTGCTATATTATGATCATCATGCGTGCCGAGGGAATTTACTGTACGAAAAGACAACGGTACATGCGATTTCTTATACAGTTCCGTCAGTTCAGTTTAGTTCATTTTATTTCCACTAACTCACTTTATAGGATAACAGTACATGTACATGTACATTTAATTATGAAACTTTGATTGAACGATAAGTGGAGGAGGTCTCCAAAAAAAGCAGAGCTTGTAAACCGGAGATCCCTTAAACTTGTACTGACCGTTACATTTAAAATTACGAATGAATTGTAATGACGAATTAGCGTAAACAATATTTAAGTTCATATTAACCCTATCATTAAAATATAGCACTATGGTCAATTTGGACCGTATTGATTTGTGAAAGCGCGAATTTTAAAGCGCTGGTATTATATACTATATATTACTATATTCATGTGTAATAATCATCATAGGCGCAGCCAGCGGGAGGGGGACTCCCCCCGGCCCCCAATATTTTGTAAAGACTGCCCATTTCCATTCAAATGCCAATTTTCACAAGCGCTTACCACCCCCAAATATTTTGTACATAGTGCCCTTTGTTTAACAAGTGCCTTTTTTTCTGAACAAGTGCCCTTTTTAAAAATAAGTCGTGCCCTTTTTGTGCCATCGGCCTTACCGGGTTCCTTTATTAATTTCACGCATGCATCGCCCTGAAAAGCATCCTATATTGCCTGTTAGTGTGCATAATCGTCGGTTTTGAACAACACCCATGTCGACAGATTGTACCACCCCCCCCCCCCCCCTTTGATTTTACGGAGGCCAAGTGTACCGAAAAAAAAGCGTGTCTACATTTCAGCACGGACGTGCAAGTGCCCTTTTGTATACCCCCCCCCCAATAAAAATGGCATTGCTGCGCCAAAGATAATGCAAACTAAACAGACAAAGCGGGGCAAGGGGCCGACTTGAGCCAAGTCTACTACATGCCAATGGGGGAATATTACATTTCTCGAACTGAAAGACTTATCGCAAAGACACGTTTGCAATAACATACGGAAGGTGGATCAACTTCTGGGATTCAACCCGGACGTAGACTTTAGAGATCAACGACAGCTTTTTTTGTGCACATTGAGGTACTATAGCTGATACCCTTTCGAGTAAATTTATATTTCAATACTGGGAAATCTATGTTTACTTAATCTTAACTGGAATTATCTGGGGGTTTTGCCCCCTCCCCAAAAAAATCCACCCCCTATAATACAGTTAAGATTACTGGTGGGGGAGGAGGTGTTTTGGCTGAAATTAGGGCCAGCCAAGAATCACATTTGACTTTATTCAATTCAAATCCGATAAACTTTTGTTTCTCCCTGAAATTCACTAAGGTCATGCTGAGTTGAAATCACGAATGACACGAAGAGCATGCATAACGGCATTTTCTGACACGTTTTAACAAACTCCCTTCATCATCATGGTTTTAACTATTTTTTGGGGTCGCAATACAAGATCTTAATTATTTCATTGTTTCCGATTACATCTTTCATTAACTGTCATTTTGACTGTGGCCGAAGGAACCTGAGAGGACATGCAGTCGCGTGACTGCCTATTTCATTTTGAAATGATTTGGACCGCAAAAGAATTAGGCACACTCGCACGCGTTATACATTGGGTCTCAAACACTGCGCACAAAATGTAGTGACGTCAGCTGCATATACGTACCCATGTCACGACCCTAGCAATACATTTATGAAGTAAAATAAAGAAACCAGCACTGAAAGTACCGGGCACTTATTAAGACAGATTATAAATTGATCAAGCCACGAGTGCAAGATTTGTGTGACTATTGTGTACTGTAGGCCTTTATAACCAAAAAGCTATTATAATTGGCATTCAAGGATTAGATCTCTACAGCCATCTAACATCTGTGTTCTTCTACAATAATAAAACGTTCGTATAATCAGTGTTATAATATGACACGTCCGGCTAAAAACAGACACTTCTGGGAAGCTGGTCAAAAATAAGTTGTTTTTTTCATGTCGTTAAAAGATCTCGTCACAATCACTCAGTCGCATCCTACGGATGCCAGAATGAAGAGCCTATATGAAAAGATTATGTTCTATATATGTTCCATCGCAAGACAAAAAAAAAGAGCAGGGGGACCAACAACAATATTCAATGCCTCCAAGGGAATGAAGACAACCTGCTCCAACCAAGGAAATTGTTCACCTTGCCAGTGACCGTAGTCGTTGGAAGAAATTGTGGTTGTCTGCAGTGCAGTCGAACGATGATGATGATGTTGTTGTTACAATGTTGATCTACCCTTACATAATTGAAACATTTTCCTCCCTATAATTATACACAATGACAGGTATTTTTTTTTGGGGGGGGGGGAAGGGAAGTTCCCTCCGCAAGATTTAAAGCTCGCTACATTGCCACAAAGGTGAGAATCAAAATGTTACGCCTCCATACATCATCCAAAATTACGGTCTGAGAAATTTACAGTATATTTCAGATTCATACGAGACCACAATTTTTCCAAAATAAATATTAATATATAAAAACAAATCAGCCCGGTCATTGAGCTCTACCAAGAAGTGCCTGGTTTGAACAGAAGTCAAAGAACACGTACGTTGTTACAACTTCGATGACCTTTTCGTAAAAAAAACCAAAGAATCACATTTTATCCCATTCATTTCGACTTTTATTCAATCCCCGTGGCCTGACAGCTGACATCCCACAGCCTTCGTGCCATCTCATCGTCCCGGGCCAGCTCAGACGGTTGCACGGCGGCGCAGTTGGCAAAGAATCGCCCCGGAAGCTGGGGCACCGACTCGTCCAATGCGCAATGGAGTGTGGTCTGGGCCCCCGCCTCCTCGTCTAAAAACGTCAACCTGTGCGTCAGTCAACAAAACACAAAACCCAGGAGAATTAGGCCGTGGTTTCGAGATCAACTCTCAGAGCTATATACTAGGGCAACGTCTACTGTCGGTATTTCCCAACAAAGTTATAATAATCAAAGATATAGTCAAAATATCTATATGCCTACAAGAGGTTCGAATAGGGCTTTGACTTGATTTGATTTGCTTTTCGGACCCTCGGCTTCTTTTTCTAATTAACTAGGAGAATTCAGTCCACCAAAACTTGGAGGACTATAAGCTCCGCTCCGCCCCAAAGTGGGTCAATGTACTACGTGCTTCAGGAACATGAAATCTTACTATATGTGGCGAAAGAATATAATTGGGCGGCGATCCCAAGGGAGGGGGAGGGGAAACGGACGAAGGGACATGTCCCCGGCCTACCCCCACTTGCGTTGCGGGGGGGGGGAGAGGGGGATTTATCCTAATACATAATTTTAACTCAATTGACCTAAATCTGCACAGTCCTTTTCAACATCACGGAGTAACTGAGTTCAAAACATTAGCAGTGTCAGCTTGCAATGGGGGGGGGGGATGCAACCTCAGCAGCCCGTTCGGCCGCAGTGACTAATGTAATACTATTAAAAATGGGGCCAGAAATAATATATGGAATGCTTAAGTTCCTACATTTATTTTCGGATTGCCCAAGAACGCATCAGGAGAAAGCATGGTACATTTTCCAGGTTTTTTTTTGTCCTCGGACCCCCCTCCCCAGCAGAGCGGCTTTGGCACGCCTGCACTAAACACGCCCCCCCCTTCATTCCCCCCTTCTCCGTTTCCTGAAATCTAGATCCGCCACTGATTATTGCTCATACACCAAAAGCTATATTTCTGGTTTTACTCGTAATACCCACCACATAATTGGCCAGATCATGTAATAGACCAAGGTCATGAACCAGTTGATCTTTATTCTTTGCAAGATCGGTGTGAAGACAACACCAGGGTGGAGGGAGACGGAGGTGACACCCGTGGACTCCAGACGCCTCGCCAGCTCGCGAGCGAACAGAATGTTGGCCAGTTTGCTGTGAGGGTAGTTTGAGGTGAGGGTAAAGGACCGGGGTGGCCCCGTCGGTTCGCCCCAAATTCCCGGCATCCACAGCATTGCGGGAGATGTCTAGAGAGCCCCACATGCGCTTGTGGGCGGTGGATGACACTGTGACCACCCGGCTGGGGGCGCTCTTCTTCAGCAGGTCTAGAAGGAGATTGGTCAGCAGAAAGTGGCCGAAGTGGTTGACGCCGAAGACGGCGTGGAAGTTATCTTCAGTGACAACACCCGCGGTGCCTACATCAGGAACCCCTGTGTATACCATTTTATGCAGTAAGTTATTAAGTGCAATACAGAAGTGTACACAATTATGAAGATATATTTCATAAGCGTCTTCCCAAAGATGAAGAAGACAAAGTACAAGTTGGCAAGCTTAGGAAGTATCAAGGGGCTATGTTGCTTATGAACCGATCATGGCTTTTACAAATTGCTGGAATTTTGACGCAATATAGCATTACACATACGACAGCAGGAGGAAAAGCTCATTGTAAGATCTGCTTTTGTCACATACCTGCATTGTTAATCAGAATGTCGAGCCTTTTTTCCTCTCCGTTGATCTTGCTCGCGAACTCCCTGACGGACTGCAGACTGGCTAGATCCAGGTGGCGCACCACGACCTCCGAGTTGCCCGTACGCGTCTTGATCTCCTTGGCAGCATCTTCGGCCTTCTGGACATTGCGACAGGCGAGGATGACCCGGGCGCCTCGCCTGGCCAAGTCCAGGGCCGTCACTTTGCCGATACCCGAGTTGCCCCCTGGAGGAATTATGATCTGTAGTTAGATTTCACACGTGATCCGTCTGGATAGCAATACTTTTTGAAAACATTGGTTCAAACACAGGTGCTGCAACTGTCGTGGGTCCCGACTGTCAGTGGAGATCCATTAATTAGACGCAAAAGAGGGCCAGTGCCTCAGACACGAGTTGATACTATTCCCATTGCCAGGGCCTGAGGGACAACGTGACTTATATCCATGCAAGACTTTCACTGGCGTTTGTTACTAACTATCGAACGAACTAACTATAACTAACTATTAATTAACTTTAACTAACTAACCACACGACGATTTATTGAGTTTCTGTCCGCAGCTAAAAACCGACAGGACGTAGGCTACGTATAGCCTACCTTTACATGACAAGACATTTAGCAATTTAACAAAAAATGATTCGGTTTACACCTTGCATGCATGGTCACCACATTCAGGGGCAGATCCAGGAATTTTCGCAAGGGGGGGGGGGGGGGGGGTTCATCAGCCAAAATATCTGAAAATGTACATAGGTTTAGTACATAGGGGGCGCTGTTCAAATTTGACGATTATTAGCACTAGATTACAGAATGGTGTACCGTATTTTGAACAGGCGGACATTATACCAGTATAATTTTTTTTTGGGAGGGGGTGTCACAGCAGGGGGGGGGGGTTCGACTTATATTTTTTGGAATTTGTATGATATTTTGTAAATTTTTTTGACAGAGCTGGGGGGGGGGGTTGACCCCCCCTCCCCCCTCTGGCTCCGCGCCTGACATTCATAACCTTCGTGAATGTCAGTGAGCTTGGAATTTAACAATTAGCATGAAATAACGACAAGATTGATTTTGCAGTGAGCATATTCTGTATCAGACTGTATGCACACAACGTAGCATTTTTTTGCAGGTTGATAAATACCTGTAACAATGACCGTTTTTCCTTCCAAGCTAGCATTACTCCTGCAGTACCGCCGACAACCAATGTGCTTCTTGTAGTGACGAAAGTACAGTACAGCCAATGTAGCTACGATGATTATAAATGCTGTTGTTGCCTCCATTTTGCTTGCACTCCGATGAAAAAGGTAACTGGTAAACGTTATAGTTTGCAACAGCGACTTTGACCCGTGACATAGGAACCCTCTAACCCTGTACAAAGTTCAATGCTGATATATACAATTTAAAGGGTAAACATTCATGCAGTTCCATATGAACACCAAAAAGTACCCTTCAGTCGTCGCACGTTCCCGACGGAAAATTAAATGTGAAATTGCTCCCATGCAGCTTCGAGCTGTACTCCGGAACCCGGACCCTTTGTATGGTGCTTGTTCAAAACCTTCTTCTTGGTTCAATTCACTCTTTGTTACTAATCCACGTTGGCCTCAAGGGCGGATCTGGGGGGGGGGGGCACGGGGGCCATGCCCCCCAAAAAGATTTTTTTGTTTTTTAAAGTGACCTCGCAATAAAGGCAGGCACTGCGTACACTACCAACTTTTCCTCAAAATTTGGTAAAAGTGGTCAGAAATTCCCTTTAGATCGCACCACATAGCATCTAGAATACAAACAAAAATGCGGGACCCTTAAGTGGGCCCCGAACCCCACGCCGTAATGTTTTGGACCCACTTTTCGGAGGACCAAAATTGTTTTGGGCCCACCCAAAAAAAATATCTAAAATCAGCATGCAGGGGATAGCTACGTAGCCCGCACCTTGCGCTCATACATGTCTGTGACGGAAGGAAATAGAGACTTCAAAAGACATTTTATTTGGTAGCTCAGCATACCACCATGATCAGACTCATGCAGTTTATCAATCCTAATAATTATATATTACTATAATTACAGTTATTTAAATGCGTATACAGGGTGAGTCCAAAAAAACAGAAGCCCAAATGGCAGGACCAATTTTTGATTGAAGTTTTGCCTGTAGCACTTTCAAAATCTAGGATATGAAAGCCCAATCAATGAGCTTTCGTTTAGTACAAGAATCATTCAAATCACTTATGTATCTTTCAATATCGGAATTTTGAACACAAGCACCGTTTTAAAGTTCTTTTTACGGATTAATTCTTGCGAATAATCACACAATTAACTGTAACTTAAAGGATAAGCTCGGTCGACTGGATCCTTGTTCTCAAGTTGTCTTCGAATCGATTTCACTAGTGTATAAATGTACTGATATTCCTCTGAAAAAGGATTAGTCTTTTGATTTGATTTTCCACCATTCTTTGAAGCTTTTTATCGTTTCCGGTCTTTCACTTTTATTTGTCCATGTTTCCTACTTTTTCGAGATTTTTTTTCACTCGAAATATTATATACATTGAGTCTAAAACTACTCTTACTGAATCTATGAATTACTGTGTCAGGTATATTTTTTATGACTTAAACAATTATACTTTAAGTCTCGAAACAATATTATTATGGTTGATATAAATGTCTGTTTAGATTTAATTAGGCCTTTTGTTCCCTTTGCATGATATAATAATTATATCGGTATAAAATTGGCTCATTTCAGCAGAATGCCACGATGACGTCAAGGGCGGATCCAGGGGGGCGGGCCAAAGGGGGCCATGCCCCCCCCCCCCAAACGAAACCATTTTTTTTTTCATGTGACATCGCAATAAAGGCAGGCAATGAGTACACCACCATCTTTTCCTCAAAAAAACATTGGTTAAAGTGGTCAGAAATTGCCTCAGATCGCACCACAGAGCATCTAGAATCCAAAATTTTGTCGGGGCCCTTAAGCGGGCCCCGAACCCCACGCCATAATTTTTTGACCCACTTTTTGGGGGGACCAAATTTTTTTTTTGCCCCCCCCCAAATTTTGTTTTATTTCAAAACAAAAAGTTCAAATTATTTCAGTTCATGCTGTAGTTGTTTTCAATCCCCGTGGCCTGACAGCTGATATCCCACAGTCTTCGCGCCATCTCATCGTCCCTGGCCAGCTCAGACGGTTGCACGGCGGCGCAGTTGGCAAAGAATCGCCCAGGAAGCTGGGGCACCGACTCGTCCAATGCGCAATGGAGTGTGGTCTGGGCCCCCGCCTCCTCGTCTATAAACGTCAACCTGTGCGTCAGTCAACAAAACACAAAACCAGTGAGAATTAAGCCGTTCCACCCCTCCCCCTATATCTACCAGGGCTTCATCTGTTGTCGGTATTTCCCAACAAGGCCATACTAATGCAAGACCTCTAGACAACAGCTCTTTAAAATACTTGCCTACAAGACGTGTGGACACATTTCTTGTATTTCATTGTTGGAAATGTCAGGCCCCTGACTCGAAAGACAATGGACCCGCGCTCATCTTCCCAGCAGGCATTTTTGGTCGGTTTAACGTCTATCTGACGTCAGATTCCGACCAACTCCGACGTTGTTTTTTGGTTGCCGTCGTGGTTGTAAGTGTAAGTTTTTTAGACGTTGAAAACCTGACCAAATTCTAACGTCGGTATGTGGTCAAAATTATGACGTCAGTCTGACCATGATTAACTGCTAATCCTGACCGAAATCTAACGTCTGTATATAGTCAGATTATGACGTCAGTCTGACCATGATTAACTGGTAATTCTGACCGAAATCTAACGTCCGTATATAGTCAAATTATGACGTCAGTCTGACCATGATTAACTGGTTACATGGACGTCGACAGGACGTCAGATTGTTGGTTGAATTTAGGTCAGAATATGGTTGAAAGTGTAGGTTATTTAGACGTCGAAAACCTGACCGAAATCTAACGTCCGTATATAGTCAAATTATGACGTCAGTCTGACCGTGATTTGACTGGTTAAATGGACGTCGACAGGACGTCGCGGTTGAAGTTATTTAGACGTCGAAAAATGACTACATTATAACGTCTGTGTGAGGTCAAAATTGACGTCTATCTGACCGTCGTAATAACGTCATTTTAACGTTCGGATTTCATGGTTGAAGTTATGTCAGTACATGGTTGCAAATGTAATTTTTGTAGACATTGAACACTGTTATTTCGGTTGTGTAAAAATCAAACGGTTGTGTACTATATGAACCTAGCAACCTGTTGTGTAAACTGTTGTTTACACAACAGTGTAAACATATTACACAACTTGTTCATTTTTTTTACAAACTGGTTGGCTAGGTTCGTATAGTACACAACCGAAATAACAGTGTTAAGTTTTCTAACGTTAGTTAATAGTCAAAATAGTGGCGTCAGTCTGACAGGTTTAAATAATGTCAATTAGACGCTTCAAATGTTCAATGTTGATGGGCCAATCAATTTTGACATCAGATTTCATTACCACAATTCAACTTAATTTGGACATGAAATAAAAAAAAAAGACGTCGGTCTGAGCCTTTGAATCAAACACTGAATCGCAACCAACACAGACATGATCTCTAATCTCTTTTGTGAATATTTGTGCAGGTATAGAAGACATCAGGCGGTCGATGTTGATCCTGATGGTGCATGGTGCCACGTAAAGTAGGGCTTAGGTAGTGTATTCGTCTCCCTCAACTGACCAAAGCAGAGAGCTGGAAAAGGGGGGAAAATGAACAACATTGTCAATTCAGTTCTTGAATACCAACACATTTTTTAAATAATGGTGACTCGGAAATAATTAAAACAAAACAGATTCCTTGAAGTGCAGCAGCAGTTTAATTTTCAGAAATCCGAAAAAAGTATTAAAAATAATTCTTATGAAGAAGACAAGTCGAAGCATAGGCCAATTTTAAGTCTAATGGGCAATTTCATGCGATTCTAAGAAACGAATATTACTGAAATTAATTAATGAAAAATGTAAAATTGCAAGCACCGTAACTTTCTTAATAATTATCAAAAAATAATTAACATTTATTTAGCGCTTCATACGCCGTGTTTCTAAGCGCTTTGGAAAGACCATAACAAACCAATTATTATAGTAAATACTGGTATTAACAAAACATGACATAGAGTACACAACAAAAGAAAAGTGGCATAATGTATCGTCATACATGTATGATTCCCAAACTCTGAACACTTTCAAAACTAAATTGAAAACGTATCTGTATCAAAATATCTGTATCAAAATAAAAGAGACATTCCGATCGTTTGAGTTAGGCCGGATGCGGAATATGTTGCGGTGCAGTTAAATTCATAATAAATTTAATATTCTAAATCTTTAATCAACAGAGTACGTGTGGGAAACTCGTCTCATGTTGAGATATGCTTTAAAATGACCTCATTTTTCCTAGGCCTAAACAAAGATAGGACATGATGATGATGGAAAGCGGGCAGAACATGCATAACTGCTGATAAATTTGGATTTTCTACTTCTTCAATGTTTAAATAAAGGGCACCGTTAGTGTAACTTTGTTTTTAAAATAAGAAATGACAATAGCATCCAACATGTCTAGTCTAATAACTTACTACAATGAAGTTAAGGTACTTTCCATGGAATTTTAATGTTACAACTGACATGACTGATAGGGAACATAATATAGATATAATAAAGATACAATTTCCAAACTATTGACCTTCAAAGAAATTGCAAATCCCTAACTCGGAAACATTTGCGTTTGAAACTTACCATTTTCAGACATTGCAAAATCGGATCATCTTGATTGCGGTTCAATCGAAATCTTGACTTGTGCTTGTCCTATACATCTTGATGTCGTATCTTGACTTGAAGTTAAGATCAGGGGTGGGAACATCTCCAATGTGTACAGTACTCCATCGCAGAACCAAATCTTGACAATATTGTTGAAAGGTGCACAAAACTTGTTCATTTTGGGCCAATATGTCTCTTCCCAAAGCTGCTTCAGTTGTGACTGTTGTTTTAACGGATATTCAAACTGGCCAGACTCGTACAGCAGTGGAGTTCGTTGGAATGCAAGAGGTCACACACAGGGCATACATATGCTTATGTGTACGTACGTTTGGGCTATACGGTTTTTGCGCGCGCGGCACTTGGCTCTGGGCCAAGACAATTATAATTGGCGCGCGCCGCGGCTAAGTGGAAAAGCCGTCAAAACGGACGATATATTTTGGTTGAAACAATGATGATAACGACCGGACATCAATTTTATAACCATCAGCTAGCTGACCACAATTCAACGTCTTTTTTAGTCATTCAAATTAATAAGGCGTGCGATAATTTCGTTTACGACGTTGCACATACATGCATTCTTTAATGACTTTCTTATTTTATTAAGTGAAAAACGGACATTATATTTTGGTCGAAACCACGACACACTATCGACGTTATGTAAATAACCAACAGCCGACCACAATTCAACGTCATTTTTGAGTTGCTGAAAAGACGTCAGAAAACGGACGTTATATTTTGGGTAAAACCATGACATAACGATATTGTAACCATCCACTGACCAGAAATCAACGTCGTTAATTGATTCGTTGAAATGACGTTAGAAAACGGACGTAATATCATGGTTGAAAACATGACCTAATATACGACTTCAAATGTTATAACCGTGCAGCCGACCACAATTCAACGTCGCTTTTTAAGATGTTGAAATGACGTCAGATAATGGACGTTGTGTTTTGGTTGAAAGCATGACATAAGTATGACGTCAGTTATTATAACCAACAGCCAACCACAATACAACGTCGATTTTGAGTCATTTGAACGACGTTAGAAAACGAACGTAATATCAGGGTTGAAAACATGACTTAATAACGACGTCAAATATTATAACCAGCAGCCGACCACAATACAACGTCATTTTTGAGTCGCTGAAAAGACGTCAGAGAACGGACGTTATATTTTAGGTAAAACCGTGACTTAATAATGACGTTAAATATTTTAACCATCAAACGACCAAAAGTCAACGTCGTTATTTGATTCGTTGACACGACGTTTGAAAACGGACGTAAAACCATGGTTAAAACTATGACCAAATAACAACGTCATATATTATAACCAGCAGCCGACCATAATTCAACGTCACATTTTGAGTCGTTGAAAAAACGTCAAAAACGGACGTTGCATTTTAGTAAAAAGCATGACATAAGTACGACGTCGGATATTATAACCAACGGCCAACCACAATTCAACGTCGTTTTTGGGGTTGTTGAAACGACGTAAGAAAGCAAACGTCATATCTTGGTTGAAAACATGACATAATTGCGACGTCGCAAAAGGAAACACAAAAAAAAACAATAATACAACGTTGTTTTTCAGGCCGTTGTAAAGACGTTGACAAAACAACGTCATACCATGGTTGAAATTACGTTTGGTAATATTCCCGACCAAATTCCAACTACCTTTCGATGTTGTTGTTATGTAAAATTCTGACGTTAAATTGTCGACACTAAAGCAACGTCCGGCAGACGTTATAATGACAACGTCGTCTTTTGGTCGACTAAAACAACGTTGATTTTCGGTTATGTATGGTTGATCCGACGTTGCGACCATAATTCAACCGTTATACAACGTCAGTCTGACGGTCGGTGCCTGCTGGGAATTACTACAGCTCATATAATGGAACGAAATAATATGGCTATCCCGGGCGGTGTTTTGCGGCGTTTCCCATTATTGCACAGACGGAAAATATGAATAGGTCCCAATCAGCTGCACTCGATCCAGACCCTTTGTGTTAGGCCAAAAAAATAATAGTTCTGCTTCCGGTTTCCCTAACTACCCTATTCTGACAGCCCTATACCCTATTTTTTTTATGAGAAAAATGATAAAAAACACATCAAAAACCATCATTTTCTACCTTTTACCCTTGACTACACGCAGACGCCTCCATATGATCGTACACAAAAAAATTTGGCAAAAAAAAAAATGTCCTACCTACCTACCCTTTTTTTTTTGGCCTTATGCCTCTTCAAAACCACCTATCGTGGTAGTTCGCTCTAGTATTTACTCATCTACGGTAGCCTTCTTAAACAAGATCAAAATCTAAAATCAACAGAGCAGAGCCAGAGCTAGACTGGTTCCCAGACCAAAATATTCTGACTATTATTTCTGACAAATCTTATTAGGTCAGGCGCGGCAACCACCACGGCTAAAAATGAAACACGATGCCCGTTTCTCAAAGCTGGGTTTTGTTTTAGCTATACGGCTTTATCATTAAAACTAAGATTTTAATGTTCCTAATTCTAATCAAATAAAAACAAAGTGTTCGGAGACGGCGCCATTTTTTGGGAATACCTGGACCCCTATAACCGTCGCGATGCGACAGCAAAATTGTATAGGGCACCTCGTACGATCCGAGTGCATGCTTGAATGATTCATTAAATAGTCACTGAATTTCAAAGTTTTTTTAATGCAAGCAATTAATATTAATTTTCAACTCATTTTCATTTCTTTAATATGAATGGCTGGTAAATAAATCGTATTTTATACCGAATATTTTTAAAGGTATTTAAATGTCCCCCCCCCCATGTTTCCCAACTTTTTCAGATTTTTGTTTTCACTCGAGATATTATATAAATTTATTCTGAAACTGCTCTTATCGTATAAATAATTTTCTGAGTCTTTGTAATCATTTATTTGTGACTTAAACAAGGATACACTTTGTCTTAAAAGTATTATTGTATGTTTGATATAAATATCTCAAGTGTCTCATTTCAGTCGAATGCCACGATGGCATTTTATTTCAAAACAACATAAATTTACTCCATTCATGTCGACTATTCTTCAAGTGCCGTGGCCTGACAGCTGACATTCCACAGTCTTTGCGCCATCTCATCATTCCGGGCAAGCTCAGACGGTTGCACCACGGCGCAGTTGGCAAAGAATCGCCCCGGAAGCTGGGGCACCGACTCGTCCAATGCGCAATGGAGTGTGGTCTGGGCTCCCGCCTCCTCGTCTAAAAACAACAACCTGCGCGTCAGTCAACAAAACAGAAAACCATAGAGAGTTAGGCCGTGGCAGTGGCAGCTAGCTTGGGGGGAGGGGGGGGGTGGCGGTGCAACCCCCGCCTGCTCAGCCGCAGTGACTAATTAATATTTTACTACAGTGAAATGGGGCCAGATATAATAAATAGAATGCTTAAGTTCTTAAATTTATTCTCGCATTGCCTTAGAATGCAGAAGAAATCATGGTACATTTTCCGAGGGGGATGTCCCCAGACCCCCCCCCCCAGCAGAGCGCCTTCAGGAAGCCTGCACTCACCCCCATTAAACCTCCCCTCCGTTTCCTGAAAGTTGAAATGCTCATCAACCATCCATGTTTTTCATAATGTATCTCTGGTTTTACTCGTGTAATACCCACCGTATAATTGGCCGGATCACGTAATAGACCAGGGTCATGACCCTGTTGATTTGCATGTATCGCCAGATCGGTGTGAAGACAACACCAGGGTGAAGGGAGACGGAGGTGACACCCGTGAACTCCAGACGCCTCGCCAGCTCGCGAGCGAACAGAATGTTGGCCAGTTTGCTGTGAGGGTAGTTCTTGAGGTTAGGGTAAAGGACCGGGGCTGCGCCGTCGGTTCGCCCCGGTTTCCCGGCATCCACAGCAATGCGGGAGAGGTCTAGAGAGCCCCACATGCGCTTGTGGGCGTTGGATGACACTGTGACCACCCGGCTGGGGGCGCTCTTCTTCAGCAGGTCTAGAAGGAGATTGGTCAGCAGAAAGTGGCCGAAGTGGTTGACGCCGAAGACGGCGTGGAAGTTATCTTCAGTGACAACACTCGCGGTGCCTACACCAGGAACCCCTGTGTATACCATTTTATGCAGTACGTTATTAAGTGCAATACAGAAGTGTACACAATTTTGAAGATATATTTCATAAGCGTCTTCCCAAAGATGAAGAAGACAAAGTACAAGTTGGCAAGCTTAGAAAGTATCAAGGGGCTATGTTGCTTATGGACCGATCATGGCTTTTACAAATTGCTGGAATAACAGCATGTTGACGCAAGATAGCATTACACATACGACAGCAGGAGGAAAAGCTCATTGTAAGATCTGCTTTTGTCACATACCTGCATTGTTAATCAGAATGTCGAGCCTTATTTCCTCTTCGTTGATCTTGCTCGCGAACTCCCTGACGGACTGCAGACTGGCTAGATCCAGGTGGCGCACCACGACCTCCGAGCTGCCTGTACGCGTCTTGATCTCCATGGCAGCATCTTCGGCCTTCTGGAGATTGCGACAGGCGAGGATGACACGGGCGCCTCGCCGGGCCAAGTCCAGGGCCGTCACTTTGCCGATACCCGAGTTGCCCCCTGGAGGAATTATGATCTGTAGTTAGATTTCACACGTGATCCGTCTGGATAGCAATACTTTTTGAAAACATTGGTTCAAACACAGGTGCTGCAACTGTCGTGGGTCCCGACTGTCAGTGGAGATCCATTAATTAGACGCAAAAGAGGGTCAGTGCCTCAGACACGAGTTGATACTATTCCCATTGCCAGGGCCTGAGGGACAACGTGATTTATATCCATGCAAGACTTTCACTGGCGTTTGTTACTAACTAACGAACGAACTAACTATAACTAACTATTAATTAACTTTAACTAACTAACAACACGACGATTTATTGAGTTTCTGTCCGCAGCTAAAAAACGACAGGACGTAGGCTACGTATAGCCTACCTTTACATGACAAGACATTTAGCAATTTAACAAAAAATGATTCGGTTTAGACCTTGCATGCATGGTCACCACATTCAGGGGCAGATCCAGGAATTTTCGCAAGGGGGGGGGGGGTTCATCAGCCAAAATATCTGAAAATGTACACAGGTTTAGTACATAGGGGGCGCTGTTCAAATTCGACGATTATTAGCACTAGATTACAGAATGGTGTACCGTATTTTGAACAGGCGGACATTATACCAGTATAATTTTTTTTTTGGGAGGGGGTGTCACAGCAGGGGGGGGGGGGGTTCGACTTATTTTTTTTTGGAATTTGTATGATATTTTGTAAATTTTTTTGACAGGGCTGGGGGGGAGGGGGGTTTGACACCCCCCTCCCCCCTCTGGCTCCGCGCCTGACATTCACAACCTTCGTGAATGTCAGTGAGCTTGGAATTTAACAATTTGCATGAAATAACGACAAGATTGATTTTGCAGTGAGCATATTCTGTATCAGACTGTATGCACACAACGTAGCATTTTTTTGCAGGTTGATAAATACCTGTAACAATGACCGTTTTTCCTTCCAAGCTAGCATTACTCCTGCAGTACCGCCGACAAGCAATGTGCTTCTTGTAGTGACGAAAGTACAGTACAGCCAATGTAGCTACGATGATTATAAATGCTGTTGTTGCCTCCATTTTGCTTGCACTCCGATGAAAAAGGTAACTGGTAAACGTTATAGTTTGCAACAGCGACTTTGACCCGTGACATAGGAACCTACTAACCCTGTACAAAGTTCAATGCTGATATATACAATTTAAAGGGTAAACATTCATGCAGTTCCATATGAACACCGAAAAGTACCCTTCAGTCGTCGAACGTTCCCGACGGAAAATTAAATGTGAATTTGCTCCCATGCAGCTTCTGTACTCTGCAACCCGGACCCTTTGTATGGTGCTTGTTCAAAACCTTCTTCTTGGTTCAATTCACTCTTGCTACTAATCCACGTTGGCCTCAAGGGCGGATCGGGAGGGGGGGGGGGGCAACGGGGGCCATGCCCCCCCCCCAAAAAAAAAAGAATTCCCTTTTTTTTTTTTAAGTGACGTCGCAGTAAAGGCAGGCACTGCGTACACTACCAACTTTTCCTCAAAATTTGGTAAAAGTGGTCAGAAATTGCCTCAGATCGCACCACATAGCATCTCGAATACAAACAAAAATGCGGGACCCTTAAGTGGGCCCCGAACCCCACGCCGTAATGTTTTGGACCCACTTTTCGGAGGACCAAAATTGTTTTAGGCCCCCCCCCCGAAAAAAATCTAAAATCAGCATGCAGAGGATATAGCTACGTTATAGCCCGCACTTTGCGCTCATTAATGTCTGTGACGAAAGGAAACAGAGACTTTAAAAGACATTTTGGGTAGCTCAGCATACCACCATGATCAGACTCATGCAGTTTATCAATCCTAATAATTATATACTACTATAATTACAGTTATTTAAATGCGTAGACAGGGTGAGTCAAAAAAAACAGAAGCCCAAATGGCAGGACCAATTTTTGAATGAAGTTCTTTCAAAATCTAGGATATGAAAGCCCAATCAATGAGCTTTCGTTTAGTACAAGAATCATTCATATCACGTATGTATCTTTCAATATTTCGGAATTTTGAATACAAACACAAGTTTTAAAGTTCTTTTTTACGGATTAATTCTTGCGAATAATCACACAATTATTAACTGTAATTTAAAGGATAAGCTCGGTCGACTGCAGGCGCGGTTCTAGGGCCAATATATTTGGGGGGGGCTAGCAGGGTGGATCCAGAATTTGTTTTCAGGTGGGCGTGCTGAAATGTAGACCGGTTTTCTCCGGACACTTGGGCCTCCGAAAATGAATAGGTGGGGGAGGGGGGGGGGCTGGTGCCATATTTTTAATGGGGAGCGCTGATAAAATCCTACAATCAGGCACACTATATTAACTAAAAGTGTACAAAATAAATGCACCCTTCTCACGACTATTTATTTAGGGGAGACCGTTTGCACGTACGACACATTCTTACATTTTGCTAGTGCATTTTTTTAATAGATTTTTTTGGGGGGAGGGGGCTAGACCAAATTTTGGGGGCTAAAGCCCCCCAGCCCCCCCGTAGAACCGCCACTGGTCAACTAGAACCTTGTTCTTAAGTTGTCTTCGAATCGATTTCACTTTAAACTGCATACATGTACTGATATTCCTCTGATAGAAAGGATTAGTCTTTTGAGTTGATTTTCCACCAAGCTTTTTATTGTTTCCGGTTTTTATTTTTCCATGTTTCCTACTTTTTGACTTTTTTTTCAATCGAAATATGATATACATTGAGTCTGAAACTACTTTTAGTGACTATATAATTTTCTGTGTCGGGTATATTTTTTTATGACTTAAACAGTTATACGTTTAGTCTAAAAACAATATTATTATGGTTGATATAAATGTCTGTTTAGATTTAATTAGGCCTTTTGTTCCCTTTGCATGATATAATAATTATATCGGTATAAAATTGTCTCATTTCAGCAGAATGCCACGATGACGTCGACGTTTTATTTCAAAACAAAAAAGTTCACATTATTTCAATTTCAATTCCCGTGGCCTGACAGCTGACATCCCACAGTCTTCGCGCCATCTCATCGTCCCTGGCCAGCTCAGACGGTTGTTCGACGGCGCAGTTGGCAAAGAATCGCCCAGGAAGCTGGGACACCGACTCGTCCAATGCGCAATGGAGTGTGGTCTGGGCCCCCGCCTCCTCGTCTATAAACGTCAACCTGTGCGTCAGTCAACAAAACACAAAACCAGTGAGAATTAGGCCGTTGCACCCCTCCCCCAATATCTACCAGGGCTTCATCTGTTGTCGGTATTTCCCAACAAGGCCATACTAATGCAAGACCTCTAGACAACAGCTCTTTAAAATACTTGCCTACAAGACGTGTGGACACATTTCTTGTATTTCATTGTTGGAAATGTCAGGCCCCTGACTCGAAAGACAATGGACCCCGCTCATCTTACTATACAGCTCATATAATGGAACGAAATAATATGGCTATCCCGGGCGGTGTTTTGCGGCGTTTCCCATTATTGCACCGACGGAAAATATGAATAGGTCCCAATCAGCTGCACTCGATCCAGACCCTTTGTGTTAGGCCAAAAAAATAATAGTTCTGCTTCCGGTTTCCCTAACTACCCTATTCTGACAGCCCTATACCCTATTTTTTTATGAAAAAAAATGATTAAAAAAACCACCAAAAACCATCATTTTCTACCTTTTACCCTTGACTACACGCAGACGCCTCCATATGATCGTACACAAAAAAAATTGGCAAAAAAAAAATGTCCTACCTACCTACCCTTTTTTGAATGCCATGTAATCGGAAGCAGAACTATTTTTTTTGGCCTTATGCCTCTTCAAAACCACCTATCGTGGTAGTTCGCTCTAGTATTTACTCATCTACGTTAGCCTTCTTAAACAAGATCAAAATCTAAAATCAACAGAGCAGAGCCAGAGCTAGACTGGTTCCCAGACCAAAATATTCTGACTATTATTTCTGACAAATCTTATTAGGTCAGGCGCGGCAACCACCACGGCTAAAAATGAAACACGATGCCCGTTTCTCAAAGCTGGGTTTTGTTTCAGCTATACGGCTTTATCATTAAAACTAAGACTTTAATGTTCCTAATTCTAATCAAATAAAAACAAAGTGTTCGGAGACGGCGCCATTTTTTGGGAATACCTGGACCCCTATAACCGTCGCGATGCGACAGCAAAATTGTATAGGGCACCTCGTACGATCCGAGTGCATGCTTGAATGATTCATTAAATAGTCACTGAATTTCAAAGTTTTTTTAATGCAAGCAATTAATATTAATTTTCAACTCATTTTCATTTCTTTAATATGAATGGCTGGTAAATAAATCGTATTTTATACCGAATATTTTTAAAGGTATTTAAATGCCCCCCCCCATGTTTCCCAACTTTTTCAGATTTTTGTTTTCACTCGAGATATTATATAAATTTATTCTGAAACTGCTCTTATCGCATAAATAATTTTCAGAGTCTTTGTAATCATTTATTTGTGACTTAAACAATGATACACTTTGTCTTAAAAGTATTATTGTATGTTTGATATAAATATCTCAATTGTCTCATTTCAGTCGAATGCCACGATGGCGTTTTATTTCAAAACAACATAAATTTACTCCATTCATGTCGACTTTTCTTCAAGTGCCGTGGCCTGACAGCTGACATCCCACAGTCTTCGCGCCATCTCATCATCCCGGGCAAGCTCAGACGGTTGCACGGCGGCGCAGTTGGCAAAGAATCGCCCAGGAAGCTGGGGCACCGACTCGTCCAATGCGCAATGGAGCGTGGTCTGGGCCCCCGCCTCCTCGTCTATGAACGTCAACCTGTGCGTCAGTCAACAAAACACAAAACCATAGAGAGTTAGGCCGTGGCAGTGGCAGCTAGCTTGGGGGGAGGGGGGGGGGTGGCGGTGCAACCCCCGCCTGCTCAGCCGCAGTGACTAATTAATATTTTACTACGGTGAAATGGGGCCAGATATAATAAATAGAATGCTTAAGTTCTTAAATTTATTCTCGCATTGCCTTAGAATGCAGAAGAAATCATGGTACATTTTCCGAGGGGGATGTCCCCAGACCCCCCCCCCCCCAGCAGAGCGCCTTCAGGAAGCCTGCACTCACCCCCCCCCCCCCACATTAGACCTCCCCTCCGTTTCCTGAAAGTTGAAATGCTCATCAACCATCCATGTTTTTCATAATGTATCTCTGGTTTTACTCGTGTAATACCCACCGTATAATTGGCCGGATCACGTAATAGACCAGGGTCATGACCCTGTTGATTTGCATGTATCGCCAGATCGGTGTGAAGACAACACCAGGGTGAAGGGAGACGGAGGTGACACCCGTGGACTCCAGACGCCTCGCCAGCTCGCGAGCGAACAGAATGTTGGCCAGTTTGCTGTGAGGGTAGTTCTTGAGGTTAGGGTAAAGGACCGGGGCTGCGCCGTCGGTTCGCCCCGGTTTCCCGGCATCCACAGCACTGCGGGAGAGGTCTAGAGAGCCCCACATGCGCTTGTGGGCGTTGGATGACACTGTGACCACCCGGCTGGGGGCGCTCTTCTTCAGCAGGTCTAGAAGGAGATTGGTCAGCAGAAAGTGGCCGAAGTGGTTGACGCCGAAGACGGCGTGGAAGTTATCTTCAGTGACAACACTCGCGGTGCCTACACCAGGAACCCCTGTGTATACCATTTTATGCAGTACGTTATTAAGTGCAATACAGAAGTGTACACAATTTTGAAGATATATTTCATAAGCGTCTTCCCAAAAATGAAGAAGACAAAGTACAAGTTGGCAAGCTTAGAAAGTATCAAGGGGCTATGTTGCTTATGGACCGATCATGGCTTTCACAAATTGCTGGAATTTTGACGCAATTATAGCATTACACATACGACAGCAGGAGGAAAAGCTCATTGTAAGATCTGCTTTTGTCACATACCTGCATTGTTAATCAGAATGTCGAGCCTTTTTTCCTCTTCGTTGATCTTGCTCGCGAACTCCCTGACGGACTGCAAACTGGCTAGATCCAGGTGGCGCACCACAACCTCCGAGTTGCCTGTACGCGTCTTGATCTCCTTGGCAGCGTCTTCGGCCTTCTGGACATTGCGACAGGCGAGGATGACCCGGGCGCCTCGCCTGGCCAAGTCCAGGGCCGTCACTTTGCCGATACCCGAGTTGCCCCCTGGAGGAATTATGATCTGTAGTTAGATTTCACACGTGATCCGTCTGGATAGCAATACTTTTTGAAAACATTGGTTCAAACACAGGTGCTGCAACTGTCGTGGGTCCTGACTGTCAGTGGAGATCCATTAATTAGACGCAAAAGAGGGTCAGTGCCTCAGACACGAGTTGATACTATACCCATTGCCAGGACCTGAGGGACAACGTGATTTATATCCATGCAAGACTTTCACTGGCGTTTGTTACTAACTAACGAACGAACTAACTATTAATTAACTTTAACTAACTAACCACACGACGATTTATTGAGTTTCTGTCCGCAGCTAAAAAACGACAGGACGTAGGCTAAGTATAGCCTACCTTTACATGACAAGACATTTAGCAATTTAACAAAAAATGATTCGGTTTAGACCTTGCATGCATGGTCACCACATTCAGGGGCAGATCCAGGAATTTTCGCAAGGGGGGGGGGGTTCATCAGCCAAAATATCTGAAAATGTACACAGGTTTAGTACATAGGGGGCGCTGTTCAAATTCGACGATTATTAGCACTAGATTACAGAATGGTGTACCGTATTTTGAACAGGCGGACATTATACCAGTATAATTTTTTGGGGGGAGGGGGTGTCACAGCAGGGGGGGGGTTCGACTTATTTTATTTTGGAATTTGTATGATATTTTGTAAATTTTTTTGACAGAGCTGGGGGGGGTTGACCCCCCCTCCCCCCTCTGGCTCTGCGCCTGACATTCACAACCTTCGTGAATGTCAGTGAGCTTGGAATTTAACAATTAGCATGAAATAACGACAAGATTGATTTTGCAGTGAGCATATTCTGTATCAGACTGTATGCACACAACGTAGCATTTTGTTTGCAGGTTGATAAATACCTGTAACAATGACCGTTTTTCCTTCCAAGCTAGCTTTACTCCTGCAGTACCGCCGACAAGCAATGTGCTTCTTGTAGTGACGAAAGTACAGTACAGCCAATGTAGCTACGATGATTATAAATGCTGTTGTTGCCTCCATTTTGCTTGCACTCCGATGAAAAAGGTAACTGGTAAACGTTATAGTTTGCAACAGCGACTTTGACCCGTGACATAGGAACCTTCTAACCCTGTACAAAGTTCAATGCTGATATACAATTTAAAGGGTAAACATTCATGCAGTTCCATGTGAACACCGAAAAGTACCCTTCAGTCGTCGAACGTTCCCGACGGAAAATTAAATGTGAAATTGCTCCCATGCAGCTTCTGTACTCCGGAACCCGGACCCTTTGTATGGTGCTTGTTCAAAACCTTCTTCTTGGTTCAATTCACTCTTTGTTACTAATCCACGTTGGCCTCAAGGGCGGATCTGGGGGGGGGGGCAACGGGGGCCATGCCCCCCCCAAAAAAGAATTCATTTTTTTTTAAAGTGACGTCGCAATAAAGGCAGGCACTGCGTACACTACCAACTTTTCCTCAAAATTTGGTAAAAGTGGTCAGAAATTGCCTCAGATCGCACCACATAGCATCTAGAATAAACAAAAAATGCGGGATCCTTAAGTGGGCCCCGAACCCCACGCCGTAATGTTTTGGACCCACTTTTCGGAGGACCAAAATTGTTTTGGGCCCCCAAACAATCTAAAATCAGCATGCAGAGGATAGCTACGTACGTAGCCCGCACCTTAATGCGCTCAGAAATGTCTGTGACGGAGGGAAACAGAGACTTCAAAAGACATTTTGGGTAGCTCATAGCATACCACCATGATCAGATTCATGCAGTTTATCAATCCTAATAATTATATATTACTATAATTACAGTTATTTAAATGCGTATACAGGGTGAGTCAAAAAAAAAAGAAGCCCAAATGGCAGGACCAATTTTTGATTGAAGTTTTGCCTGTAGCACTTTCAAAATCTAGGATATGAAAGCCCAATCAATGAGCTTTCGTTTAGTACAAGAATCATTCAAATCACTTATGTATCTTTCAATATCGGAATTTTGAATACAAACACAAGTTTTAAAGTTCTTTTTACGGATTAATTCTTGCGAATAATCACACAATTATTAACTGTAATTTAAAGGATAAGCTCGGTCGACTGCTGTTTTCAGGTGGGCGTGCTGAAATGTAGACCCGTTTTCTCCGGACACTTGGGCCTCCTGAATAGGTGGGGAGGGGGCTGGTGCCATATTTTTAATGGGGAGCGCTGATAAAATCCCTACAATCAGGCACACATTACTAATTAACTAAAGTAATAAATGCACCCTTCTCACGACTATTTATTTAGGGAGACGGGGACCACGTGGTACGATACTCACACATTTTTACATTTTGCTTTTTATTTTTTTTTTTTTTTTTTTAGGGGAGGGGCTAGAAGGGCTTTCCCTAGCCCCAATAGAACCGCCACTGGTCAACTAGATCCTTGTTCTCAAGTTGTCTTCGAATCGATTTCACTTTAATCTGTATAAATGTACTGATATTCCTCTGAAAAAGGATTAGTCTTTTGAGTTGATTTTCCACCATTCTTTGAAGCTTTTTATCGTTTCCGTCTTTCACTTTTATTTTTCCATGTTTTCTACTTTTTTCGAGATTTTTTTCACTCGAAATATTATATACATTGAGTCTAAAACTACTCTTACTGAATATATATAAATTACTGTGTCGGGTATATTTTTTATGACTTAAACAATTATATTTTAAGTCTCAAAACAATATTATTATGGTTGATACAAATATCTGTTTAAATTTAATTAGGCCTTTTGTTCCCTTCGCATGATGTAATAATTATATCGGTATAAAATTGTCTCATTTCAGCAGAATGCCACGATGACGTCGATGTTTAATTTCAAAACAAAAAGTTCAAATTATTTCAATTCATGCTGTAGTTGTTTTCAATTCCCGTGGCCTGACAGCTGACATCCCACAGTCTTCGCGCCATCTCATCATCCCTGGCCAGCTCAGACGGTTGTTCGACGGCGCAGTTGGCAAAGTATCGCCCCGGAAGCTGGGGCACCGACTCGTCCAATGCGCAATGGAGTGTGGTCTGGGCCCCCGCCTCCTCGTCTATAAACGTCAACCTGTGCGTCAGTCAACAAAACACAAAACCAGTGAGAATTAGGCCGTTGCACCCCTCCCCCAATATCTCCGAGGGCTTCATCTGTTGTCGGTATTTCCCAACAAGGCCATACTAATGCAAGACCTCTAGACAACAGCTCTTTAAAATACTTGCCAACAAGACGTGTGGACACATTTCTTGTATTTCATTGTTGGAAATGTCTGGCCCCTGACTCGAAAGACAATGGACCCCGCTCATCTTACTACAGCTCATATAATGGAACGAAAGAATATGGCTATCCCAAAAAGGGGGCCGGGTGGGGGTGGGGGTCGGGCGAGGGGACATGTCCTCGACCCCCAATTGTCTTGCCGGTGGCTGACTGGCCGTCCAAAACGAACCCCCCCCCCCCGACACACACACCCACATCAGCGTACACCTGATTCCATTTTGAGGGGGCCACTCAATGCGTTTTAGGCCTATAAAAGCTCATTTTTGACTCCCCAAATTTCTAGGTTAGGAAGGCATTAAGGACTGGGAGGGGCCGGGGGAGTCGGGGGTGCCTCTGATTGTCCTCCTCGATCGGTTATCCGAATGCACATTAACATTAACTCACTTGACCTAAATATGCACTTTTTCCCCACGCTGTAAAAGCTCTAAGATATTGCTCATCCACCACCTATTAAACGTTCATGCAAAGTGCCGTATACTGTGGATGATTCGCAGTGCCACCTATACAGTCAGATGTTGTCCAGCCATCTCCTCCGAATTATCTGGAGCTGCTGGTGTCCCTCTCCGGCCCCACCCACCCCTAGTTGACAAGATACTGGTGCCCTGTCACAAATATTCCGTTTAAATAAAACAACAAGCATTTCGTCCATAACCATGATAGGACCAATGTTTTCAAAATATATCTGTTTTCATAATATTTTCAGAATGAATCGACGATTTTTTGCTCGTAATACCCACCACATAATTGGCCAAATCATGTAAAAGACTAGGGTCATGGCCCTGTTGACCTTCAAGGATCGCCAGATCGGTGTCAAGACGGCACCAGGGTGAAGGGAGACGGAGGTGACACCCGTGGACTCCAGACGCCTCGCCAGCTCACGACCGAACAGGATGCTGGCCAGTTTGCCCTGAAGGTAGTCCTTGAGGTGCGGGTACAAAACTGGAATTTTCCCTCTGGAATCATGGCGGGTCAAGTCCAAGGGACTTGACACCCATCTGTGGCCTGTAGACGAGACGATAACCACCCGGCTGGGGGCGCTCTTCTTCAGCAGGTCCAGGAGAAGATTGGTCAGCAGGAAGTGGCCGAAGTAGTTGATGCCGAAGACGGCGTGGAAGTTGTCTTTGGTGACACCACCCTCGTGTCCGAAATCTGGAACACCTGTGAACCACAATGCAGATCAAGGGCGGATCCAGAACACAATTTGGGGGCAATTTAATTTTTTTGGTCCCAAAAAAAGTGGTCCAAAATTAGGTCTGGCCCGGGCCCCCGCCCGGGCTGCCCCGAAAAATTTTTGGATCTTCTCTGTGGTGCGATGTGATCTGGAATTTCTTAACTAATGTTTTTTTTTTTTTTTGAGAAAGATGGTGGTGTACTCATTGCCTGCCCTTTTTTTTGTACATATATAAAAAAATTAAAAAAATTTGGGGGGCCATATCTCTTTGCCCCCACTGGATCCGCCCTTGATGCAGATAAGGAATGTGTAAGAAAGATGAGTAAATTAATATAAACGATGAGCCAAAAAGAAAGTGACCTGGATTAATCATTTTTTCCCTTAAAAAGCAATTAAATTTAATACATCAACGAAGTATGTCTTAAATTAACATGTTCTTCCACTCATCTGAACAAAAAACACGAATTATTGAAATTGATCCAAGCTATGATGTTATGCATGTTTAACTAAAGGAACCTATTTTTATAGCTGTCCATGGAATGCCATTGGAAGCTATTAAGCTGAGTGAGAATTAAAGATTGCACACGGGTATTCAAAGACGAATGAGATTTTTATCATTTTGAGTCAAGACTGAAACATTATTTTCACTGTCAGATCTTGTACTTTATATAACAAGGAACAAAATGGAAAGGACGTTCTTTCTGATTAAATGAACAAGTTTCAAAACTCCAGGGCGGGAAAATTGTAGTTGCAGAGCTAAAACAGGCACTTATACACAGCAACAGATTACAACATTTTGCATCGCGAGAATAGATTCAGACCTGCATTGTTGATTAGAATATCCAGTCTGTCCTCGCTTTCGATGATCTTGCTCGCGAACTCCCTGACGGACTGCAGGCTGGCTAGATCCAGGTGGCGCACCACGACCTCCGAGTTGCCCGTACGCGTCTTGATCTCCTCGACGACGTCTTCGGCCTTCACGACACAGGCGAGGATGACCCGGGCGCCTCGCCGGGCCAAGTCAAGCGCCGTCGCTTTGCCGATACCTGAATTGCCACCTACATGGAGGAATAATGATGAAATAACTAAAGATTTCATGCTTGACCCGTCTGAATATAACCAAAACACAAAGGCACACTCGATTTTTGAGTAATGGAGGATCAAAGAATTTCATAGAGGACATCTGAGATGCTGAAGACCAGTTTTTTCCCCCGAGGGGCTTGTCCGAGTGTTAAAGGCAACGCATACGAGATCGGTAAATGATGAACTGAGATCATGTTATTGCAAAAAGGAATTTTGGAGTTTCCTTGTAGTCATCAAGTTAGGCCTAATAATAGTTAAGTTCAGATACAAAATGAGGAAAATAGCAGTTCGAAAATTCTATTGTATACATCAAGTATACAGGCAATTCATTCCACTTGTAGAATCATTGTATTTTGGCAGGTTGATAAATACCTGTAATAACGACCGTTTTCCCTTCCAAGCTAGCGTTACTCCTGCAGTACCGCCGACAAGCAATGTGCTTCTTGTAGTGACGAAAGTACAGTACAGCCAAGGTAGCTATGATGATAGCAATCGCTGTTGTAGTCAAAGTTGCATCCATTTTACTTCTTATTTTAGGTACGTGTCTTGTTCAAATAGGCAACTGATAAAGCATACAATTCGCATTAGTGTTTTTGACCCGCGTGGCCTACCTCTGATCCGTTCCTTTTATACCCTGTTCATATTGTACAAAGTTCAATGTTATTTATGGTGAACATTTATGCACTGTTAGGTCAACAAAAAAAGTCTCCGGCTTGGGCGTCGCCAGGATTTTTTCTAGAGGGGGGCAAAAAAAAAAATTTGGCCAAAAAATGCCTGTATTTTTCAACACATTCTCGATTTATCAGTTTTAGAGGGGGTAGGGACATTTTTGCCCCCCCCCCCACCCATTAAATTTACACCACTATGTCTTCGCACCTCTTTTTCTTTTCTTTTTTCTCTTTTTTTTTTTCTTCCTTTTTTTGTTTTGTTGTGGCTTCATGGTCTCCGGTTTCTGGTATGGAGCTTGCCCAAAAAGTCGTGCGGCGACGCGGCTTTTTTTTTTTTTACCTGATTTTTTTGCTTCAAATGTCGGCTGATGGCTGCAAATGGTGCCGGACTAAACTTAGTGCAAATATATGGGAGTCCAGAGAGGTCACATAAAGCTTATTCTCGATCATAACCCCATCTAAAAACACGTTAAAATTGTGCAGCAGCAGGATTCCAGTCAAACCAGTGAGTTAGGCGGTTTTGAGACATCATCTTTCATTGAAAAAAAACTTGTTCATTTTGCCGACGCGCATGGCATACCAGAAACCGGAGACTTTTTTTTTTTGGGCCTTACTATATATAGGTTTTCCCGGCCACTTTAAAACGTTTATCATTCGAATTCGCCGTTTCTTACATTTAAATTCGTCCAACAACATCAATTTAGTGCACTTCCAATGTTTCATTTCGTCTTTTGTCAGACAATTTCAAATTCAGACCAAGCAAATTCAAACAATGAGCACGCGTTTTCGTCCCGGAGTATTCGATTTCGTCTCGTCTAGCTAGACCTTGCTACAAATGTATTCAGAAATCAAATTTGTCTAATCGATTTATATAAGAAGAATTCGATCTCTCAATGCTGCATGCCATTTGGAAACAGCTGAGATGCATATAATCGTACTGACGAATATTCTCGACCCGGTGAGTAATGAGGGTGGCCCAACTGCGTGTGAAATTTTTCGTTGACGAAATTGAATGTTGGAGTTGGTGAATTTGAATGAAAAATCTTTTAAAATAGCCGGGAAAATCTATATTATGGTGAACACCGTGAAGAATACCCTGCCGGCTCGCAAACCCGTCCCGCCGTGGGAAAATATTAATAGGAAATTGCTCCCTAGCCTTTCGCCCAGGCCATCGTGGCTTAGAGCGGTGGAGTTGCGAAGACCCGAAGCGACTGGAGCAAAGATTAAGTCAGCACGCACGAGTGGCAAAGCCACAAGTCCTTTCCCAACTTGATTTTGTTGAATTATTCATAGTTTTTATGCAAATAAATAGAGTGCTGAAGGTTAACCAATCACAACGCGGATTTTGCCTAGTCGCTTCCATTTTTAAAAGAAGGGTGAGTAAGGAAAACGTAAGAGCAAATAACTGTAAGTTCAGATGAAAAATAAGTTCATACACTCAAATAATTTCTTGAAATACTTTTATAAGTAAAATTAAAATAAGATAATGTAAGAACAATTACGCGGTCACGATCTCGTGGAAAAGTAGACTCGAATTTTTTGTTTTTAAATTTTGTGCAAGCATCCGGGCGCGTCGACGCGTTGTCTAATGCGGGCAAGTTAAAATACGATGGCCTTGGTGAAAGGCTAATTGCTCCCCAGCTTATGCGAAAACGGCCCGTGGTATACTTTATTCCTCACGCTAGTATAACCCTCAATTTGAAAAACAGTCGCGAGTAATTTAGCATTTTTTAAGACAAAACATGATCAGATGCATCATTCTACAGGAAAACACTGTTGCGTGATTAAAACCAATGTCTCTCTTTTGTTTTATAAAGCTACGGCGCCCGCTCATTGATTTCATAATATTTTTGAAGGAAACAGGAACTTTGCAAGGCATTGTGGGTAGCTCAGATTACCACCACGAGCAGTCTCATTTTTTGCAATACTATGATAGATGTAACTAAAATCTAATTACAAATATTATTTCAAGTGCTCATGACATGAATTTTACTTGGAACATTATTTTTGTGCAACTTTGTACTCCTGTTTAATGTATGAAAACTCATTCAGAGTGTGAACCCAACATTTGCTCCTCGAAAACATTTGAGAGAGAACTTTGCTCATTGACCCACCGTCATGAATTGAAAGAAGAATAAATCACCAAAGAAAAGACAATTTACGACAGCAAAATATCAAAAAATCTGGCAAATTTTGGAGCTGAAAAAAATGAGGTTTCTGCCTGAATTCACTTCACACTTTGCTCATGAATATACAAATATTCATTAGCATAACAACCAAAAAGGCAACAAAAATGCCCTCAAAGATGGCGAAATGAAAATTTAAAGTAAGGTAAAATGGGACACAAAATGTGCAATTTCAAGGATTTAATTAAAAACAATTACAATTCATAGGCACTTTAAAACCAACTGTGGAACCAACTGAATGAATTCATATAGAAACAGATAAAAATCTGATGTAATACATGAATTGGTGTGATAAAAGAATTATTGAAAATATGTACACAATAATAGCTAAGCTCGGGAAAACTAAGATAAAGTCGGCTGTCTGGAACCTCGTTGTCATCAGATTGTCTTCGAATCCCAAAGATTTGATTTCACGTTTTATCTGTGATGTACATGTAGGCTTACTGATATTCCTCCGACTTATTGTTGGGATAATGATTAGTTTTTTTTATTTAAGTTGATTCTCCACCATTCTTTGAAGCTTGATATTGTTCCATTTTTTTAGTTTTATTTTCCGTGGTATTTTCTTATTTATTTTGTTATTTTTCGGATTTCTCCCCATTGAATCGAAATATGAATTGAAATAATGTCAAATGCTGCTTTGAAATAAAACGCCATGTATGAAATGAGACAATTTTATACAGAGATTATGCGAAGGGAATAATAATTAAATTAACACAGATATTTATATCACATTATTTTTAAGACTGAAAGTATGCATTTGACATTAATTCAATTCATATTAGTTTCTTCAAGTGCCGTGGCCTGACAGCTGACATCCCACAGTCTTCGCGCCATCTCATCATCCCGGGCAAGCTCAGACGGTTGTTCGGCGGCGCAGTTGGCAAAGTATCGCCCCGGAAGCTGGGGCACCGACTCGTCCAATGCGCAATGGAGTGTGGTCTGGGCTCCTGCCTCCTCGTCTATAAACGTCAACCTGCGCGTGAGTCAACAAAGCACGAAACCAATTACACTTACAAGCGGCTACACTTCCCATGAACGCGTGTTTAACCATCAGTAATTCGGACGTACGTGTTATTAATATTTTCATGGGTTTTCATATCCAGTCTTTCAAATTTCGACAGCGCTACCGCAGAAATTTCGTAGTTCAGGGTGGTGCAAAAAGAAGGAAACCCACGTTTGACAGGAATTTTAACCTACTTACTTAACTTATTTGAATACTGCAGTGAAGCATAGGCTAACTCTTCAACCATAAATGGTGAAAAAAAATCTGTGGTGTTTTTTGGTCTTCAAATCAAGCTCCGGAGCTCAGTCAAGCGGATGGAATAAAGCCGTCCGTGGACAAATAGGTTTGGCACATGAAATTTTTAAACTACCATATCTCTGAGACAAAATATGCATTTGCAATCATTTTTTTTCGTCACTGATGTTTAAAGATCAATATTTTAATATCATTCAATTGAGTTTTGGAAATATGCTCAACAAGTAGGTGAAAATTGCTTTCAAAAGTGGGGTTCCTTCTTTTTGCACGTGTATTGAATGAGTGCACGTGAGGAATAATTTCAAGGGTGGCGCTGCTGCTGAAGTTCCAAAGACTGGACTTGATTCATGTTGTTGATAGCGACCATCACCGCCGTTGCGGCGTATCGGTGTCATATGAAAATCAGACTCCTATGAAAATTGGACTCTTTTATCTTTTTATTGATAAACCCCCCTCACGTGATCGGTCACGTCCAAATTATCTTCGCTTAGGCATGCGTAATACTACCAATGAGTCTGTATTTCATAGAAACCTAAGTTCACGCTACACCGGCCGTATAAGGCCACACCAAAAAAATAGTTGGTCTCTTGTCAGATCGAAGTTCCGGAATTGATGCGGCGACGCGGTTTTTTTTCCTCTTTTGGGTGGCTTTTTTTTCAAGCTTGAATTGTACAGACAAGGTGGGTATTATTTTGCTTTTTTGTGTCCTCATTATACATTGGTGTCCTCCATAATATGCCTTGGTGCCCTTGATCATTTGTCTTGGTGCAATTTCCCCATTCCTTGGTGCTCCTTGGTACAAAAATTTGAGGAGGTGCGGCAATAGAGGGCGCTGTTGTAGCTTCCGTGTTGATTTGAAGAAGAAAAAAAGGTTGACGCGCATGATTAAAATCGACGCGCGCGCTGACCAGAGACCGAGTTTTTTTTTTTTTTGGCCTAAGGAGAATAACCCATCCAAATCCAGTCTGGGATAGCGGGGGCGTGACTTTTATAAATAAGAACCTTTCCCTACACACACAAAAGAAGAGAGGTGACACTGAACCGTGTGCTATTTCAGTGGAGATGTGCCGATGATATCAAAACGGAGTGAGACAATAAACACAACAAAAAATTGTCGTTGATTCACTACAAAGTCATGATACCCACCACATAATAGGACAATTGATGTAATAAACCAGAGTCCTGACCCAGTTGACCTTCATGTTTAACCACCACGAGCTGAAGACAATACCAGGGTGAAGGGCGACGGAGGTGACACCCGTGGACTCCAGACGCCTCGCCAGCTCACGAGCGAACAGGATGTTGGCCAGTTTGCTCTGAGCGTAGTCCCTCAGGTGTGGATACAGGACTGGGGCGGCCCCGTCGATTCGCCCCGGTCTTCCGGCGTCCACAACCCCGTCTCTGCGGGTGAGGTCTAGTGCACTCCGCACGCGCACATGGGCGTTGGATGACACCGTGATCACTCGGCAGGGGGCGCTCTTCTTCAGCAGGTCTAGAAGGAGATTGGTCAGCAGGAAGTGACCGAAGTGGTTGATGCCAAAGACGGCGTGGAAGTTGTCTTTGGTGACGTCACCCTCGTGTCCGAACTCTGGAATACCTGTGTACAATTTTGTGCGGTAATTAAAAAGAGAGAAAGATTGGAGGTGTACGCCTGAATTTTGTAGACTTCTTCAGCTTCTTTCAGAAAATTTGCAAATAAAACAAAAATAAAACAATGACCCAAGGCGGAATTATGCATACGAAAACAGAAGGGAAGCTTTATTGTTAAGACCTGCTACTTTCTCATACACCGACCTGCATTGTTAATCAGAATGTCGAGCCTTTTTTCCTCTTCGTTGATCTTGTTAGCGAACTCCCTGACGGACTGCAGACTGACTAGATCCAGGTGGCGTACCACAACCTCCGAGTTGCCCGTACGCATCTTGATCTCTTTGGCGGCGTCTTCAGCCTTCTGGAGATTGCGACAGGCGAGGATGACCCGGGCGCCCCGCCGGGCCAAGTCCTGGGCCGTCACTTTGCCGATACCCGAGTTGGCGCCTAGGAAAAAAATGATTCCGTGGTTATAGATTTAATGTGTTAGATCGGAATCAGTGAACCAACCCAAATGCAAGCTCGGTTGTCGAGTAATAAACGCCGAATTTCGAGTCATCACCGGAAATTATGCAAATTGAATTAAACAAATTAACACTTGATCACTATGATTACGTTCACGGGCAATAGTTATGAACGAAATGACGAAGTCGGTGTACTTTGCGAGTCACCCGAACAGCGGCGTAGTTACGGGGCGCACGCCCCCCCCCACCCCCATAAAATGTTGGCACCCCCCCAGTCGATTTGACATCCGGAGAAAAACACAGCGATATAAGTTTCCATGATTAGCTGGAAGAACATGAGTCTCTTTTCCCGCGATTTTTCACCAAAACCCTTTTTTTCGCGAGTGTTTTTTTTTTAACGTCCGTGGAAAGCGAATAGCAGTAGTTATTGTCGAACATTTACTATGATATATGTTTTGAACAGCGCCCCATGTGGAAATGATGTCCAGCCCCACCCCCTCCCCCAACCCCTATTGGATATAACGGAGGTCGGGGGTCCAGTGAAAAAAACCACCTGCCTACCTTTCAGCGCAGATGACATTTTTGGGCGCCCCTCCATTGTAACCGGATGTACGTGTTATTCACACTCCCCCTAAGATGAGAACCCTGGCAACGCCGCTGCACTTTAATCATACACACATTTACTGGAACGATCATTAATTAAATTTCGTTCAACAGCATTGTTTGTGTATTCCAATGTAGATTTCAATTTCAAATTGGCACCATCGGATTTCATCTGAACCCTAAAGGGGCAAATCTGCCCCCCCCCTCAACTTTTTCCTCGATAGCCTGAGAGATGTCCAAAATAACCCGGCCCTTTTATGGTTAAAGGCAAGATACAACATTTGCAAACATCAAAAAACGAAATGATCAAGTAATCACGAAATACCTTACTGGATTGCTAGGGAATGACAGTCTAAAGCATCCTGTAACATCATGGCCGATGGTGTGCTCACATTTTCTAGAAAAACTTTGTATTTTTCCAACGCTGGTCGGCCGACCAGCGTTGGAGAAAACTGGCTTTTTTTAAAAAGTGCTTCTAAATGTTCATATTTAGTCATTTCGCATTTTCTTTGCAGTTGATTATACACCTGTGAAAAGGGTACAAGCCTGCTAGACTAATTATCTGAACTCACAATTCCCCAAAGTCTATAAACTGCTTCGTTTCATCTTAAGTGGGGTCAGGAACCAGACTACTAGAATATGATTGGTTTTCTTGGTTTTTCCAGCATCTACAAGCCCAAAACGTGAAACAAGTCAGTTTAACAATATTTTCTATCACATAATAATCCTCCAAATCCATTTATGTCGGAAATTTTCAGCAAAAGTAAATGTTGTACATTTCCCTTTAAGTGCAGTTTAATTCATGAATGTGGCATTCTAAATTGTCCCAATTTTCGGCAAGTTCATCTCGTGTGGCGATTTGCGCTGTTTTGAAAAAGCAGAATCGTATTTGTTTCATGCTCAGAAAATACATTTAGTACATTGATGGTGCTTGAAGGATTGTGTTCAAAATGTAAGTTTGAATATCCAAAGGAAGCCAAAAAATTGGAAACATTATTATCGTAACGTTTCGGCGTGTATGGAATGACAAAAAAAACATTAAACTGACTTAGCAAAAACTATTTGCTTTTTCAACACAACACCAATCTCCATTTGAGACGAATTTTGTCGAAACTAGCACGAGTATATTAAGAGTACCTTCATTAAATACCTTGCACACAATCTGACTCAAAATGAAATCTTGTGGTGCAAATTTGAAGATGAAATCAACAATATTAATTGATCTAACAATGTTGTGGGACGAAATCCAAGGGTCGTTTCGGGGAATCCGAATGACACAAGCGTTAACGAATAACTGATTTAGCAGTGTACAAATCAAGCTCATTTCATTCCACTTCTAGAGTTTGTATTGTTGCAGGTTGATAATAAAATACCTGTAATAACGACCGTTTTTCCTTCCAAGCTAGCACTGCTCCTGCAGTATCGCCTACTAGCAATGTGCTTCTTGTAGTGCCGAAAGTACAGTACAGCCAATGTAGCTATGATGATTATACATACTGTTATTAACTCCATTTTAATTGTATTCTTGTCAAGTACGTGTCCCGTTGTAATAAGCAACTGCTAAACAATATAATTTTGCAACAGCGACTTTGACCCTAGTCTGAGTATCACCCGTTATCCACGGAGCCATATCTCCTGTCTAACGTCTGATATGTCAAAGCGTGCAGATTTATGCAAGCCGCGCGCAAGCCAATCGGAGTCGACTTAACTAAATCGTGACGTCATTTCATCCCAAAATCAGGACTAACGCTGTGATTGGTCAATTCGTATGCAACGTTTTGTAATACAACAACAGCCGGGAGCGCATTCGCGTAACATGATACCGAGCGCCGCGACATTTTTTTAAAATCCATGTCTATGACGCGCAACGGGTGAATGACCGAAGACCCGATAGACCTAAAGAAAGCGCCTGCTGATTGGTGAAAATCTAGGAAGTCAAGAGGCGGGGTCTTGCCTAATTAATCTGTTCGCGCATAATAGACCACGGCATTCGCCGTGGTCTATTTATACATAAACTACTTCGACCCGTGACCTGTACACGAATCGTCGTGCTGTTGAAAGTTCAATTTTGTGAACTTGCTACGGTGAACACGGTAGAACACCGTGACGTGCGCTGCGCCAGCACCCTTTAAAAATGTATTTAAAAACATAAAATTTGCTTCTTTCATACTCTGCTCTCGGCGCTTGTTACGACTGAACAATATACAGAACAATTAATTTGATAACAAAACTACGGACATTCTGGGGGGGGGGGGTGTCCCAGGAGGTCGGGCCTTCGATGTGTTGTCCAGTGCAGTTGGTATATTTTAAATCATAGTCAAAATTAAATGTTTTACACTAGTGCAATCATATTTATTTTTTTATTTATTTATTCAGTTCTGTTCTTTAATGAGGGTGACCCGTTCACGTTATAATGTGGTCTCCCACGGGGCACTGAGCATAACATTACAAAGAAGAAAACAACTAAAACAAAAAACTAGCTATTTAAAAGGATTAAGAGAATTTACAAAATATTCAAACAAATAGGAGATGTAAAGATTTAAATGGGTTTAAAAGTGAGATCATAACCGAACATAATATTAATAAAAACAGACATGAACAGGTACTGAACGAAACAATAATAAATGAAAACAATAGAAGTAGGCCTAAATCAATTATTCATTCGTGTTTCCTGAAGTAATTTTCAAACACTTGTTGACTGACTTAAATAATTGTATTTCTTCAAGTCTTAAATGTCACTGTTGTTAATATAATTTGTATAGGCCTAATTGTGAAACATTCTCCTCATATGATGATTTTCTGTGTGAATTTGACTCCGTTTAGCAGAATGCCGCGAATGCATATACGATTTGGTTCAAGACTACATCTTCAAATTATTTCAATTCATGCTGTAAGTAGTTGTTTTCAATCCCCGTGGCCTGACAGCTGATATCCCACAACCTTCGCGCCATCTCATCATCCCGGGCCAGCTCAGACGGTTGCACGGCGGCGCAGTTGGCAAAGTATCGCCCCGGAAGCTGGGGCACCGACTCGTCCAATGCGCAATGGAGTGTGGTCTGGGCTCCAGCCTCCACGTCTATTAACAGCAACCTGTGCGTTAGACAAACACAAAACCATGGAGAATTATTTTCACGGGGTTTTCGAACCTTCGGCTTCGTTCCGGTTTTGTCTTCAAATTGAAATGAGATTTCAGGCCCCTGACTTGGAAGAGTAGCCTCCCGCTTAGAAGACGTATCATTTTATCGGGTACGTGCCCCCCCCCCCCTTGTGGCCCCCACCTCCCCCATCCCGGCCGTAGTTACGCCACTAACTGAACCGCGCACCGTGAATTTCAGTTGAGAATTGATCTAAGTCAAAATTGAGGGAGACAACAACCACAATTCACTCGTTCTATACCCACCACAAAAATGGCCGCATTATGTAGTAGGCCAGAGTCCTGACCGAGTCGACCTTCATGTTTAACCACCACGAGCTGAAGACAACACCAGGGTGAAGGGAGACGGAGGTGACGCCCGTGGACTCCAGACGCCTCGCCAGCTCACGAGCGAACAGGATGCTGGCCAGTTTGCCCTGAAGGTAGTTCTTGAGGTACGGGTACAAAACTGGACTTTTCCCGCTGGGATCCTGTCGGGTCAAGTTCAAAGGGGAGAACACATATTTATGCGCTATCGAGGCGATGGTGACCACCCGGCTGGGGGCGCTCTTCTTCAGCAAGTCCAGGAGAAGATTGGTCAAGAGAAAGTGGCCGAAGTAGTTGATGCCGAAAACGGCATGAAAGTTGTCTTTGGTAACAAGATCCGCGTGTCCGACGTCTGGAACACCTGTGGGTGAGAAATATGAAAGAAAGATCAACAAAGGTCTATATAGCAAGCATAAATAACCACAAAGGGCAACTGACTTGCTTCGTGCATTATAGTAATTTTTTCATAGTTGAAAGAAGAAATTGACTGGAAGTGGGGAGCTGAAGATCGAGAACGAATCATGCTTCTGTTTGAAACAGTGCTTAATGCGGTCTCATGTGCTTTTCTCTTTGTGCGTTGAATTGATGTATGACAGGAGTTTAACAGCAAGTCATGTACGACATTTTAGCATAGATTCCGCACCACGCGATAAGAACGTATTGATTCAGACCTGCATTGTTGATTAGAATATCCAGTCTGTCCTCGCTTTCAATGATCTTGTTAGCGAACTCCCTGACGGACTGCAGGCTGGCTAGATCCAGGTGGTGCACCACAACCTCCGAGTTGCCCGTACGCGTCTTGATCTCCTTGGCGGCGTCTTCGGCATTCATCACGACACAGGCGAGGATGACCCGGGCGCCTCGCCGGGCCAAGTCCAGCGCCGTCACTTTGCCGATGCCTGAATTGCCACCTGAATTAAGGACGATTAGAAAACACTTGACCTTTTTGCATAACCTAAAGCGCAGCACTTTTACAATAATCAGCAAAATCGGATATCACACTCTACAAAGTTCGAGTCAGATTTTATCCTGAAACCTGGTACTATTTGCCAAGTTTCAAGGTCAAATGACACCTTTCTTGTCAAAATGACACTTTATGGATCGTTTTCGGTTCAAAATTTACTTTGCAAACATGCCACGGTACCATACTAACACCACGGACGTCCAAAGACTAATTATTGGAATGAGAGACTATACAGCATCTTAAAAAGAAATTTGATATTACAAACATCGCTAGTTCGAATTTGTTTGCGGCAGTCTTTTTCCTCAGGCTGTTGTGAATTATGCCATACATCCCAAGACATGATCACATTGTGCCTATGTAGTACCTTCAAAGATTCAACCCAATCGGACTTGTACTTCAGAAGATATATTAGGCAAAAGCACCTTTAATGTGACGTAATTTGACACCAGATGAGGTCATGACGAAAATCCTCGTGGACCAACCGCGGGTATTGGTCTATGTGTGTACCTAGTCCGAAGTGGATCAGATTTACAAAAGTGCCAAAATGAACTGGAGGAACAAAAATGTGTACAACCCCTATATGGAGAAATTAATGCACCTTTAGTGTGACGTAACTTGACGCCTGATGATGTCATGTTGACGAAAATCTTCTAGGACCATCTGTAGTTGCATGTGGTCAAATTTTTATGTAGTGATTTAGCATCGCATTTCAAGTGCAATTCGTTCCACGCACTTCTGAATCAATGTACATGTACATGTACATGTATCATTTTTAGGTTGATAAATACCTGTAATAACGACCGTTTTTCCTTCCAAGCTAGCGTTACTCCTGCAGTACCGCCGACAAGCAATGTGCTTCTTGTAGTGACGAAAGTACAGTACAGCCAATGTAGCTATTATGATTATAAACGCTGTTGTTCCCTCCATTGTACTGCTGAAGACGGAATACAGTTTGCATCAGCGATTTTCACCCGTGACCTACTTCTGATCTGTACTTTTATACCCGGACCCTGGTGTACAAAGTTCAAGGTTCACACATTCAGGCACTGTTATGGTGAACAGCTAGCTCGAAGTACCCTGCTTGCGTGCGGGGAAATCTCCTCCCCGTTTACCGACGGACGATAAAAACAAATATCAAACGAGCTAATGTGACACCCCCCGTGTTAAAACATAGGTTTTCCCGGCCAATTTCCTGAAATGTTCATTCATTTTTAAAAATCAGTCATTCGTTTTCGTCTGAATTTGCACGTCTTTTAATTAATCCCATTTCAGTTTAACGAAAGTTCAATCGTTTTCACTGTCCGTGCATTCGGTTTTGAGAAACAGACGCGTCATTTCATTTACGCAAGCTACCTAACCTTTTCTAAATAGATTTTAGGTACAGCCAATTGTTGACGGTTAATGAAAGAAGAAATCCCTAATTGTGTCTGGTGCCGATGACATTTACCTAAAAGTAAAATAGAATCGTGAATGTTTGAAATAGGCCTAGCCCTCTACTAAAAGCGAAAACGAAGTCTTATGAACGAATCTGAATGAACATAGACGAAAGGCATAGTGGCCGCTCAGTGTGTTAGTGCGAGAAAAACATTACGGTAGTCAACATTATGACTCTCAAAAATCGAGTTGTTTGAGTGCTAGTCGACCATTTGTACATGTTTATTTTGAAAATTCGTATTAAAACACGTGTGTGTTTATCCGTATAATACATGTAGTAAATATATTGGCTAATTTACGACTGGAAATACGGATATACGTATGCCACAAAATGTCCGCCGTGTCAGAAGTAAACAACCGGGGTTTTGTCATCTTTGCTCAGGAGCAGCTAGTGAGACATTACATTAGTTTCCTTTCAACCAGACCTTTAAACTAGATAAGTAAACAATCTTAAACGTTACATAATTGTCAGGACGATATTCACCTTAAAGGGAATGTTCATCATTGGCTTTTGCTGTAATTTTCAGTAATGAACTATTTGAGGGGTTAGTATAATTGATGAAATATTGTTACACTGACATTTTTTAAGTTTTGTGTTAGAAAAGGTTGGAAAAACCAAGAAAACTAAAATGTTCATGTAGTCTGGTTCCTTGACTCCACAAAAGATCAAATGGATCAATTTATAGATGATGGAAAATTGTAAGGCAAGGGAACCAGTCTAGCTGGTCTGCACCCGTTCATGAACATGTAACCAATAGCAAACAAAATTTGGACTGAAAAATGGTAAATTTGGAGCAGTAGTTGAAAAGTAGTTAGGTTTTTCCAACGCTGGTCGGCCGACCACCGTTGGAAATGTATATAAAAATACAATTTTGTTAAAAATGACTTCACATCAGGTGCCATAATTTTACAAGATGCTTGAGACTGTCATTTACCAACATCTTAGTAAGGTATTTCGTAAAAACTTGGTAGTTTTATTTTTCGATGTTTGCAAATGTTGTATATTCCCTTTAATATTTTTTGAAGGAAACGTACATTTCGCAAGGTATTGTGGGTAGCATTGTATATCACCATGATCAGTCTCATTATTGTTATAGCAATACGAATAGGCCTGACTAAAATAATAACAACTATTTGAAAAGTAACACATTGAAACCGAACTTGATGAATTTACATACAGAAACCTATTTCAGAATGAAAAATGTGATATAATCCTACATGAATCGGTGCAATAAATGAATTACTGCAGATGACTACAAATTTGTCGCAATATAAAAGGGCTAAAGTTTGTTTAAAATCTCGTTCCTGTTAATTTTGTCTTTAAAATCGGAAAGATTTGATTTCAATCTAGGATGCACTAATGTATTGATATTTCTCCATGCGTCCTTGAATTGTTCGGATAGGCATCAGTTTTTGAGTCGATTTCCAAACATTCCTGGAAGATTTGTTGGGTTTGTGGTTTATTGAGGTTCTTTTTTTAAATGACGTGAGTTGAAAACCAGATTAATATGTTGTTTTGCGCTTGTTTCCTTATGTAACATTAGGGATTTTGGACTTCCATGTATCATTCTTTCATTGATTTGAAATATCACCCTGCTATAAATCTCTGTATTATAGTCTAGGCGATATTTAAAACAAAAAAGTCCTCATTTAGGGCAACCAACTCCCAAAGTTATTGGTAAGAAAACGTCTTGACGTTGACATTATAATTATTTAAGCAACACTAATCTTTTATTTTGGGGTATTTCCTGTGAAGTTGAAGTCCCCCACGTTAGGCAGCCCTTCGCCTATTTTTTAGCCCAATTTAAGGACACCTCGTTTTTTTCTCCGTGTTTTCTTTTTGACCTTAACATCAAGATATTATCATTTTTTCTCATGATTTCCCATTTATTTTTGTTAGGGTAACAGTGCCAGGAAGTAACTTTGTGAATTTGATGCGCATCAATACTGACGCTTGGCGAGACTACTTGATGATACCTGGAGACAAGGTAAATGCTCGTAACCTCAGGGTATAGTAGTCATTTTGTATTGTTACTACGTCTTAATAATTATCCAGTCACTTACATACTTTAGAAAGTGTACTTGGAGTAAGTGCAAGTAAAATGACCAATTTTTTTTTTTTTTCAAAAAAAAAAATAATAAAAATATTCCTAAATCTGGACACAAATATATTACACGACAGGTAATAAAGATCTGTGCAAAATAGGCATATTTCCACTAAAATCCAGCTTGGTATCCATCATTTTTGGATATTCAGCACCCCAAAAGTAGGTAGAATAGCTAGGTTACCAACTTCTAATCAAAATGCCTCTTCTTGTAACAATTATTTTTAAATATCGCCTTGACTACAATAATCACATGTATATGAGTCATTGTGTGAAATTGTCTCCGTTTAGCAGAATGTCGCGATAATATCATATTTCAAAGCAATTTATTCCATTCATGATGATTTTTAGTGAAGTCCCGTGGCCTGACAGCTGACATCCCACAGTCTTCGCGCCATCTCATCATCCCGGGCAAGCTCAGACGGTTGCACCACGGCGCAGTTGGCAAAGTATCGCCCCGGAAGCTGGGGCACCGACTCGTCCAATGCGCAATGGAGTGTGGTCTGGGCTCCCGCCTCCTCGTCTATTAACAGCAACCTGCTCGTAAGTCCAGAAAAAAAAACAAAATGGAGAATCAGTTTCGAAACCTATAGGCTTCGTCTGCGGCTTTGTCCTCAAAAGTGGTAGGGAGGGGTTGGGTTGTAATAACAAATGTTATACTGATGTTTCCTATTCTCAAATTGCCTCAGGTAAAAAGGTAAAGGGGACGAACCTGTGTTCACAGGAACGGAGTGCCCATCTCTCTTTTGAAGCGATAGGGCCAGACTCGAGTCCATGAAATGCTGCTGTGGGGGATCGCCTTACCTCCTCCACAGCGAGTCTGTTACCTTCCCAGCATTGAATAATGCCGGTTCCCATTTAACACATGGGTTGAGAGGAGTAATTGAGGTAAATAAAAAGCGCCTTACTCAAGGGAACCACACGCATGGCCACGGCGGGGCTCGAACCCACAATCTCACGATGCATGTGCTCTGCATGACGTACGCGTTAGACCACACGTGCCCACTTGCCTTTAGAATGCAGGATAAAAGCATCGTATATTTCAAATTTTTACCGCGGCCATGTCCCAGGACCCCCCTATAACAGGACGTACCTTCAGCATGCTTTACCCCACCCCCTCCCACTTCATATCACCGCCATCGCCATCCCTACCCCCGTTTCATGAAAATTAGATCCGCCCCTGGAAAAGTAGCCTCCTGCTCAAAGCGAGTTGAATCGTATCATCTTAACGGGTAACGTGTCCCGCCGTGGTCTACACCTCCCCCAACCGCGCATCAATTGTAGTTGAGAATGTACATAAGTGAAGGGGGACAAAGTTGTCTTTGATTAAACTCGTTATTTTATACCCACCACAAAAATGGCCGCATTATGTAATAGGCCAGAGTCCTGACCGAGTCGACCTTCATGTTTAACCACCACGAGCTGAAGACAACACCAGGGTGAAGGGAGACGGAGGTGACGCCCGTGGACTCCAGACGCCTCGCCAGCTCACGAGCGAACAGGATGTTGGCCAGTTTGCTCTGAAAGTAGTTTTTGAGGTGCGGGTACAAAACTGGGTTTTTCCCGCTGTGATGTTCTCTTGTCAAATCGATAGGAGAATTCACATATTTATGCGCTATCGAGGCGATGGTGATCACCCGGCTGGGGGCGCTCTTCTTCAGCAAGTCCAGGAGAAGATTGGTCAAGAGAAAGTGGCCGAAGTGGTTGATGCCGAAGACGGCATGAAAGTTGTCCTTGGTGACAAGATCCGCGTGTCCGAAATCTGGAACACCTGTGTGAGCAAGTAATAGGTACATGTATAAGACAGAAGAGTATTGGTCTACTCTAAAAAAATAAAATAAGCCAGCATGCTTAATTTTAACAAGCCTTCACTGGTCTGGCCCCAGTAGACGTTCGCCAGCGGATGTGTTGCACAGAAAGTTGTGCGTTTGTTTATGGTGCATTTATGGTTTGTTTACCGAGGACGAATCTATCGGTGAATCGAGGACAGAAACCGAATCGAGGACTCCTCGGTGGGAAAACGTGTACAAAGCTGTTGCGAAAAAGTTAGTACGAACAAAGGAAAAGGGAAGAGGAACAAAAGAAAATCCTCGATTTACACCATAAACAAACGTGGGTGTACATGTACGTGTATTCTGCAAAAACTTGGTGATAACCATAAATTAAAAAAATATAATTCGCAGTACACAATGTAACCTGCTTCAGGTTGGTATTTTTGAGCTTTGCCTCTGCAAATAGCAATCTTCAGAAGTTTCCGTGTACCTATTGTGCATATGGACATCACGCCATGAAATACGGACTCATTGATTGTATAGCGCATGAGGACAGTCACGTGTGAGAGTTAAGGTCAGAGACCAGATTTAATGGGACTCCAAAATTTATATCTGGAAATCTGATATCGAAACTTGAGTCTCCCATAAGGCCCAGCCAGCAGTGTTGAACTATTAACACGATTCATTTAGTCGAATTTTTGATTTCACATTACATGTACAGGATGAGATTAAATGCAGACCTGCATTGTTGATCAAAATATCCAGTCTGTGCTCGCTTTCGATGATCTTGTTAGCGAACTCCCTGACAGACTGCAGGCTGGCTAGATCCAGGTGGCGTACCACAACCTCTGAGTTGCCTGTACGCGTCTTGATCTCCTTGGCGGCGTCTTCGGCCTTCTGCAGATTGCGACAGGCGAGGATGACGCGGGCTCCTCGCCGGGCCAAGTCCAAGGCCGTCACTTTGCCGATACCAGAATTGCCCCCTGGAGGAATGACGAGCTCTAGATAAACATTTCACCCGTTGGACATTACATGAACAAAGGCAGCGATTGCGGAACCGTCGGTTGCTGCATTAGCGAGCCAGCTCAGCCGTGTGGTTGCGAAGGCAAAGCGTGGCCGTTGTTGAGCAAAGTTAATGCGATTGTACTCTAGAGCAGTGAAATTCATGCGCCCCAAAGACATGGCCTTTTGAACGTTGTGTTTCTCAGAAAGAATGCTCAGTAAGATTGAAACATTAAATTATAACGGAAGAAGAAGTTCTGAACTGCATGTCAGTGAAAAAAATTGCCGTCATTGATGCCAAGACGTCAATGCTGGTTTCTGGTAAAGCTGACCTTAAAGTCGGAAAGAAATCGTTCGAAAACGTCCCCAAATAAATGTATTTATCTCAATTTCTAGGAATCTCCGAAAGTTGTTATTCTACGAGTAGTTGGACACTTATCATACGAATTTCTGCTTAATCTGTTGTTGCAAACGCTTGTGTTACACCTTGAACTATATCCAAGGAAAATTTCAACGAGGATTTTTTCCGACCAAAGCCACGTGCATGGTTTTCAGCAAAGATCCTATAGCGCCGTACGGCACTATGCTTCACCGATTTCGGCTTGGCAACAATGACGAAGCGCATATTAGCATAGCGTCACCCGGCGTGACTACGCGTGGGTCTCGGTATTGACCAATGGAAGCCGGCAAAAAGGGTGATGTTTAGTAATAACAATAATAGTAATAATAATAATAATAGTAATAATAATGATTATTATTATCGTGAAGGAGGCTATTCTGTAAATTGTTACTGCACACCATAATGGAAAGGACCATATTAATATTCGTGAGGCTTGAAAAGATTGACAGTTTGCAAACACCAGTGTTACAACTTTTAAAAATGCAGGTAGCCAGGCCTGCACGCTCACTCACCCCCGCCCCCTCCTGTGGTCCCGTTCCCCGTTTTCTGAAAGCCAGATCCGCCATGCGGCCAGAAATGTGCATAATTATTATAATACTGTGGCTCGCAGCAAGCACACCGTTGTGCTATACAGTACTAATAAATTCATGATTTGTTTTGGTTTTTAAACAGGATAAGGCAAAGCCGACAAGCACCTAGTCACTATATGGAGTCTTATGGACCATACAAATGGTACAAACAGTATACAAACATGTGATTTAGCAGCAGGTTTAGGCCTACGCAAAGTTTACTGTATGTCAAGTATACAACCAATATATTCCACTCGTGTGAATCACTGCATTTTTGCAGGTTGATAAATACCTGTAATAACGACCGTTTTTCCTTCCAAGCTAGCGTTACTCCTGCAGTACCGCCGACAAGCAATGTGCTTCTTGTAGTGACGAAAGTACAGCACAGCCAATGTAGCTACGATGATTATAAATGCTGTTGTTGCCTCCATTATTTCTGCAAATTTGTGGTTTATTTTAAACGTCGAGTATGAAAAAGGCAATTGCACACACTCAGTTCGCAGCATCGGTTTTTATTACACCCTACCCCTGAAAAGAACTGTACGGAAGCGTATTTAGGACATGACCGAAAATATTGTTTAAGCCCACTACTTCGCCCGGGCGGATTACTATTTCGCCCGGCGGATTACTATTTCGCCCGGGCGGATTACTATTTCGCCCGGGCGGATTACAATTCGCCCGGGCAGACTACTAATTGGCCCGGGCAGATTACTAATCCTCCCGGCTGGGCAGACTACTAATTCGTCCGGGCGAATTAGTAATCCGTCCGGGCGAATTAGTAATCCGTCCGGGCGAAATAGTAATTCGCCCGGGCGAATTAGTAATCCGCCCGGGCGAAATAGTAATCCGCCCGGGCGAATTAGTAATCCGCCCGGGCGAAATAATAATTCGCTTAGAGATTGTGTATTACCCCATGTGAGCAAAACAAAAATAAGGTCAAATGGGACAATACATTGAGCAAATGAGATCAAATGAAACTATTCTTTTAAGCCGTTTAAGCTACGGGCTAAACTAGTACGTGTACCTGTTTTACATATTTCATGAGAAAAGTCATCTAGAAATTGTAATGATAATTCGGAAAAACAGCAAGAGAACTATCAGTTGAATTAATTTTATCTAGAATTCCGTAATTACACACCAAACATACATACAATGTAGTACTGAAATATTCATGACACATGACTGATTTTAACTGAAACTGCAGAAAAATTTGTGTCTCTCTGCATGCTACAAGTTAGATTTTCTAAAAGAGAGGATGTTAAATTTTATTGAATTACATATATTATTTGTGAATCTTCTGTGAAAAGTTCAATACAATTGAATTTGTAGGCTTAAAACTTAATATTCAGTCTTTAACACTATTGTCACCACAACTAAAACGTAATTTTCATTTTTGAAATTGGGATGCTGAATTCACTGGATTTTTCACAGAAGATTTAATATTTTTTTCTTCATAGAAGAAATTATTTTTTGGTAAAAGAATCCCTATAGTACCTATAGCCTTTAGTCAAGGCCCACGTGTTTACCTGAACGCGTGGTGTCCCAGATTCTGGTACGAAAAAAAGACCAGTTGAGTGGCGAAGCCAGAAGCGCCTTTACCATCTCGTGGAATAATCATTATTATAACACCTCACCCACAGATTCTGTGTCTTGATTGGCCGAGAGCGAGTCACATGTTACTTTCTAATTTTGCTATCTTTCTGTGCACGGCCAAAAGTACTATGCGCATAGCAACCAAAGTACTATACCATTAGCAACCAAAGTACTATTTCCACGGCGCGGTATTTGTGTGCAAATGCATGCTGGTGTGCGCGTTGCGCGTTGTGCGTAGCGCGTATTATTCCAAAGAGAGCGCGCCGCAGACTTGGGTTCAAACATTTCGTGATGGGGTAGTTTTTTAAGAGAGAAATACATTTTCCACCAATTTTGTATTGAAATTGAAGTATATTTCAACTGTGTTCAGATTTAAATAATTTAAAATATTAAAATCAAGCAGAATCTGTGGGTGAAGTGTTATAAAACAAATATTGAATGCTTTATCTCGTGGTGAAGTAAAACTAGCCTCCCTCGGTGATCCATGAACCATTCTATTTTCCCTTGGCTTCGCCTCGGGAAAATAGAATGGTCCATGGATCACCTCGGGAGGCTAGTTTTACTACACCACTCGCAGCATTCAATATTTGTATATTATATAACTGACATACAGATCCTAGTCATTTGATCGGTGGAACTCACATCACGTGGCATTCGTTATTGCTCCAATTCATGCCACGGCTCAAAAAGTACTATCCGCCCATGGGGAATGGGAAATACTATTCAACAGTTAGGATCATGACGCGGTATTTGTGTGCAAATGCATGCTGGTGTGCGCGTTCAGCGTTGCGCGTAGCGCGTATTGTTCCAAAGAGCCAGCGCTTCAGCGATGGGTTCAAACATTTTCGTGAAGGGGTGGTTTGGAAGAGACAAATATATTTTCCTCCAGGTTTGTATTGAAATAAAAGTTCAAATATATCAAATGACAAGGATCCATATGTCAGTTATATAAAACAAATATTGAGTGGCTTTAAATTGTGAAATGGGAGGAATATTATCGCTCGGTAAAATCTGGACTTTTCCATTTCACTCGGCTGAGTAAATGGGTACACTCTTTTGCAACCTTTTTTAGCCAGTCTTTAGCAGGGTCTACTAAAATCACATTTTTCTAGCAATTTTACAGGGGATCAAGTACTGTGAATGCATGACTTCAATCATACAGAGAGTTGTAAACAAAAATAGTTACACATGTACTTTTGCAGTATACAAACAGCAAATCTGGTGAAGTGAATAAGGGTGTTGATGAGACATTAGCAGGCAAGCTTTAAACATAATTTGGTCCAAAAACTCTTTTTTCCCTTAAAGACTGAAGACCACTTAACAATAATATGAAAGCTGAATCACATAATTCAAGGCGACATTGCACTAATGAAAATTTAACTGAACTTTCTTCCTATCTGTTAACCTGTACATTATTGTGTACTATGCACACTGTGAAAAAGAACAAACTATTAGTGTTATTAAGCCTTAAACAGATCCCGTGGACAAATAGGTAACGGTGATAGCCGCCAATCTACTTTCCACAAGTAGTCTGCCATTGATGACAATAAATGTCACGTATTTAAGTGAAAACCAATCTCCTGATTCATACCATTCATATAAAAAAAAAAAAAACCATTGAAGAAAATTTAATTTGAAAGTCAGACGTCAACCTAGATATTGGAGCTACTTAACAGAAAAATCATACATAGTAACTTATTCTGCTACATAAAATTGAGCAGGGTGCCTGTCACAACTGACTTATATATATCCCACATAAGAGTTATATTTTAAAAACTAGAGAGCATACTCCGTATACTACGTGCACACGCGGACATGCCGACATGGACCCGCAGCCATCATACCTTAGATGGACCAATCAACATTGGTCATGAGGATTGGTCATAAGCCCTGCCATTACCCGAAGACGTCTTAGGTGGACAGGCCATCTCCTGAGACTACCCGAGGAAGCTCCTGCCAAGCAAGCACTTCTAGAGGCAATCCGCAAGAACAAGCTACCAAGAGGGGGACAACGAACCACGTGGCTGAAGAGAGTAAACAAGGACCTGACAACCACGGGGGTCAACATCAAGGATCCATGCCGCACGTGGCATCAGACAGAGAACAGTGGAGAACACTTACAGAGTGCGCGATGTCAGATCAACTTGACGCAAGCGCCTAGATGATAGCATCGGCTTGGAAACGTCATCAGCTCAGTCAAAGTAAACAAACTGCGCAAGTGCACTCAGTCTCTGAATGCAAGGTGTACGTACGTCATACGTACGCACGCAAGCGCTTTATTTAGAAAACAATTCAAATGTCTTCCATTGTTCCATCTAAAATATTGCGGTTGCGCGTCCAAGTCGGCACATGCGCGCACAGCGAGTGCACTCTCTACGTTTTAAATATTACCTATGATATCCCATGACATGTTGATAGATAATCAGTTGGTAACCAGTAAGCATCTTTGTCTGCTTAGCAGCTTTTTCAGATCGGAAACAACAGTTTGAATAGCCTTTGTCAAGACGCTATTAATGTTATTCATCCCGGCCGTGGCGCGTAAACGATATCCTCGCTAGGGCCATGCATTATGCAGTGCATTAAAAATACTGTGCGAACAGCGACCTCATGCGGCCACCATTTCTATGCAAATTAGTTGGACCCAATATATTGGGTCCAACTGATTTGCATAAAAATAGTGGCCGCGTGAGGTCGCTGTTCGCGCTGTATTTTTAAAAATACAGTGCGAACAGCGACCTCATGCGGCCACCATTTCTATGCAAATTAGTTGGACCCAATATATTGGGTCAAACTGATTTGCTTAAAAATAGTGGCCGCGTGAGGTCGCTGATATTTTTAATGCACTGTACTGCATGCATAGCGCATAGACATTATGACTGCGTGCATTATACCGCGCTACGGCCGGATAAAAAACAACTAGCGTCTTGACCAAGGCTACAGTTTGAAGAGTGATTTCTCCAAACTTGCTTCAGTTTTTCACTCACTAAAGTAAGCAATTGCACATGCAGCACAGGAGACACAGCAGCATGCTAATGCAACCAGGATGTAGCAACTTGTTATAATCCAAAAGGCAAAGTAGTACAACGGACCAAAGCAGTAATTAGCGTCGCCGATGTCGTCACTCGGTGGATAGTTCCTGTACACCCACACGTTACCTAGCAATCAAATGGAAAATAACAATTATAAAAATCAAACAAACCAAATATAATCCCACCAAATTTGTCCTCTTTAAGTAAGGTCTTCTTTAATTTGCCAGGATAGTCACGTGCAATTTTCAAAACCCAATAATTAATGCCTTTGTTTCTCTTCAAAACTTACTTGTTATGGCAGTATCATAGGTAGTACAGATGTAAATCCTGTTTCATTTAATCTCTTTACTAACCAAAACAGTGAAGTTTGGCAAAGATTTAAAAGGAAAACAGGAAAACCTACCAGCAATAAAAAATGCAAAGAGGAAGCATCCTATGAGACGACTGAAAAAGTTTTCTTTTCTGTTCTCCGGTTCTTCCTCATTATAGCCTTCAGTGTCTTGGTCTCGTCTCCTCTTGCACCTGACGATCATATCAATGGCTGATTTCAGGATGTAGAAGGATCCAGTCACTACCAAATAGATGGGGATCTTAGGCTCAACGGGACAATCATCTATGTATATGGCACCTGCGGGTAAAACAAAAATATTTCAAAACTTATAAAGTGGCATACGCACATCTAATTTGATTATTAATGCAAAGTGCCATCGTCTTCAAAAATATCTGTAGTTGAGTTTTGCTGAAATTGTTCGAAATTACACAAGTGGAATGTATTTGTTTATCTTTCATATGTTGCACTTTTGGGCTCCGATACATTCACTTTTATTTGTTAATTGGATTTATCAGTTCATCATTCAATTCATCCAAAAATGTTTGGAATTTTGTCTAAAATTTTACTTTACAAAAAACCAGGGTTAAAGATCTGAATTAATTGAAATACCAACCAATTGTGAAAACCAAAAAAAGAATTGTGTTGTAAACTCTTACCAACTACAATCATAGCGATAGGAATAGCCAGCATTACACACAGGACAACTGTGACAACAACTGTAAAACAGAACAAGAATTAAGAAACAATAATTACAAGACTTTTTTCCTCCTACCATACATTACAATCTGTTCAACTTTGTAAGTCAAATCGAAGTTCAAGAAACACAACAAAAGGACACAGCAATATGAGACATTGATACATTCATTTGATACATTTACGGTTTTTTTTTCACATCTCCTTCGTTTCTGGGATGGTATTGTATCTAAAAATCTAAAACTGCTAATGCATACTTGTGTTGAGTAAGATGCTGATGACTTTGGCTAGAAAGTGCACCGGAGTGGAGGATGTATTCTTGGCATCTTGCATCTTGGCAAAAATGGCCTGGTAAGAAGGTGGGGCATCTATCAAGAACACAATTAAGACATCATTACAAAGCAACATTCATCAGGAACACAGCCTAATACTGTGTTAAATATCTGGAAGAGTTTTGTCAGATACGTAGTGAAGGTGGTTAGCACTACCAAACACTTTTGGCAGCTTTTTGAACATGTAGGTAAAGGCCAAGACTGTATTCAAGTGATTTATATTAGTCTTACCTTACTAATAAGGTGAAGGTTAGAGTAGTATCATGTGACAAATCTCTTTTGTGAGTTTGTGAGGTTCTTAAAAGAAACTTGGGGAAACTCAACGTTTGGGACAGTGCGTTCTGCTTGTCGTCTGGAGACTGAAGGGATTCCAGCAGTGAAGCGTGTGAATGATGCAACTTTGGAACCAGAGCAGGAGATACTGGGTCCTTCATCACGCCCTTCACTGCTTCTAGTCACACTACATAACACCCCTTCTCTGTTGAAACCTCTTCCCTTACGACGGGCAGAGTATACTGTCCGCAACGTTGAGTTTCCCTTTGAAACCGAGATGACTAAATTTGATCTCAGTTACAAATTCACATGAAAAATATTACCCCTCCCCGGATCTCTTTTTTCTGACATTTAGATGCAATGAACTCATAATACTCTCCAAAGGAAACCCTGACATGTCAATCTAGAATCAAGCACTTCTATTCTTGGTTAAGCTAGCTTTAAAGTTATGCTCAAACATGGGAATACAGTACATGAGACATGACTTTTAACACACATACCTTGTGCAATTTCATCGTAAGCTGGGGGTGGAGGTACACTATTTGTAAGACCAAGTTCTGGATCCACATCTCCAGGGGTCTGTAAGAACTTGAAGTCCCAAAATTAAATTGGGGAATTAGGAGAATAATTATAAATTTGGGGTAATCATGCAGTTTAGGACCCTGTTCCATATAAGAGAACAAAAAGACAGTCCTGTGTTTCGGGACTTCACTTAATATTTTGGCGATGATAAAAGCATGAAAAGTCGCTGATTTGTTTGGACTCACCTGAACAGTTTGCTAAGATACCATGTTCAATATAAGCAGGCTTAATTTTGTAGAAAGAATGCAGGGTTCTGTTTTATGTGGGAAATTATGGGGGTAAAACTTCCATAGACAGGAAATGGTCTCTGAACTTCAGTGACTCGCACGTCACTACTGCAAAAAACAGGTAAAAAGTCACATTTTCATCCAAAGTATTCATCAAATTTATAGAACCTTAAAGAGTTTAATTATCTAAATAACAAAGACTGCTGGAGGCTGCAAAAGTAATTTTGGAATTGACACTCCTTCGCTTTTGAACAGGACAAGTAAAAAATAGAGGTGTCCGATACTACACAAAATTTGATAAGACGACCCAAAACAAATATTAAATTTAGGGCTGATGTTTATTAAAATATTTTTGCCTCACATAGACTTTGAATACAAATAGCTTAAATAGCAAACATGTAAAAACCCAACTTAGATAGGCTAAATAAATAATCAAATCATGATAACAAAAACGGGAATTCCCAGATCCAACAAAATGGGCGGCCGGGGTTTTCCAACAAATTCACAAACTGACAAAGTGGTCGGTGTCTAAATACTAGTACAATGTTGCATCTGCATGTAGGCATATTAATTATTTGATACAAATACAATTATTTTCACAAACGCCCCTTTTTTACCTTGCTGGACGCAGTGTCCCACCAACCCGCCCATTTATGTCATGTCATAATGTGACCAGGGTGACCGTTTTAGCTGATTTTCGGCTAACTTTGACAGAATTTTTGTTAAAAAAACGAGTTTGACAGAAAATTTGACAGAATGGATTTTTTTGGCAGATCATCTAGCAGAATTCTGCAAAATGTTTATTTGACAGAAAAACAGCAAATTTGAACAAAAAAAGTGTACATTTGTTTAAAAAAGCCTCAATCATTTCAAACAAACCCTTGCTTAATGGGACAGGTTGGCTTGTCTAGGTGCCGAGGTTCACTGGGAAACGGACTTCGTCTTCACGTGGCCGGATCCGCGTTTTGCCCAAAATTTACCAAAACATCTTTATGTGACTAGATTGTTTATTGTGTAATTTGAATCTTAATTAAGGCAATACTACCAATCTGCATGTGATTTTAAGTGTATTTCGAGTAATTTGGGGGAATTTGGCAGATTTTTGATAAATCTGACAGATTTTTGATAAATCTGGCAGATTTTCGAGGTGCATTTAGCAGAATTTGGCTCTGACCTTACGGTCACCCTGAATTTGACTGTACTGCATATGAGAAACGAAACTCAAATTTCGAAAGCAGTGGACATTTTTACAGTGTCTGAATATTTGACCCTATTGATGAGGACTGCCTGTGCAATTTTGCTGATACTACCACCATGCTACCACACACGTCTTCCTTCCTTTCTCATGTCCTCGGTAGCTTTGTCATTTGTTCTTGTGGCAAAGATCCAACATTTGTTCTTACCTTGTCCGTCATGATGATAGGTCCTTCGTCCGCCATGGTCAGGTATGGCACGCCAAAGCGGAATTTATTCAACCCTGCACGGCAACTGCCAACATTATGAAATACATCACAACTTTTTTGAAAAGTATGTCAACATTGTAAAATATATGTCAGCATTTCAAAAACGTATGTCAACATTTTAAAAAATATATGTCAACATTTCAAAAACTTATGTCAACATTTTTAAAATATATGTCAACATTTAAAAAATATGTCAACATTTAAAAAATATATTTCAACATTTAAAAAAAAATGTGTCAACTTTTAAAAACAAAATATTTCAACATTGTAAACAATATGTCAACATTTCAAAAACTTATGTCAACATTAAAAGAATATATGTCAACATTTTAAAAAAATATGTCAACTTTTATAAAAAAAATATGTCAACATTTTTAAAAATCTATGAATACAAGCTATATCAAGATTCTCGGCTCTCGGCGGATATCTAGCTCTCGGCGGAATGAGGTTGCAGCAGCTTTAGTCTGGTTCCAAAAATTCCCTTAGGGGTGCACTGAACCAATTCAAGCCCCATTGAAAACAGTGTAACATCAACAAAGTTCTGGGCCAAATAACATGCAAGCCGTCATCACTGGGGTTTCTCAAACAAAAATTAAATTATTGTCTGGTACTTCATCTTTTCATTTCTTTTTCAATTTTGGGTAGATTAGCCGATTACATTTTTAAATATTCACACCAAAACAAAATCACCTCCCGAAAAGTGATAGTTCCCAAGCCTGCATGTAGCCGTTTTACAAGTGGCATTTTTAGGACCCATTTTTCAACCGTAATTTTATCAAGCCTGCCCTCAGATGGAAGCCAAAAAACCAGGCAGTTGATCCTTGGCTATATTTACACAATTCCACCGGGTTTTTTTAGCCAAACTGTCTCCGTTTTCAAAAGAAACTGTGGGGTCACTTTTTTTATGCTAATCAGCTCGCGTAGAAATTCTCACTTGAATTAGTTCACTGCACCCTCTTGGGTGGACTTGGTAGACTCTATAGCACCGCCCGAAGAAAAGTAAGCACAGCGGACACATGAGCATGTATCGTGCTCATGTAACGTGCACTGTAACGTGCTAAATTATCCGCCGCATTCACCCGGAGAATCCAGCACGCCGGAGAAGTGAGACCGTGACACCGGGTGCTAGCGCAGCATACTTCGCGCATGTCGTGGCGGTCACGTGAATGTTGGCATATATTTTTCATCGGGTTGTGTTGACACATATTTTTGGACGAAATGTTGACACGTATTTTAGGTGAACTTTGTATCAGGATGGGTTGACACATATATTTGTCAACAAGTGGTAGGTAGTTTTGGCAATGTTGACATGTAATTTCTAGTTAATTAATCAGAACAAATATTTTTTTTTTTAATGTTGACATTTTTTTTAAAATGTTGACATATATTTTTTTTAAACATGTTGACATATATTTTTGAAATGTTGACATGTATTTTTTAAAAAGTTGACATATATTTTTGAAAAGTTGACATACGTTTGTGAAATGTTGACATATATTTTTTAAAATGTTGACATACGTTTTTGAAATGTTAACATATTGTTTACAATGTTGACATATTTTTTAAAATGTTGACATATATTTTACAATGTTGACATACTTTTCAAAAAAGTTGTGATGTATTTTATAATGTTGGCAGTTGCCGTGCAGGGTTGAATAAATTCCGCTTTGGCGTGCCATAGTCAGGATGCATGACGCCCTGTGCACATACCCTAACTTTTGTTAGTATGGATATCAGACTGGTAAAACTTAAGTTCTGGGGGGCACCTGAGCTGAGGGTGCACCAATTTTCCAGGGGAGGGGAACTGAAGGCATTATATATATTGTTTTTGGTGCAATTCAGGCGCAGATACTATTCCTGTTGTGCAAAATTGGGAATAATGTACAAGTTTTCTTGTACATTAGGGGCCAATTCAGGTATCGGCAAAGTAACGGCCCTGGACTTGGCCGGGCGAGGCGCTAGAGTCATCCTCGCCTGTCGCAATCTCCAGAAGGCCGAAGACGCCGCCAAGGAGATCAAGACGCGTACGGGCAACTCGGAGGTCGTGGTGCGCCACCTGGATCTAGCCAGCCTGTAGTCTGTCAGAGAGTTTGCGAGCAAGATCGTTGAAAATGAAGACAGATTGGATATTCTGATCAACAATGCCGGTGAGTCTAAACTTTATGGATTCTGTGTGGTAGCACCATGTAAAGTAGTGGTGGCATCAGACTCTACAAAATTCGGGCTATTGGTATTGGGGTGCAATCGAAAGTCTTGTTTCCAAGCGTTGAGCATAGGTGCTACCTGTGTTAAACTACAGTCGTCACTTGATGACATTATAAAGACCATTTTGTAATTAACAAAAGAAGTTTAAAATAAAGGTATCCTGGGTCAAATTCCTTCCTTGCTCCCCCCCCCCCCACCTTTCCTTGTCTAGTACCGCTACTGAACAAATGGTAATCCAATAATTTGGAGCTCTCATTTCTGTGCAGCGAAATATTGTGGATTATTCCTTTTGCCTGATGGAATTGGAGAATTTTGTTGGGTAAAGTCTGAGTACAGCTCATAGCCTGATTCAGTCCGCACTTTCCTTCCCAGAATCTCAGAATTTCAGAAACTTGACTGGACATCGTCGCTAGGCATCGTCATCATCCAGAAGCTCACACCATGGGCCTACTGCCCCTGATAGATTTCTAAGCTCTTTTGAGTCCGGTCTGATTTACAAAAAACCTACCCTTTAATTGCAAGGTATTGGATTTGCCAAAGAGGGTGACGTCACCAAGGACAACTTCCATCCCGTCTTCGGCATCAACCACTTCGCCCACTTCCTGCTGACCAATCTCCTCCTGGACCTGCTGAAGAAGAGCGCCCCCAGCCGGGTGGTCACCGTCTCCTCCATAGGGCACAGATGGGCGTCCGTTCCCTTGGACTTCACACATGAGGACCCCAGTGGAAAGAGTCCCGTTCTGTACCCGTACCTGAAGGATTACTTTCAGAGCAAGCTTGCCAATGTCCTCTTCAGCCGGCAGCTGGCCAGGCGTCTGGAATCCACCGATGTCACCTCTGTGTCGCTCCACCCCGGCGTGATTTACACCCCTATCTGGAGTCACATGTCCAGGGACTGGATCACTAGTGTCTACCACTTCTTTAGTCTTCCATTCTTTTGGTAAGTGTAGACCTGTGAAAAAACTGTGCATAGCATCACACTCATCACACTCATGCAAGGTACCAGGTACTAGGTACTTTGTCCCGGGTACCAGCTACCAGCTACCATGTTTTCCTTGACTCGGATATGCTCGCAAAAGCTTTGATATTACATGTAGGTGTAAAATGGTTTACTAACAAAATGCTTGCCATGCTCGTTTCCAGTTCTGAAAATTCAGTACTAAAAATGTTGAATTTCAAACTCAGAAATCATCAGAGAAGTTATGACCTTTGATTACATATGATCATCAGTCCAGTCAAGTTCTTTATGCCTTGTATTGATTAAAAGAAAATATATTCAGTTCCCCTATGTAATTTGTTTGGATTTTTTTTCATTATTTCAAAACAAAATCCTGCAGTACCGCCGACAAGCAATGTGGTTCTTGTAGTGACGAAAGTACAGTACAGCCAATGTAGCTACGATGATTATAAATGCTGTGGTTGCCTCCATTATTTCTGCAAATTTGTGGTTTATTTTAAACGTCGAGTATGAAATAGGCAATTGCACACTTTCAGTACGCAACATCGGTTTTTATTACAGCCTACCCCTGAAAAGAACTGGCATCGGCCTCTTGTATGATTTCGTCATGCATTATTGATATCTTTGTACTGCCAGCACACCCTGCTGCACACTCCGGCTCGCGTGTGATTTTTCTGCAGCATATTAGGCCAAAAAAACAAAACTCGGTCTCTGGTCAGCGCGCGTCGATTTTAATCATGCGCGTCAACCTTTGTTTTCCTTCAAATTAATACGGAAGCTACAACAGCGCCCTCTATTGCCGCACCTACCAAGGAGCATCAAGGAATGGGAAACTGCACCAAGGCAAATGATAAAGGGCACCAAGGCAAATGATGGAGGACACCAATGTTTTAATAAGGACACAAAAAAGCAAAATAGTACCCACCTTGTCTGTACAATTGAAGCTTGAAAAAAAAAACACCCCCCCCCAAAAAAAAAAACCCGCGTCGCCGCATCAATTCCAGAACTTCGGTCTGACCACCAGAGACCGATTATTTCTTCTTTTTTTGGCCTTATCGTATTAATTTAACAAATCACACATCACGCACCCTACATGAGTATTTACTACGCTCTGTGAATGGAAGACACTTTGGGTCTCGTAGTGATTTCTCGGCTTCATTTAACTTGTCACAACCAACCGGCTGGCTGGTCTTAAGCGTGCGCAATACCAGTGAGTCAATATTTCATTGGACATCAAAATAAAACTGTTTTTGAATATTAAAGGTAATTATTATTATTGAGTTCATTGCGACTTTAGGTCATCATTCCAGCCCAACTTTTTTTTTTTAGTTATGCACTGAACTGAAAGGCGGTAAATCATGCCTTAGGGGGCCGGGGCGGGGGCACCTTGTTGAAAGATTTTGTTCAGTAACTAGTTTCCAGAAATGGTCATAAACTTCTGACTTGGAAAAAAAGCCAAAGAAAACCTTGACAATGCGCCTTGAAAATCGACATATTAGCCAGTATACGTTAAAAATAATGATCAGTTTTTAAGAAGGCCCCTATTTGATTTTTGATTTTATGGAGGCCACTGAAAAAAAAACACGTCCACAAATCGGCGCGGTTGTTCTAGGCGCTAGTGCGGTGCCCCTGGCCCTATTACGAAGACACAGCACGAAACGGGCGTTCTGTCAGTGGCTACGGCAGTGGCTACGGATATCACTTCACGATCGTAATGGCCCGCGGTTGAGCGTTCGATTTACAGCCCGGCAAAGCAAGTTCGTGGCTAACTAGTCTGACTTTCAGCTTTACCCGATTCGATCGTGGCTAGCTTAGTCTGACTTTCAGCTTTACCCGATCGATCGAGGTGAACTACTCGAACGCACCCAGCTATTAACGGCCAAAAAAAGGCGTAAACTCGTACCCGTGAGGGCGCTGTAAACTTAATCCAAAATGTGCACGTGAGTTTCGCTGCAACATATTGTTATTGACGACCATGGTAGGATTGTCCACAGTTTTGAGGTGGTTTTTGCCTATTTTAGTGGCACTTTACAGTGTGTATTATTGGCAGTTTATCAGTAGTCGACAGTACTACAGTAGCGATGCTGTGCTCAAAGGAAAGACAGTCATAATTACAGGTATGTTGATATTAATTTGACGCTTTTAGAAGACGACAAATTAACTAAGAGTAAGAAAGTAAGATTTCCAATTATAAACAGTACGTACCTGGATATCACTTGACGCCCTGTGCACATACTTTTGTTAGTATGGATATCACAGACTGGTAAAACTTAAGTTCTGGGGGGGGGGGTACCCTGGTACCTACCTGAGGGTGCACCAATTTTCCAGGGGAGGGGAACTGAAGGCACTAATGTGTATATATTGTTTTTGGTGCAATTCAGGCGCAGACACTATTCCTGTTGTGCAAAACTGGGAATAAAAATAAACAAAAGTTTTGTTGTACATTATAGGGGCTAGCCCCATAAATGTGGCCTATTTACTGGACTACCTCCGTAAACATAGGCCACACATCCACATGTACAAAAAGGTGTCGCACTTTGCCAAATTTTGATTTCCACATTTAGGCTTAGTTTGTAGGGTTTTTTAGCTTTAGAAGCATACTTTATAGGCTAATCAGAAAGTGCTGCCTTTTTCAGATGTCTAATTTTCGTGAAATTTCATGTTGAAATTTTGATACGCAAACGTGTGCAAATGAATCTGGAAATTTCACGAAAAATAGACATCTGAAAAAGGCAGCACTTTCTGATTATCCTATAAAAAAAACCCCACAAACTAAGCCTAAATGTGAAAATCAAAATTTGGCAAAGTGCGACACGTTTTTGTACATGTGGATTTGTGGCCTATGTTTACGGAGGTAGTCCAGTAAATAGGCCACATTTATGGGGCTATATAGGGGCCAATTCAGGTATCGGCAAAGTAACGGCCCTGGACTTGGCCGGGCGAGGCGCCCGGGTCATCCTCGCCTGTCGCAATCTCCAGAAGGCTGAAGATGCTGCCAAGGAGATCAAGACGCGTACGGGCAACTCGGAGGTGGTGGTGCGCCACCTGGATCTAGCTAGTCTGCACTCCGTCAAAGAGTTTGCGAGCAAGATTGTCGAAAGTGAAGACAGATTGGATATTCTGATCAACAATGCCGGTGAGTCTAAACTTTATGGATTCTGTGTGGACTGTGTAGCCTTGTTGCACCATGTAAAGTAGTGGTGGCATCAGACTCTACAAAACATAATTGGGGCTATTGGTATTGGGGTGCAATCGAAAGTCTTGTTTCCAAACGTTGAGCACAGGTGTTACCTTAGCCCAGGTGGACTCCCTTTCCTCCCTACGTAACGGAGGGAGTCCAGGGTATAAAGTGCTCAAAACCGGGCGAAAAAATTTATGACCAGTATTTTCAATATTTTTACCTTGTTGGAGAAGCTAATTTTTACGTCGTAGTATTCTATGTAGCCTTATCTATTGGGCCGCTGGGTTCAGAAATTCCATATGCGATGCTGACCGACCTTAATCTGGAAAATAAACTCGAAAGCAACGTTAAACTTGTACGTGTTTGTAGACTCTTTTCATCAGTTTCTCACCGCCGAGTCTATTCTAGTCGTACCATGATGTACGTCTGTGCAGTGTGTGGTCTGGTTCCCTAGACCGGACAATTATTCTCGACGCTCATATCACATCTGGTCCGGGGGGCCAGACTATGCAGCATGAATATGCAGTGCGCACGCGCGATTTGCTTTGTAACCACCCTCATACGCACGCGCACTTACTTGAAGGCGCGGTCGCTAATCCAATGACCGAGCGTGTTTTCGCGCCAGTTACCAGAAACACGTTTCGGCTTTGGTCATTGGTTGAGCGTTTTCGTGACATCGGTTGGCTGGAGTGACGTCACGGTTCCAACCAAAACTAAACAAATGAAGGTGCTAGCGTGCGTGCGCGCTTTCGTATGCACGTACATTGTACATGACGTACGACTCTGGGAATAAACTGATGAAAAGAGACTACAAACACGTACAAGTTTAACGTTGCTTTAGAGTTTATTTTTCTGATTAATGTCGGTCAGCATCACATATGGAATTCCTGAACCCAGCGGCCCAATAGGTAAGGACACATAGAGAATGTAGGCGTGAAATAAGCTTCTGTAACGAGGTAAAACGTAACCAAAAAATGGTCCAAATTTTGGGTGGTCTTATGTAGAGAATTCTCGTCCTGGACGTTAGTCATAATGCAATGAAGACTTTGTCCAACCTGGGCTAGTGTTACCTGTGTTAAACTACAGTCGTAACTTGATGACATTATAAAGACCATTTTGTCATGAACAAAAGAAGTTTAAAATAAAGGTATCCTGGGTCAAATTCCTTCTTTGCCCCCCCCCCCCCCCACCTTTCCTTGTCTAGTACCGCTACTGAACAAATGGTAATCCAATAATTTGGAGCTCTCATTTCTGTGCAGCAAAATATTGTGGATTATTCCTTTTGCCTGTTGGAGAATTTTGTTGGGCAAAGTCCGAGTACAGTTCATGACCTGATCCTGTTTATATTTGGCTGCACTTGGGATCACAGACATTCAGTCCACACTTTCCTTCTCAGAATCTCAGAAAGTTCTCTCGGAAAGTTGACTGGACATCGCTGCTAGGCATCATCATGCAGAGGCCCACACCATGGGCCTACTGCCCCTAATATATTTCTAAGCTTCTTTGTGTCCAGTCTGATTTACAAAAACCCACCCTTTAATTGCAAGGTATTGGATTTGCCAAAGAGGGTGACGTCACCAAGGACAACTTCCACGCCATCTTCGGCACCAACCACTTCGCCCACTTCCTGCTGACCAATCTCCTCCTGGACCTGTTGAAGAAGAGCGCCCCCAGCCGGGTGGTCACCGTCTCCTCCATAGGGCACAGATGGGCATCCGTTCCCTTGGACTTTACCCGCCAGGACCCCAGTGGACAGAGTCCCGTTCTGTACCCGTACCTGATGGATTACTTTCAGAGCAAGCTTGCCAATGTCCTCTTCAGCCGGGAGCTGGCCAGGCGTCTGGAATCCACCGATGTCACCTCTGTGTCGCTCCACCCTGGCGTGATTTACACCCCTATCTGGAGTCACATGTCCAGGGACTGGATCACTAGTGTCTATCACTTCTTTAGTCTTCCATTCTTTTGGTAAGTGTAGACCTGTGAAAAAAACTGTGCATGGCATCACACTCTGCAAGGTAGCAGGTACTAGGTACTATGTCCCGGGTACCAGATACCAGGTACTAGGTGCCAGGTATTATACTAGGTCCAGTAAATCTGGTTCCTAGACCCAAAGATTCTGACTTTGCCAAAGAATCTAAGGTCAAATAGGTGCCTGCTTCATGTTTATATCAAAATGAGCAATATTTCTCTTGGTTCCAGAACAGGAGGTTTTTTAAACATGTTTTCCTTGACTCGGATATGCTCGCAAAAGCTTTGATATTACTAACAAAATGCTTGCCATGCTTGTTTTCAGTTCTGAAAATTCAGTACTAAAAATGTTGAATTTCAAACTCAGAAATCATCAGAGAAGTTATGACCTTAGATTACATATTATCGTCTGTCCAGTCCAGTTCTTTATGCCTTGTATTGATTAAAAGAAAATATAGTCAGTTCCCCTATGTAATTTGTTGATTTTTATATTATTTCAAAACACAGGCTGTTCTTTATTGATGAGGAGGCGGGTGCCCAGACCACCCTTTACTGTGCATTAGACGACTCGGTCGCTAACTTCTCCGGGAGCTACTTTGACAACTGCCAGGTAGCATTGCCGTCAGCAGTCGCTCAGGATGACAAGCTAGCCAGGAGATTGTGGGAAGTCAGCTGTGAAGCAACTGGCTTGGAATGTTAGAGCAATCCTTCCAATTTTTGTAATAGGCCATGATTTTTTTGTGTGAAAGAGGGCGCCGAAATGGCACCAATTTCTGCGCACAAACAGCACGTATAGAACGCCAAAAAATAGATGACGTTAGAAAGGTAATTTTCAAACTTAGGATCCTAGCCTAGGATTCATGTCTGTAGACCTTGCGTAGCGGCCATCTTAGAGGACAAGTCCTTTGTTTCACTGGGATACATGCACAAGTAGCCATTTGGTGCATTCATTGTTCCTGAATTAAAATGACCAAAACATTCTCCAAGATGGCGGCTATGCACAAGGTGTATACTACCAAATGGCATCTGATAGCAGGCAGAGCCTCGTCTAACGAGCAAGCCACTTGACAACAATTACTCATCATCAAACTGCTCACTCATGTCCTGCCTTCTCATCATCTCATCATCTCTGGGTACGATTTCTGAGCCCGTGTATAGGCTGGCTTTAAGCAATGGTGGCTGGTGTCTTTGAGCATGCCACCATGAAACAATTACTCATCTCCGGCTGCATCTTTTCAGCAGTATTGTTTTGTAAAGGGTGAAGTGATTCTCGGAGTTAGTGCCCCACTGACAACGCTTTTCTCCCAAGATTTTGACAAACATGATATGATTAAAGGGAAGGTACAACATTTGCTTTTGCTACAATTTTCCGACATGAATGGATTTGAAGGATAAGTACAGGTATGTTATAGGAAATATTGTTAAACTGACTTGTTTCACGTTTTGGACTTGAAGATGCTGGAAAAACCAAGGAAACCAATCATGTTCTTGTAGTCTTGTTCCCTGACTCCACTTTAGATGAAACGGAGCAATTTTAGACTTTGGGGAAATGTAAGGTCTGAGAATCGGTGTAGCAGGCTTGTTCTCCTTTACAGGTGTGTAATCAATTGCAAAGAAAATGAGAAATAACTAAATATGAAATTTTAGAAGCAGTTTTTGAAAACAGCCAGTTTTCTCCAACACTGGTTGGCCGACCAGCGTTGGAAAAATAGAAGTTTTCTTGAAAATGTTAGCACATCAGTTGCCAGGATTTTACAGGATGCTTTAGACTATCATTCCCTAACAGTCCATCAGGTATTTCGTGATAATTTGATTATTTCGTTTTTTGATGTTTGCAAATGTTGTATCTATGAAGGAAAAAGCAATTGGTATTCAAACACGTTACAAAGGATATACTTTTCAGTGCACCTTTGAAAGGACATCAATCTTCTACGTGGTAAAGTGTACATTTAAAGAGGATAAAATGTGCATTTCATGTTAAGATTATTATCATGAACATATTTAAAAAAAGTCAGAGGCTTCGTTTGTAAGGGAACTTGATATTCATGCTGTTCAGTGTATTTAACTACGTGGCTAATTGCCTTATTTGGTAATTACATCAATAACTTGACAATACAGGGTGTGTAAACAATTTTTTTTTTTTTAGATAAGTTCTGCATGTAGCGCTTTCCAGATATATAGGATATGAAAGCCCAATTAATAAAGTTTCTTTTAGTGAAAGAATCATTCAAATTGCTCATGTACTTTTCCAAAAACATCATTTTTTTTAAACCTCGTCCACGGATCACAATAAAGGTAAGTGATATTTCAGCGAAACAAAAACTATTCACATGTCCAAAAACATATTAGAAAACTTTCATATTAACCATGATATCTGGCACTTATAGCATTTATTTGAAAGCCTGCTGCTTCCAAGGTTAAAATAACATGCTTTACAATGTCAAGAGTTTATAGTCTTGCCCTGCCTTCTGCTTGGCGACCCCGGACACTTATGGGATTATTCTGATATCACTTTCAGGATATGACATGGTTTCATTATTACTAAATACCCTGTACAGTATAGATCGATTGCATTGAGCGGCCATCTTGGACGTGTGTTTGTTTATGTTAATTCATTAACAATGAAATGCACAAGAGGTTTATCCCTGTTAAATAAAAACACACACCTCCCTGTCACTATGTTGGCTGCTATACAGGGTGAGTAAAAAAAGAAACCCAAATGTCGGGACAATTATTTTAGTGAAATTCTGCATGTAGCGCTTTCCAAATCTAAGATATGAAAGCCCAATTCATAAGTTTTCTTTTAGTACGGGAATCATTCAAATCACTTATGTACTTTTCAAGTTACGGAGTTTTAAACGCAACCACCGTTTTAAAGTTCTGTCCACGGATCACACAAAAGGTGTGTGTTCTTTCAGCAAAACGAAAACAATTCACACACATCCTTATGTGATTGTTTTCGTGTTGTTTAGAGAACGCTGAACTTTTTTTGTGATCCGTGGACAGAACCTTAAAACGGCAGCTGAATTTAAAACTCAGTAACTTGAAAAGTACACAAGTGATTTGAATGATTCTTGTACTAATCGAAAGCTTATGAGTTGGGCTTTCATATCCTAGATTTTAAAGTGCTACGTACAGAACTTCACTACAAAAATGGTCCCGACATTTGGAGGTTTTTTTTACTCACCATGTATGAAGCCATAAGACATAAGAAAAATGTATTAATCTCCAAATGAAGAAATCACAATGCTCGCAAAGCTCATAAAAAGGGAAGAACACTGAATAAAAAATACATTAGTTAAAATTTACAAATACCAGATAAAAACATTGCACGTGAAGGAGAAGCCTATACCTGTCACCCACCGTCTAGCCATGCAAAATAAAATTCATCTTTTAAAAAGGGCATTGAAGAATTTAATTCCCATTGGGACAATACCTACATATCGAATGTTTGGCGATTTAAAATGTAAAATATACTATATTAACACACCAATCTACCAGTAGATTGTATTTCTTAATTTTGCACCTTTTTATGCAATGTTATTTAGGTATTTCATTAAAATTGTAAACTCTATGTTAATATCTAAAGTGAATGATTGTCACTATTAGATACTAATAAAAAAACAACCAATTCTCACATTTGTTTAAATTGTCAACTTTTTACATGATAATGTTTCAAAAAATACTTTTACAAGATATTGTAGCAGCTGATTAAAAGAATTAAAAAATAATTAAAAACATTTGATAGGCGCATTATGCGTTAAGACGGAGTTAGACGGCAGAGGTTTTGTGACACTACTCCCTTCAATGGCGAAAGCGTTGCTCCAGCTGTTGTTCAGACAATCTGCCATGGACCAGTTGCACGAGTTCGTCTATACGGATTGTCAGCTTTTCCTAAGGTGAGTATCGAAGAAATCGGGAGCAACAAGTCCAGTCTTGGACCAATTCTACTTACCTTTAAGATGTATCTCTACGAAACGTCGATTTTACCGGTTGGCCTACTTCTCAAAACCAAAACAATGGTGCTCGCTGCTACCGCAAAACAACTTTAGTCGTTGATTGATTAAAGGGGAAATACAACATTTGCAAACATCGAAAAACAAAACGATCAAATTATCACGAAGTACCTCACTGGATTGTTAGGGACTGACAGTCTAAAGCATCACTTAAACTCGTGGCTCCTGGTGTGCTGACATTTTCAAGAAAAACTGTATTTTTCCAACACTGGTCGGCCGACCAGCGTTGGAGAAAACTGGCTATTTTACAAAAACTGTTCTTAATTGTCCATATTTAGTTATTCTGACTATTCTTTGCAATTGATTACACACCTGTAAAGGGGTACAAGCCTGCTAGACTGATTCTCTGACCTTACAATTCCCCAAAGTGTATTAATTGCTCCGAGTTTCATCTTAAGTGGAGTCAGGGAACCAGACTACAAGAACATGGTAGGTTTTCTTGTTTTTTCCAGCATCTACAAGCCCAAAACGTGAAACAATTCAGTTTAACAATATTTTCTATAACATACTTATCCTCTAAATCCATATATTTCTGAAAATTGAAGCAAAAGCAAATGATGTACATTCTCTTTAACAGGGGCACATGTAAGTTGCATTTTCCTAGACTAGCTTAAGCAACACCATAGCAGTTAGTCTGTTCAACTAAATTATGTGTTGCCCGATTGTGCACAGTCGATGTCATTTGACTTTTTAACAAAAAGCCTATTGCATATGACCACACGATTAACCGACCTAAACATTGAGAAATATCGTAAAATTACCTCGACACAGTGCAAGAATTTCTTTTATAACATCCTCGTTTTTAATAACGACATTTTTATAAAATTCATTATCTTATTTGATAAAGTGTACTATAAATTATAAATAAATTGACTAGAATCTTTAACACTTTTTCTTCTTCTTTGAATTTCGTGTAATTTTGATAATTACATTGTGAATGTTGAATGTGAGTTTGTTTCAAAGATAAGGAACCGCATGGGAAAAGGAACGTTTGAGGGTTTGTATAACAAATGGCGGCCATTTTTGATGACGTCAGTTTGAATTCAGCCAACTTTTGCTCTATATCCAATTCGAAAGTGAATGCATTTGTATTGCCGAAAAAAATAATCGAGAATAAAATCTATAATTTTTTTTTTAGGAAAAACTTAACAGAGTGTACATCTTTTAACGAGGTATGGTGGCCACCTGACCAAATTTGGTACTTGTATAAATTGGTCAGGGCGCAACCTTTTATTGCCCGGTCCGGTTATTATTCAACGGGTATTCTTGGAATGGGTTTTTTACAGTGTACATGGCAGAAATAGACATCAATTTGTTGAGGTGCATTTCAAGCCGGTGGCTTCACAGCTGACTTGCCACAATCGCTGGGCCAGCTCGTCATCCTCAGCGAGCGCTGAGGGCGCCATCACCTGACTGTTGTCAAAGTAGCTGCCAGAGAGCTGTCGTATCGAGTCATCCAGGGCACAGTGAAGGGTCGTCTGGGTGCCTGCTTCCTCGTCTATCATGAAGAGCCTAGTGACAAACAATAACATCATCAGGGTTCCCACAGAAATCTTGATATGAAATACCATGACTTTCCCTAGGACAAAATAAGGGCTTTCCGTGACTTATTTCCCCGCTGTTTGGAGACAGTTGTCCTGGAGGTACGGGACACCACTCCTTATTAGCCTTAAAGTTCGGACATATACCACTGCGCACCACAGAAGCATCGCAATGGTGCATTGAAGGAGCAACAAATGTAGACCATAAAGAGGAACGGTACAGCAAATGGAATGCAAACCGGAAGACTGCCATAGCCTCATACATGTATTTTGCATCATTACGTATGGGTTGTGCAAGATTCCATGATTTTGTTCTTGGAATATCAACTTTTTATGAACTGCAGAGAAAATGTATATGCACAACATTTTTGGACCTAACAACTGGATTTGGTTCCTAACGCACTCAAAACATATGCCCACATTTAATGTTAGTTTTCTTCCGGACGATACCATTTCAAACCGAAGAGCTTTACAGAGTATTTGGTACCAGTCCTATCTTCACCGTTGACCAAGGTCTAGATCTGTTAGAATAGGTAGGTATTTTTCTGGATAACTTCAAACCATCCTACATGGCTTTAAAAGATGTATATTCCAAAACTGTTACAACTTGCTGAGAATGAAAGCCTATTTGGTTGGTGTCTCAACCATGCATGTTTAACTTACCACATTAAAGGAGATAGTGTGTAGTAAAGAGTTTTCATCCACACTGAGTCTTTGTCAACAGTCATGAAGTTTTTCCATATCGGAGTATAGATGGTCCCGGGATGCAGAGAGACAGAAACTACACCGCTAGATGCTTCCCTCCTGGCCAGCTCCCGGCCAAACTGAATGTTGGCCACCTTGCTGATGTGGTAGCCCTCCAAGTGAGGATACAGCAAACTGGCCACGGCTGGGTCCTCGCGGGTCAGATTCATGGGCTCCGGGGCGAAATAATGGGCGGCGGAGGAGACGGTGACCACCCGGCTGGGGGCGCTCTTCTTCAGCAGGTCCAGGAGCAGGTTGGTCAGAAGGAAGTGGCCGAAGTGGTTGACGCCGAAGACCAGATCGAAATTATCCTCAGTCACCGCGGCTCGCTGCTGCAAACGGGTAAGACCTGCAAACGGGTGTATATTATGTGAATTAAAAACATACATTTCTTATATTATAATGCTGCGATAGAAAGGAGAAATTAAAGGGAATGTACATCATTGGCTTTTGCTGTAATTTTCAGAAATGAACTATTTGAGGGGTTATTATAATATATCAAATATTGTTTAACTGACATGTTTGAAGTTTCGTGTTCGAAAATGCTGGACAAATAATAAAAAAAAAATGTTTAAGTAGTCTGGTTCCCTGACTCCACTAAAGATAAAATGGATCAATTTATAGATGTCGGAAAATTGTAAGGTAATGGAACCAGTCTAGCTTGCCTGCACCCGTTCATAAACATGTAACCAATAGCAAACAACATTTGGACTGAAAAAAATTGTAAAATAGGAGCAGAAGTTGAAAAATAGTTAGGTTTTCCAACGGTGGTCGGCCGACCACCGTTGGAAATGTATACAAAAATACCATTTTCTTGAAAATGACTTGACACCAGGTGCCATAATTTTACAGGATGCTTAAGACTGTCATTTACCAACATCCTAGTAAGGTATTTCGTAAAAACTTGGTAGTTTTATTCTTCGATGTTTGCAAAAGTTGAATTTTCCCTCTAAGCGACACAGTTTCACTTGTTATTCCAACAAGTACGCTTGTTAAAGACAAATTAAAACAAAAAAACAAAGTCACATACTTTGTGAATGCCAAGACTTAAGTCTGGGGTGGGGAATCGATCAATCTCTCTACCTCGATCGAAGTTGGAGGGAAAACATGTGCATGGAGTTCATACCTGCATTGTTAACTAGAATGTCGAGCCTTTTCTCTTCTTCGTTGATTTGTTGAGCAAAGTCCCTGACCGACTTCAGGCTCGATAGCTCCAGCTTGCGCACCACAACCTCCGAGTTGCCCGTACGCATTTTTATCTCCTTGGCGGCGTCTTCAGCCTTCTGGAGATTGCGACAGGCGAGGATGACCCGGGCGCCTCGCTGGGCAAAGTCGAGAGCTGTCCACCAGCCAATGCCGGAGTTTGCTCCTATTTAAAACAAAACAGGGCAAGGCAAGCCGAGTTAATCTGGTTCTTTTCATGCAACTGGTCTACTCAGCCGGATTTAGCCCGTTTACTGGGGTTACAGGGTATTCATATACAATAGCACTGCCCAGCTCTCATCATCAGCCAACAACTAGTCTAATTACATAGGCTGGCCCTTTAGTAGCAGCTAAAACAGAATCGTTAACGGTCAAATGCAGTTAATGCTGCCAAATGATTTCAAGCCCAAACTGTATGTTCTGCCCACCTGTTACAATGGCCGTCTTTCCATTGAGCTTAACGTCGTCGGTGAAGTACTTCCGATTGACAAACATATGCCAGTAAAACACAGCATACAGTAGCACTAGGATCGGCACCAGCCACTTAAATACTCTAGACAGCAGTGCCATTTCTTTTTGCAGAACACAACGTACATCAACACTAATTAGCAGTATATGTACAGGGTGGTGTGTGATTTGAAAACCGTAAACCCTAAAACTATATTATAAACGTTAACTGCAAGGATGCATGACTGTGCACATTGTTATCATTGTTCTCTTCTGGATTGTACACAGTGATACCTGGAAAGTCAACAATATGATGTAATCTATTTGGGCATATACATCATCATCATCATCATGATCGTGTTTAAACATAGCCCCACTTGTGTGGACGTGCTGCGCTGTACGTTCGGCCACACGTGTGGTTTTCCAATCTACTCAGCCTTGTGGTTGCGAAGGCTCTGCGTCTAGCATTGTTAAGCAAACTTAATCCGATTACGTACAGTGACGCTAAAACAGAGCGGTGATATTTATGGGTGATATTTATTAATTAATAACTCGTGAAGGAGGCAATAGTGCAAATTTCTACTGCATACCATAATGGATAGGAACCTTATTAATATTTGTGAGGCTTGGTAACCAATGGTAAAAGTCATGATGCTCAACGGTTAAAACAATATCAAATGGTACTCGTATGGTATTGTATAGAAACCATTTTACCAATGGTGAATCAATGGTGCTCAATGGTTAATATCAGTATTGATATGGTACCCGTATGGCTTGTGTATGGCAACAATGGTGCTAAGTAGTACTAATGGTAAAAATCAATGGTGCTCCGTGGTTAAAATCAATATCAAATGGTACTCGTATGGTTTTGTGTGGAAACCATTGGTGCTAAGTGGTATTACAGTAATGGTAAAAACAATGGTGATCAATGGTCAAAAAAACCCACAATATTAAGTAGTACTTGTATGGTTTTGTACGGAAACTATTGATGTTAAATGGTAAAATCAATGATGCTCAATGGTTGAAACAACATCAAATGGTACTCGTATGGTTTTGCTTTAAACAAATTGTGGTAATGGCACCAATCCTAACGTCAATGGTGCTCAATGGTTGAATTCAAATGGCTATATGTCATCGAATTAAAATAATTTCGCATGCATTATTTATTATTTTCGGCCAAGCTTCTTGTAACTTATATCAAATTTTAGACTAATTAACATTTGTATGAAATCAATGTGAATTGATTTTTGTTTGGTGAATTAAGATACGCACGTATGTCAAATATGAAGAATTATTACTTCCATCAGTATATTCCACAATCACCACCCGACCAAAAGTTACGACATAATTGGTCTGTGCGCGCGCACTCTTCATTGCCCGGTCCGATAGATATTCCTGGAATGGGTCTTCTACGAGGCAGAAATAGACATCAATTTGTTGAGGTGCATTTCAAGCCAGTGGCTTCGCAGCTGACTTGCCACAATCGCCGGGCCAGCTCGTCATCCTCAGCGAGCGCTGAGGGCGCCATCACCTGACTGTTGTCAAAGTAACTGCCAGAGAGCTGAGGTATCGAGCCATCCAGGGCACAGTGAAGGGTCGTCTGGGTACCTGCTTCCTCATCAAGGAAGAACAGCCTGTTTTAAAAGTATAACAAAAATAACACAAATTACATAGGGGAACTGACTATATTCTCTTTGTATCAACACAAGGCATTAAGAACTTGACTGGACGGACGATCATATAAATTAAAGGTCATAACTTCTCTGACGATTCCTGGGTTTGAAATTTCAGAACTGAATTTTCAGAACTGAAAACAAGCATGGCAAGCATTTTGTTAGTAAGACCATTTTACACCTAACATCAAAGCTTTCACGAGCATATCAAAGTCAAGGACAGCAGATTCCAAAAAATGCTTACATTTCTGGAACCAATAGAAATACTGCCAGTTTCGGCAACTCGAAGCTGGTACCTATCTGGCCTGAGATTCATTGGGAAAGTCAGAATCTTTGGGTCTCGGAACCAGATTTACCGGACTTAGTATCTAATACTTGGTATTTACGTGATTGGTGACAAATGATCAGGGATCCCATGGAATCTTGTGATGAAATACCGTAACTTTTCAAGGACAAAATAAGGGTTTCCGTAACTAATCTCCCCGCTGTTTCAGGGAGACAGTTGCTCTAAAGGCAAGGGACACCACTCCCTTTCAGCCTTAAAGTTTGACATTAAGACCACTGCGCACCACAGAATCATCACAATGGTGCATTGAAGGAGCAACAAATGTAGGCCATAAAGAGGAAGTGTAGTAAAACAGAATGCAAACCGGAAGGCTGCCATAGCCACATTATACATCATTAATACGTACGGGTAGTGCAAGATTCCATGATTTCCCATGATATCTTTAAATTCCATGATTTTTTTCTAAGACTTAGGGAACCCTGAATTACTGAAAAACGTTGACATGTAAGATGAAATTAAATCTAATATTGATCAAAATTTAAAGAAGGAAAAACGATTATCCAGGAGAGATAGAGGCAGACTGTGTTTGGAATAATCATGAAAAAGATTGCAGTGGGAGAAAATTGAGGTTTACACTACTGTAGTAAATGGCGGGATGCGCACTTTTCTTGGAAAACATGTTACTCTACAATGAGGTTTCTGTACAATTTTGTTGTTTATTTGAAACATTAAACTTGTCCCATAACTGAAGTAGGGTGCATATAACTATATACTGCAGTTTAAGCTCAGCGATACAATACATTTTATGAAAACATAGAAAATGTATGCACAACATTTTTGGATCTCGCAACTGGATTTTGTTGCCGACGCACTCAAAAAAAGTGTGACTGCCTAAATTCAATGTTAATTTTCTTACAAACGATAACATTTCAGACCGAATAACTTCACATGGTATTTAGTACCAGTCCTATCTTCACCTCTGGTTCTGGTTCTTGTTGAGTCGATAAAATTCACTCAAGAATATCACACCAACTTTTGTCCTTATGACTCGCATGGAGTGGATGTGGAGATGACTTAGTAAATTGCCTTAGTTGTCCACGAAGTGCTTGGATGCACTATCCTTGAATGCAATAGTGTCTTACAGTTGAAGACGTTGGCTGGCAACTTGTTCCATATTCTGTAATGGTTCTCGGGAGAAAAGAGTTATTGTAGGCTTCCTTGGTTGCATGTCGTTTGTAGATTTTGTGTTGGTGCCCCCTGGTATTTTTTTGTGTTTAAGGTGAGGTGCTCTGCTCGTGAGATGGCAACCAGTTCGTGTTTGGTTTTGTAGAGCATTGATAGTCTTTGTATCTTCCTACGCTCTTTCAGGTCTCCCTTGAGGTGCTCCAGGATTCCAGTGACTGTTCCCTCTTCCCTACTGTAATTCTTTGTGCAGAATCTTGCAGCCTAGCTGTCTTTGGACTCTGTCCAGTGTTTTGGCGTTACACTCGATGTGTTGGTCCCACGCTGTCACAGCATACTCCAGGTGCGGACGCACCAAAGATAGGTATATGCACTTTGAGCAGGGTTTCTATACCTGTTACACTGCATAAACTGCGGTGTTAAATTTACACAATTGGTATCTATATAGGACCATCTGGTGTTAAATTATACTGATGTTGTCCTATATAAATACCGAATGGTGTTAAATTAACACTACAGTTTTTGCAGTGTAGGTAGGTTTCCCGGAGAATTTCAAACGATACTACATGGCTTTAAAAGCTGTATACATTATTCCAAAACTGTTTCAACATTTCTGAGGAGAATGGAAGCAATTAATATTTGGATATTGTCTCAACCATGCATGTTATACTTACCACATTAACGGAGACAGTGTGTAGTGAAGAGTTTTCATCCACACTGAGTCTGTTTCAGCGGTCATGATTTTTTTCATTATTGGAGTATAGATGGTCCCTGGATGCAGGGAGACGGAGACTAAACCACTAGATGCTTCCCTCCTGGCAAGCTCCCGGCCGAACAGAATGTTGGCCACCTTGCTGATGATGTAGCCCTCCAAGTGAGGATACAGCAAACTGGCCACGGCTGGGTCCTCGCGAGTCAGATTCATGGAATCCGGGGCGAAATAATTGGCGGCAGAGGAAACGGTGACCACCCGGCTGGGGGAGCTCTTCTTCAGCAGGTCCAGAAGGAGGTTGGTCAGCAGGAAGTGGCCGAAGTGATTGACACCGAAGACAAGATCGAAATTATCCTCCGTCGCCGCGGCTCGCTGCTGCAAACGGGTAAGACCTGCAAACGGGTGCATATGTGAATGAAAAATATAAATTTCTTATAATAATATAATGCTTCGATAGAAAGGAGAAATCCTTGCTTAAGGAACACAGTTTCACTTGTTATTCCAACAAGTACGCTTGTTAAAGACAAATCAAAACAAAAAGACTTTAAACAAACATACTTTGTGAATGCCAAGACTTAAGTTTAGGGTGGGGATTCGATCAATCACTCTACCTCGATCGAAGTTGAAGGGAAAAACTGTGCATGGAGTTCATACCTGCATTGTTAACTAGAATGTCAAGTCTTTTCTCTTCTTCGTTGATTTGTTGAGCAAAGTCCCTGACCGACTTCAGGCTCGATAGCTCCAGCTTGCGCACCACAACCTCCGAGTTGCCCGTACGAATTTTTATCTCCTTGGCGGCGTCTTCAGCCTTCTCGAGATTGCGACAGGCGAGGATGACCCGGGCGCCTCGCTGGGCAAAGTCGAGAGCTGTCCACCAGCCAATGCCGGAGTTTGCTCCTATTTAAAACAAAACAGGGCAAGGCAAACCGAGTTAATCTGGTTCTTTCCATGCAACTGGTCTAGTCAGCCGGATTTAGCCCGTTTACTTGGGTTACAGGGTATTCATATACAACAGCACTGCCCGGCTCTCATCATCAGCCAACAACCAGTCTAATTACATAGGCTGGTCCTTTAGTAGCAGCTAAAACAGAATCGTTAACGGTCAAATGCAGTTAATGCTGCCAAATGATTTTAAGCCCAAACTGTATGTTCTGCCCACCTGTTACAATGGTCGTCTTTCCATTGAGCTTAACGTCGTCGGTGAAGTACTTCCGATTGACAAACATATGCCAGTAAAACACAGCATACAGTACCACTATGATCGGCACCAGCCACTTGGCTACTCTAGACAGCAGTGCCATTTCTTTTTGCAGAACACAACGTACATCAACGCTTAGCAGTGTATGTACAGGGTGGTGTGTGTGATTTGAAAACCGTTGACCCTAAAACTATATTAACTGCAAATGCATGACTGTGCACATTATCATTGTTCTCTTTTGGACTGTAAACAGTGATGCCTGGAAAGTCAACAATATGATGTTATCTATTTGGGCATGTACATCATCATCATGATCACGTTTAAACATAGCTCCACTTGTGTGGACGTGCTGCGCTGTACGTTCGGCCACACGTGTGGTTTTCCAATCTACTCAGCCTTGTGGTTGCGAAGGCTCTGCGTCTAGCGTTGTTAAGCAAACTTAATCCGATTACGTACAGTGACGCTAAAACAGAGCGGTGATATTTATGGGTGATATTTATTAATTAATAACTCGTGAAGGAGGCAATAGTGCAAATTTCTACTGCATACCATAATGGATAGGAACCTTATTAATATTTGTGAGGTTTGGTAACCAATGGTAAAAGTCATGATGCTCAATGGTTAAAACAATATCAAATGGTACTCGTATGGTATTGTATAGAAACCATTATACCAATGGTGAATCAATGGTGCTCAATGGTTAATATCAGTATTGATATGGTACCCGTATGGCTTGTGTATGGCAACAATGGTGCTAAGTAGTACTAATGGTAAAAATCAATGGTGCTCCGTGGTTAAAATCAATATCAAATGGTACTCGTATGGTTTTGTGTGGAAACCATTGGTGCTAAGTGGTATTACAGTAATGGTAAAAACAATGGTGATCAATGGTAAAAAAAATCCCAATATTAAGTAGTACTTGTATGGTTTTGTACGGAAACTATTGATGTTAAATGGTAAAATCAATGATGCTTAATGGTTGAAACAATATCAATTGGTGCTCGTATGGTGTTATATTGAAACAAATTTGTGCTAATGGCACCAATCCTAAAGTCAATGGTGCTCAATGGTTGAATTCAAATGGCTATATGTCGTCGAATTAAAATAATTTCAAATGTATTATTTATTATTTTCGGCCAAGCTTCTTGTAACTTATATCAAATTTTAGACTAATAAACATTTGTATGAAATCAATGTGAATTGATTTTTGTTTGGTGAATTAAGATACGCACGTATGTCAAATATGAAGAATTATTACTTCCATCAGTATATTCCACAATCACCACCCGACCAAAAGTTACGACATAATTGGTCTGTGCGCGCGCACTCTTCATTGCCCGGTCCGATAGATATTCCTGGAATGGGTCTTCCACGAGGCAGAAAAAGACGTCAATTTGTTGAGGTGCAATCCAAGCCGGTGGCTTCACAGCTGACTTGCCACAATCGCCGGGCCAGCTCGTCATCATCAGCGAGCGCTGAGGGCGCCATCACCTGGCTGTTGTCAAAGTAACTGCCAGAGAGCTGAGGTATCGAGCCATCCAGGGCACAGTGAAGGGTCGTCTGGGTACCTGCTTCCTCATCAAGGAAGAACAGCCTGGTTTGAAAGTACAACAAAAATAAAACAAATTACATAGGGGAACTGAGTATATTCTCTTTGTATCAACACAAGGCATTAAGAACTTGACTGGACGGACGATCATATAAATTAAAGGTCATAACTTCTCTGACGATTCCTGGGTTTGAAATTTCAGAACTGAATTTTCAGAACTGAAAACAAGCATGGCAAGCATTTTGTTAGTAAGACCATTTTACACCTAACATCAAAGCTTTCACGAGCATATCAAAGTCAAGGACAGCAGGTTCCAAAAAATGCTTACATTTCTGGAACCAATAGAAATACTGCCAGTTTCGGTAACTCGAAGCTGGTACCTATCTTGCCTGAGATTCATTGGGAAAGTCACAATCTTTGGGTCTCGGAATCAGATTTACCGGACTTAGTATCTAATACTTGGTATTTACGTGATTGGTGACAAATGATCAGGGATCCCATGGAATCTTGTGATGAAATACCATGACTTTTCAAGGACAAAATAAGGGTTTCCGTAACTAATCTCCCCGCTGTTTCAGGGAGACAGTTGCTCTAAAGGCGAGGGACACCACTCCCTTTCAGCCTTAAAGTTTGACATTAAGACCACTGCGCACCACAGAATCATCACAATGGTGCATTGAAGGAGCAACAAATGTAGACCATAAAGAGGAAGTGTAGTAAACAGAATGCAAACCGGAAGGCTGCCATAGCCACACTACGTACGAGTAGTGCAAGATTCCATGATTTTCCATGATATCTTTAAATTCCATGATTTTGTCTCTGACTTAGGGAACCCTGCATTACTGAAAAAACGTTGAAATGTAAGATGAAATTAAATCTAATATTGATCAAAATTTAAAGAAGGAAAAAACTATTCTCCGGGAGAGATAGAGGCAGACTGTGTTTGGAATAATCATGGAAAAGATTGCAGTGGGAGAACATTAAAGTTTACACTACAATAGTAAACGGATGCACACTTTTCTTGGAAAACATGCGGTTTCTGTACAATTTTGTTGTTTATTTGAAACATTAAACTTGTCACAAAACTGAAGTATGGTGCATATAACTATCTGTTGCAGTTTCAGCCCAGTGGTACAATACATTTTAAGAAAACATAGAAAATGTATGCACAACATTTTTGGATCTCGAAACTGGATTTTTTTTCTCAAGATTATCACACCAACTTTTGTCCTTATGACTCGCATGGAGTGGATGTGGAGATGACTTAGTACATTGCCTTAGTTGTCCACGAAGTGCTTGGATGCACTATCCTTGAATGCAATTGTGTGTTACATTTGACGACGTTGGCTGGCAACTTGTTCCATATTATGTAATGGTTCTCGGGAAGAAAGAGTTCTTGTAGGCTTCCTTGGTTGCATGTCGTTTGTAGATTTTGTGTTGGTGCCCCCTGGTATTTCTTGTGTTTAAGGTGAGGTGCTCTGCTCGTGAGATGGCAACCAGTTCGTGTTTGGTTTTGTAGAGCGTTGATAGTCTTTGTATCTTCCTACGCTCTTTCAGGTCTCCCTTGAGGTGCTCCAGGATTCCAGTGACTGTTCCCTCTTCCCTACTGTAATTCTTTGTGCAGAATCTTGCTGCCTAGCTGTCTTTGGACTCTGTCCAGTGTTATGGCGTTACACTCGATGTGTTGGTCCCACGCTGTCACAGCATACTCCAGGTGCGGACGCACCAAAGATAGGTATATGCACTTTGAGCAGGGTTTCTATACCTGTTACACTGCATAAACTGCGGTGTTAAATTTACACAATTGGTATCTATATAGGACCATCTGGTGTTAAATTTTACTGAAGTTGTCCTGTATAAATACCGAATGGTGTTAAATTAACACTACAGTTTTTGCAGTGTAGGTAGGTTTCCCGGAGAATTTCAAACGATACTGCATGGCTTTAAAAGCTGTATACATTATTCCAAAACTGTTTCAACATTTCTGAGGAGAATGGAAGCAATTAATATTTGGATGATGTCTCAACCATGCATGTTTAACTTACCACATTAACGGAGACAGTGTGTAGTAAAGAGTTTTCATCCATACTGAGTCTGTTTCAGCGGTCATGAGGTTTTTCCATATTGGAGTATAGATGGTCCCTGGATGCAGGGAGACGGAGACTACACCGCTAGATGCTTCCCTCCTGGCCAGCTCCCGGCCAAACTGAATGTTGGCCACCTTGCTGATGTCGTAGCCCTCCAAGTGAGGATACAGCAAACTAGCCACGGCTGGGTCCTCGCGAGTCAGATTCATGGGCTCCGGGGCGAAATAATGGGCGGCGGAGGAGACGGTGACTACCCGGCTGGGGGCGCTTTTCTTCAGCAGGTCCAGGAGGAGGTTGGTCAGCAGGAAGTGGCCGAAGTGGTTGACGCCGAAGACCAGATCAAAGTTGTCCTCCGTTGCCGAGGATCGCTGCTTCAAACGAGAAAGACCTGCAAACGGGTGCATATTGCATTAAATTAAAACCTAAATGCCATTACAATGCTTTGATAGAAAGGAGAATTCTTGAAGCAAAACGATTTTACTTGTTTCAACATTAAGTATTAGACTGAATGATAAAGACAAAATCAAGACAAAAAAGACAACAAATGCTGTGATTGGTCAAGGGGTGTGGATAAATCGTCAGCGACACCACCAAGTTACACTCATGTACATACCAGTAAAACTAGCAATCGGAGAAAACGGCATCTAAAGTTGAACGCCTTTCTAAAGCATCACTTTAAGTCGAAACTGCAGAGTATTTTCAGTTGGGTTTCTTGTTGTGGACACTTGATGTATTGAATTTATTTAATCTGCTGTTTTTCACCCGTTTGTATATTAAATCAACAACAAATAAGACAAAAAAGGTGAGTGTTAGTTCGTGAAACCGAAAAAGCTGCGAAACTATATTTTTTGTTTTCACGAAGTAGTTCGCTTCAATGTATTACAACACTAGGTGAGTGTTACTTCAGGTCAGCGCGCGCTCGCTCAAACAAGAAGAGTGTTACTTCGTGAAAACGTTCGCATTGGAGCAGAGTGCGCCCCATGCATTACAATGGTAAATGGAACTTGAGTGGTACTTCGTGAAAACGATAATTGTCACTTTTGCGCAAAAGTTGTCATGGATAATGAGCGTTATTATTAAAGTAAAGCTCTTGAAGCTTTGAAAATTTGTGCAATGTCGGCCTTGGAGAATAATGTTTAAAAATGTAAAAAAAACCTGAAAATATGGTTTAACACATTGAGTATTACTTGGTGGTGTCGGTGACGAAATGGATCGTACTATGATCTGTCTCTCTACCTCTATTTTGTGGAAGTTGGAGGGGAACCTGTGTATGGAGTTCATACCTGCATTGTTAACTAGAATGTCAAGTCTTTTCTCTTCTTCATTAATTTGTTGAGCAAAGTCCCTGACTGACTTCAGGCTCGATAGCTCCAGCTTGCGCACCACAACCTCCGAGTTGCCCGTCCGCGTCTTGATCTCCTTGGCAGCATCTTCGGCCTTCTGGAGACTGCGACAGGCGAGGATGACTCGGGCGCCTCGCTGGGCAAAGTCGAGAGCTGTCCACCAGCCAATGCCAGAGTTTCCTCCTTTTTAAAACAAAACAGGACAAGGCAAGCCAACTTAATACGTTATTTTGTTCATGCATCTGGTTTACTTAGTAAGCCGGATTGAGCCCGTTTACTGAGGTTACAGGGTTATCATATACAATAGCACTGCCCGGCTCTCATCATCAGCCAACAACCAGTCTAATTCACAAGGACACTAGGCTGACCCTACAGCTGGTACCAGCCCGAGCCGTATAGAGAGAGTTGCGACAACTTCAGACTGTTGAAATGGTCGTTCATTATTGTGTATACATAAAGTGCAGTGTGCGACTATTGTGTACCATTTTATATGTGCACTGAATGCATAATCCACCATTTTGGTTCCAAACAGTGCGACCCTCATGTCGCAACTTCTCTAATATACGGCTCTGGTATCAGCTAAAACGGAATCTAACCCTAACCCCCTAGTAGTTCCTCAGGACTACCCTGCTTTGATCCAACAGAGTCCAACCGGAGTTTCCTGCTCAGTCCAATGTCCAATTATTTTCAGTTGTCAGCTGACTATAGTCCATGTTTATGCATAACATGCAGTTGCCTGCTGAATCCAACATTTTGCATCAGGAATGTTCACAAGGGGTTTACTGCATGCTCAATCCCACATGCTCCACACTGTTCGGTTCAGCAAGGTTGGTGGGCTATAGCCTCTTGATTGCCGAGTCACTGACAGACTGACTAATTTACTGATTTACTAGGTATAATCTCGGCAAGCCTTATTCTTAGGATCCTTTGGAAATGTATTACATTACCAGAAAGGCACTTAAACATGATTAAAAGTGACACAAGAACATCATTGCAGGAGCAATTACATTGTAAACTGAAAGAGTACATGACTTCTTGGCACTGCAAACTGACATTAATGATGCCCAAACTTTATCGTTCTGCCCACCTGTTACAATGGTCGTCTTTCCATTGAGCTTAACGTCGTTGGTGAAGTACTTCCGATTGACAATCACCTGCCAGTAAAATACAGCATACAGGACCACTAGGATCGGCACCAGCCACTTGCATACTCTAGACAGCAGTGCCATCTCTTTTTGCAGAACACACAGCGCACATTTATGAGCTCAACACTTACAGTCTGTGTATACGTGATTTGAAAACCGCGTTGCCACCCTCAACTATACGTTAACTGCAAGGATGACTGTGCATTATCGTATTGTTATCTGCTGGACTGTACAGTGATCTGGAATGTCACAATAATATTGGGCATGCATGCATAATAATAATAATAATAAAAATAAAACGGTTCTTATATAGCGCATTACACAATAAAACGGTTCTTATATAGCGCATTATACAATGTCTCATTGCGCTTTACAACACAAAATAATTAAATGTTAAATAGGTATGTCTTAAGTGCAATTTTGAACTCAGTTTCAGTTCTTGCAGTCTTGATGTGTTGTGGGAGAGAGTTCCAGAGAGTAGGGGATGAGTGTGTGAAGGACCGATGTCCATACGTTTTGGTGTGAATGGCGGGAGTCTTCAGCAACAGTGCTGAGCCAGAGCGCAGGGTGCGCGGTGGTTGATAGGGTTCAATGAGGTCACGAATGTATGATGGTGACGAACCGTCGATGCACTTATAAGTAAAGAGTAGAGTTTTGAAGCTGATGCGCTTATACTGACAGATAACCAGTGGAGATTTCGAAGTATTGGGGTTATGTGTCGTCGTGATGGTGAACGGGTAACAAGTCTAGCGGCATGTACATTATCATCGTCATGAATGTTTGCCCATGGTTTGCCGATGACTGTCGATGTGAGCGCTGTTCAAAACCGACGATTATGCACACTGACGAACAATAAATGGTGCTTTTCAGGGCGATACATGCGTGCAATAAAAAAAAAGCACCGACAACGTCCGATAGCACAAACAAAGTGAACCACTTCTTTTTATAAAATGACACTTGTTCAGGAAAGAGGGCACTTCTTAAAAAAAAACACTACTTCACAAATTGTTGGGGGGGGGGTAAGCGCTGTTGAAAAAGGGCATTTGAATGCAAAAGGACAGTCTTTACAAAATATACGTGTCTCTGGTTCATGACCATATATTGTGACAAATCTCCACTGACCAGCTATTAATTTATTGCAGTTATGGAAAATGGATCACTGGAGTCATACCAAATGTTTATACTAAAACACTGCATGGGACTGGCACACAGATTTGCTATAATTAATAATACAGCTATAAAACGCTCCATGCACCAAGTGATATTCAACAAAGTACGAATCCTTTATTTCACTTTGCAGTAATTAAATCAGACTTTTACATCATGTACATGACTTATAATAAGGCTACAACTGAACAGGTTGGGCCGCAGTTTCCGCATTCATTATGGTCTATTACACCATACACACATATTGTAGACCACAGGTGAACGTCAGGTAAACCGTCCATCTGATGATGGCAGGCTGACACTCATTTTGAATGTAAAAGAGGCGATGACCCCAAAGATGTGACGTCGTGTTATGCCGCAAATCGATCTTGTGGCTCCGGCTTCGCCAAGACTAGGTTAAATGTCGGTTTCAATTAAAGGGTGGGGGGGGGGAGCAAATGCACTGCTTTTGTTGAGTTTTTTGGGTGGTGTACGCAGTGGCTGCCTTTTTTGCGACGTCGAAAATTGGTGTATCTTTTTTTTTGCCCCCCCCCCCCGGATCCACAGTGAGTTGTATTTTACGAAACAATCCAATGATAGGCTGGAAACCAGTCTACCCTCCATGAACATAATGGCTGCAAATAATTACCAATTTGTAATGTAATTAAAAGGGCACATTTTTGCTCGATGTCTAATTCTAAAGTGAATACGTAATTGGTATTTTAAGAAAAAATACGGTGAAACTTGACGGAGAGTGTGCAACGACGTATATATGGTGGTCCCCCGGAACAAAAGTTGCGACATTATTGGTCAGTGCGCGCGCACTCTTTGATTGCCTGGTCCTGTAGAATGTTTATTTCTGTAATGGGTCTTCTAAAAGACAGAAATTACATCAATTTGTTGAGGTGCATTTCAAGCCGGTGGCTTCGCAGCTGACTTGCCACAAACTCCGAGCCAGCTCGTCATCCGCAGCCAGGGCTGAGGGCTCCATCACCTGGCAGTTGTCAAAGTAGCTGCCAGAGAGCTGAGGAATCGAATCATCCAGGGCGCAGTGAAGGGTCGTCTGGGTGCCTGCTTCCTCGTCTATCATAAACAGCCTGGTGAAAAACAATACCATATCAGGGAACCCGTAGAATCTTGTGATGAAATACTATGGTTTTTCAAGGGCAAAATAAGGGTTTCCGTGACTAATTCACCCGCTGTTTTAGGAATCAGTAACTAGACTCTGGAGGCAAGGGACACCTTTCCCTTTCATTCTTAAAGTTTGACATAAGACCATAATTGCGCACCATAGAAACATCACAATGGTGCATTGAAGGAACAACAAGTATTGCGCATATACATGTATGCATAAAGAGTATAGTCAATGTACAGCGGAAGACTGCCCTAGCCACACATTACGCATCATCACGTAGGGGTTGTGCAAGATTCCATGATTTTTCTACGATTTTGTTCTTGGAATGTCATTTTTTTATTGTAAAATAACACAATTCAATGACTTTCCACGATACCTTTAAATTCCGGAATATTTTTCTATGAATTGAAATTGCATTGAATTGAATTGAGTAAAATGAATAAAAAGTTTCCTTGCAAAACATTTGACTTCAGAATGCAGTTTAGGAACATTAGCTGTTTGTGCATTTTTTTCATTTGAAACAACAGAATTGCTCAAAAAAATAAGTTGGGCGCATGCAGTTTCTATAAGGAGGAGAGTGAAAGCATTATTTGGATGGTAACAATTATTAATGAATGTTTATACCTACCACATTAACGGTGAGAGTATGTAGTAAAGAACTTTCCACCAAACGGTGTCATCGGTTATGGCGTTTTTCCATATTGGAGTATAGATGGTCCCTGGATGCAGGGAGACAGAAACTACACCGCTGGATGCTTCCCGCCTGGCCAGCTCCCGGCCAAACTGAATGTTGGCCAGCTTGCTGATGATGTAGCCCTCCAAGTGTGGATACAGCAAACTGGCCACGGCCGGATCCTCGCGAGTCAGATTCATGGACTCCTTGGCATAACGATGGCCCGAGGAGGAGACGGTGACTACCCGGCTGGGGGAGCTCTTTTTCAGCAGGTCCAGGAGGAGGTTGGTCAGCAGGAAGTGGCCGAAGTGGTTGACGCCGAAGACAAGATCAAAGTTGTCCTCTGTGGCCGTGGCTCGACGCTGCAAACGTCCAAGACCTGCAAACAGGTGCATTTTGACCTATTATGCTGCCACCATTTCAATCATGTTCCCCGTATCCAATAACAGTACTGAATGATGACGTTTTTGTGCAAAAAGGAACCAGACTATTATGAAAGAAGTTCATCAGGCTGGTGAATTTTCAACTTTGTTAATGAATTATCTATAAACACAGCCAATTACTTACGTAGTTTCGTTTATGTTTCGACTAGTTTCACTAGTCATCCTTTGAACGAAGCACCACCAGTCGGTTGGTGGCGCTGTTTCCTGTTGCGGCCACTAGATGGTGGTCTGGCCGCTTGTATCCTCCCCCGGGGTGGCACTTGGGGTATGAGGGGGGCCCATATGTGTGACAGATATGGGACCCCCTCATACCCCAAGTACCACCCCGGGGGATGACACAAGCGGCCAGACCACTATCTAGTAGCCGCAACAGGAAACAGCGCCACCAACCGACTGGTGGTGCTTCGTTCAAAGGATGACTAGTGAAACTAGTCGAAACGTAAACGAAACTACGTAAGTAATTGGCTGTGTTTATAAGCCTTTCTTTTGATACGTCACGCATCACGTGACAAAACAAACCCGCCATTTTGGTTGGCAAACTACCGATGTTGACAAATCTCGTTTCCCGCGCAATTCGAGTTTCACATGCACAGCAGCTGAACAGTCCGCTGACGTCACGTCACGTTCGTAAGTCTCTTGAAAATACGAAAGGTGAAAGCGGCCGGCGGCGTCACAATGGTTGTTACTTGTTGTTGTTGCAACAAGCGGCACATGAAAGACTCGGGAATAAAATGTTTCCGTTTTCCCGATTTTGAGGCCTTTCCAGTGCAACGGCAGGCTTGGATTTGTGCCGTACGGCAACACAGCGACTGGACAGATGTCTTTGATGAGCAGTGGCAACCATCACTACATGATAGGATCTGCAGTCGACACTTTGTTTCTGGTCAGTAAACAGGTAAAGGTCTATCACTAGGCCTACATGATCTATGGGCATTGTTTGAGGTTTTTATAAATCATGAAAGCCTCAACCGGTTAAAATTATTTGTGTTTTTATTTCAACAAACCATGGGAGGAATAAATTAAAAACATAAGAATCATGAATGATTAGGCCTAGGCCAGGGGACCTAGGCCTAGCCTAGGCCTCCAGGCCTATGATAAAAAAGGGTCTATTCTTAGGCAATTGCGAGGCAAACCATCATGACCATGCTAACCAGCATGACAAGTCAAGTGCTAGCCTTGACATGGAGTAGGATAGACTCCGCACTGGAGTAGGATAGACTCCAGGACTCTGCATCATCATGCATGCAATAAAATATTTTGGGTATTTATTATTATTATTGATAAATGGATAGTATTATGCAAAGACATAGGGGAAAAAATGTAGCTGAACTCATATTGCAATTTCATCATAACCTTGATTTTATTTTAATTATTCTTTATCTTTTCTGATTTGGGATTTTGCAGGAAATTACTCCAGAGATGACAATCATGTGGACTTCGTTCCAACTGTATTTAGCGGAACTACAGCTGACCAACTCAGGAAAGGGCAGGAGCAACTTAAACGTCACGAGAAATGGCAGAAGCGCTCAGATCGAAAGAGGAAGCAAACCACCACTTCACCATCCATGCCACAGCTGGAACCAGACCCAGTGACTAAGTACGTTTGCATTTTTCTTATGACATTTGATTTACATACACTATCAGTCTCCTTTTTGAAAAGATCACTTCACTTAATGAGATGTGAGAGAAGTATCAGGGTTCTCGCGGCATGAAAACAAAAGATAAGAAATGAAGTCTTATATATGGTCAAATAAAAAAAAACATGTTTAGTGCTTGCCTTTTTGCAAAAAAGGAAGCGGGAGGCCCTTTGATTGATTTAATTCTCCAAAATGGCCACCTGACTAGGCTATGTTGCAAAATGGCTGCCAGTTTTTTGTTTTTTTATTACCGCCATTGGACTCAGTAAATGACATACCAGCTTTTTATGGGCTAGGCCAAAATGATGTCTGTTTAAAATTTATCATTTTTTGGTTGCTAAAAAAAATGAAATAGGAGGCGGCCTCCAAAGAGCAAGTGGGCGGGAACGCTAAACGTGTTTTTTTTTTATTATTTGACCTAGTTCTTTTCTCAAATTCCAGCCCTAAACAGTAAATTAATAGTCATGGAATTTTTTTGAGGACCAATATATTTTGAATTTTAAACTTTTTGTAAGTTCATTTTTGTTTAACTTCAGGCCCAATAAAAAAAAACCCCAGGTTATCATCCCTGCCCACATGCCTTTTTGAAGCAACCGCCTTTAATTTAAATTGTTTATAAACCTCAATTTTTTTTTATAATGCATAAAAATAAAAATTAATTGGTTACTTTGATTAAATACATACAACATTGTTTAATGTGAATAAGTTTACTCTACTTAGGCCAAAACATAATAGTTCCGCATCTGGTTACCCTACCTACCCTGAATGGGGGGAAAAAAACCAGCACATCACGGCTTTCCCTACATGTATACCTACCTAACTCATGTAATTTTCAAATGCCATGTATTAATCAGAAGCATTTCTTTGGCCTAATGCAAAGCCTAATGCTAATTGCCTTTTCCCAAAATCTTTTTGTTTTTGTATTTTTTTTTCCAGCAGCTCGCCTTTGCTGCCACCATCCACAAAGAGGAGGAAGGAAAATTGTGTGCACGAAACAACTACCCGACAAGCTTCAAGTCAGACCATGGATCCCCAGGAATGTGACCCACACAAAATGTACCGTGATGAAATAGCAAATCTAAAATCTGATATTCGCTCCCTACACAGTAAAGTGGACAAACTAAAGTGGTCCAATGATAGAATTAAATCTGACAAAAAATGTAAATTCTATACTGGTCTTCCTTCTTATTTAGTTTTTCTGTGGTTATTTCATCAGCTTGTTCATGGTGTGTCTTCTTCGTTTTGCAGATGTCTTAATTTAAAGGATCAGTTATTTTTAGTTCTTATGAAGCTTAGGCTGGATTTACTTTTTGATGACATAGCGGACCGCTTTCAAATATCACGATCCAGCGCTTCCAAGATATTTAATTTATGGATTAAGCACATGGCTGGCAAGATGAAGCCATTGATACATTGGCCAGATAGAAACACTCTTAGACGCACTCTTCCCAAAGCTTTTAAGAAGTCAAAGAAGTATCGCAAAACACCAGTCATCATTGACTGCTTTGAAATATTTATGCAACGTCCTTCAGATCTCAAACTTAGAGCACACACATATAGTCACTACAAACATCACAATACTATCAAAGTTTTAATAGGCATTTCACCTACTGGTGCAGTTATGTTTTTGTCCAGATGTTTTGGAGGTAGAGTTTCCGATAAAACATTGACCCAGAAGAGTGGGCTTTATGAGAAACTGTTGCCTGGTGACCTCATCTTAGCTGACAGGGGGGTTCACTATTGGTGAGGAACTTGCTGTACATGGTGCCACTCTGGCCATTCCTGCATTCACTAAAGGGAAGAAACAACTATCTGGACAGGAAGTTGCAGGTTCACGCAGTCTATCAAATGTCCGCATCCATGTAGAAAGGGCAATAGGGCGTATTAAGGAATTTCACATTTTGCAGCATGTTGTACCCATAACGTTTGTTAGAACTATAGATGACATAATTGCAGTGTGTGCTGCATTGACCAATCTTCTTCCAGCTCTAGTCAAGTAGTGTGGCTACCTCAATTAAAGGAACTAAACATCCAATTTGTTCTGTGGACACTACTGTCCATCTCATTTTATACCCTAAACGGGCTCCTTGCGCAAACAAGAGAGGCTTCTTTGCTACCACTTTTGAGAACCATGTGCATGAATTCCTGAATGTACCAAAGTTTTTAGTCACAGTGTCTTCATGTGACAGTCAGGCGTGGTCGATGCGCAAATATGTTCATGTTTCTAACAATGGTCTGCCACTGCCAGACTAATCCGCACCCCACTGACTTCTGATCATGCTAAAAATGCAGTGGATGAACTGGGAACCAGTCTAGGTCTCCCCCAACTCTCTTTCTCTGACTGTTGGGAGTATTTGTGCACGGAGCCCGTAAGGGAACATAAGTACGATGAACCAATCTTTACCATGTCAATAATGCAGTAATGTGACCATTAAAAGGTATTAAGGCCAAAAAAAAGTCTTGCTCTTCAGTGTGTGGACTGCAGAGCAATGAAGTGGCATAGCCAAAGGGCACCCCAACCAAAACATCCCAAGTTTCCTAAATTAAAGTGACAAGAAAGGTTTTGGTAGTTTCATCTGCCGCTCTATTTTAATTTTCATTTCCTGATTCCGGTTATAGTATAGTATTTTCATCTAGATTGGGGATGAGTGAAAAAATGCATGCATTGGGGTTCACCGTTTCAAATGCATCTACATCTAGATCTCGAGTCAAGTGGCTGTTGATGTGGGGTTAAATGGTCATACTGTAGTTTTTAGAGTGGTTTTCGGTCAAATTCCCTTCATTTTATAGGCAATCTTTATTCCAAAAACATGCATAGGGGTTCAATCTTTTCAATGCGAGATCAACCCTTGCCATTCTTGCATTCACGAAGGTGAAAAACTATCATGAGAGGAATTTACAGGTCACACAATCTATACAATGTCCAAATCCATTTATTTTACAAGAATAAATAATTTCAACTTAACTTTTTTATTCCATTGCTTTTTGTGCAAATTAAAATATGGTGAAGTACATGTACAGTATAAATGTATATAGGTAGGCCTATAGTTTGACATGACCTAAAGGCAAAAAAAAAGTCTCCGGTTTCTGGTGTGGAGCTTGTCCCAAAAGTCGTGCGGCAACACAGCTTGTTTTTTGTTTTTGTTTTTGTTTTACTTTTTTTCAAATGTTGGCTGATGATTGCAAATGGTGCCCGACTAAATTTAGTGCAAAATATATGGGAATCTAGAGAGGACACATAAAGCTTACTTGTATACTTGATCACAACTCCCATGTTTTAAAACACGTTAAAATTGTGCAGCAGCAGATTCCAATCAAACCAGTGAGTGTGGCAGTTTTGAGACATCATATCTTGCATTGAAAGGTTTTTTTTTCATTTTGCTGGTTTGCATGGCTACGGTGACGTGCGCATACCAGAAACCGGAGACTTTCATTTTTTGGCCTAGCACAAATAAATAACTTAAATACATCAATAGTTTTTTAAATATTTTGCCTTCAAACTGACCATACAACTCACAAAAATATTATTTAAATTACATTTGAATTTGAAATACATGTATATGATAAAATATGTGATATTCTAATTCTTCTGCAATATATTAATATTTAGGCCAACAAAATAATTTGTGTGTTTACGGTAACAGTCTGGGGGAAAACAAATTCAGGTAGATAGGTAGGGAAATGATTTTATGCTGATTTTTTTTTTCTTTCATTCCAGTTTGAATGTTCTTTTGCAATGTTTGAGACTCATTAACAATATATGTGTACTGTATTTTTTTGCAAAATGACAAACAGTTTTAGGATGGCAATTTGGCCCCAAAATTTCCAGGTACCGTTAACATGACATTTTTTTTTAGCCTATGGGAATAAATATGTAATTGGTTGGTTTAAAACATGTACACTTAAAACCAAATTGGTTTGTGAACAAACAGTTGCCAGAATTTTAGATTACAGTGTGCATACATGTAGTAAAATTGCCTTTTAGTGATTTGTTGTTGTGTCAGTTCATGACAGACAGCCAATGAGCAAACTTTCCTCACAAACGTCAAAATGAAAGATGCCAATTGTTTTTCCATAAAAAAATCTTAATTACATAGTTTATTTTATACAGTATATTTAACAAATGTCTAGTGCACTTATAAAAGATTATACATAAATAAATCTGAAGATTGGAGGAAGCAAATCCCCACTCTGTATTGTTTGTAACTTTTGTTTTTGCCTCATTTCACCTTTACTTCAATGTACTTTTGCTCAGTTCTGTTTCATTTCGCCAGGGTGGGGGTGCTGATAGCAGTTGATCAAGTCGGAATTGCTAACTTAAAAAAAAAAAAATTATATACATGTACACATACATGGTGCTTGATGCATGCACATCCACACATGTAGACGTACAATATGTGCAAGCACTGTTTTAATTGTTATACATGTACTTAAGTGAAACGGGCGTTTAGTGTAACTTGTCATGCTTCTGGAAAGATGTAAACTAAGTGTGTTTGGTAATTTGAGACACCGAATTAGTGCAATTCCGACTTGAGTCAAGTCTATCCAAAACTACAACTCTGGCTTTTGTGCAATCTTTACAATTGAAGGCTGGAGATATTGTTTAAAAAACAATTCACTGTATTCCTTAATTGCTTTCCACTGGTCTGCATTATGATGAATCTTCTGCACAAACATTCCTTTGGATGTCCAAACAACAAACAACCCAGATGATACATTTTTCAATTTGTTTAGAACACCAATTTGACACAACACTTGGTAAAAGTAGTCATGTTTTTCCTTCAGAGAGATTGTACAATTTTGTTCATGTCCTGTCACATTCAAACAGTCAATGGCTTTGGCTCCAGCAAAACTTTGTGGATCTAGGTTGTGTGCATTTTTTTTGTTGTGTGGACATTTGACCTCCACACACTGCACCCCACAACATGTGCAACTGACCATGGCATCAGGAGATGCTCCAAGAAATGGTGAATCTGGGTCTATGTAGAGCCCAACATTCCACAGTGTAACATTTTGATGGCCCTCTAACTCTAAACACTGTTTCAGAGAAGCCAAGGCCACTGACTCATGATCAATCCCCCATTTCATGGCCCTGGTTGGAAAGAACGAGTTAAGTCCAAGCATTTTGGAGCAGAGTGAAGAGACATCCCTCTTTGACGATCCATTCATGAATTTGACCACAGACCCCAGTACTGATGCAGTAATTCTACCATAACGATAGAGGTGCCACAAGTTTGATTTTCTCTGTCCAGATGTGCTTGATGCAATGAGTTCTGCTTGCTCTTCAGAGATTTGCTGACGGTCCGGAACTTCAGTTGCTTTAAGGTGACAATAGGGTGTTGGTAGTTCTGTCTGCAACTCTAGTTTTACATTATTTTCATTTTCTGATGCTGTGTCAGTGTCTTCATCTTGCTTAGGCAGGAGTGAAAAAATGCATGCCTCTGGGCTTACCCTCTCCAATGCATCTAAATCAAGATCTCCTAAAGTGGCTGTTGATGGAGGGTTGAGTGGGCGTACTGACCTATTTTCTTGCCGGCCTTGACTTGACTGATGTTTAGGCTTTGTGAAGCTAAGATCTTTAAGGGTACATGGGTCTAAGTCCCTCCCATTCATGCAGTCTTTGTTCCAACTACAGGCCTTTTCAGTGCATGCCTGTGAAGTGTAACCTAGGCGGTTCGCTGCCTCCAACTTGAACATTACTGCTGCAATATGGCTGCATGCCTCTCCAAGCCTGGAAATAAAATATATGTAACACAAAATCATGTTAATGGAAGACAATCTCCTTATCACCCCAATCCAAGAACACAAATGTGTAGGGCCCCTGTTTAGTTTCGATCAAATTGCAGTCAAGGTGTTTTCTTATTTAAATATGCCCTTTTTAACTTGAAGCAGATTTCTGATGACACATTTCTTTTGTAATTGTTGAAGTTCCTTGGGGTAGAAATTCAAATGTTCTTATGCTGTTTATGGTTGGTGCTATGTGATTCAGCACACCTTACGTGTTCACAGTACCCCCAAATTACCCTAAAAAATCAGCACCCCATACATGAATGTTCCTACTGTCGCCGACTAGTTTCATTGGTTAGTCAAATAATTAAAAGTGGATTTTGTTCCCTCATAGGAACCAGGCCCGTAGATACACAATCACCTTGTGAGTCGGCACTAAACCTAGACCTGTTAAGCTAGCATCAATAACATAGCCAAGTTCACGGGTCTTAAAACATAATATTTTTGTCAGATTTTAGTATAAATATTCCAAGTGATTTTGATGCACTTCTAATGACGTAAGCGATTAATTTCGTAAAGCGCATTGATTTTTTCCTGATGTAATGAGCTATGTAGGAATAAATTATTTTGCTGTGCCAACGACTACTACTAGCATTCAGTAGTTGGCTACTGTTACTATTGTAAAGTTGGTACTTGGAGGTACATGTGACTAAGTACCATTTACCCTGAAAAATATTTGCACTTAAAATCCTTCAACTTGGCTAAAGTTTAAAGAGTAAACCTTGGAATGAATTTTTACAAAACATAAAGTAGGCCCCTAGTCATAAAATATATTTTATATGCTGCTTCTGAAAAGCATGTTGTCCTTTTCGGAATGAACGTTGCAACCTGACGCTGCTTTTTTTCTTCAAAATTATATCATCTCATCATAATGATGATTGGACATGTTGGACATGACTCTGGGACTGAGAAACACTTCCAATTTGTTACTGTTAGGAAATACTTCAAAAGTTCTCTCGACTGTCCATAGACTTTGTACACAACCGCTGAAGTGGCGTCAGGTTGCAACACTTTTCCTCGTCACAAAACTAATTGAAGTAAAGCTCTTCTCTTACCCTGCCATGCACATGCAGTGAGCAGCAACTACTGATCCTGTGGATTTGTTGATCATTATCCAGGTACTCACAGGGGTTTGGTCAAGCTCTGTGAATGAGTGACCCTGCTTCAAGTACACACACAGGGCTATCAGCACTTACTGAAGAATACAGTATGGCCTGGACAAATCCATTCACAAAGTAGCTGTAGGAGTCCAATGACTTGAATGATTTCATTGAGTCTTTAGTGTATGGGCCAGGTGAATTAATCAAATAATTATACATGTCGCCATACTCGAAGCTTTCAGGCCACAAGGTTGGGTTGTTACTGTACTGCAATCCTCCACCGAACGGATCCGGTATCTGTAAAGTTCCGTTTGGAAATTGAACTGTTAATTTGTCATTGTACCTTTCTCTCGATAACTGATCAAGTTGGTTGACATATGATGATGTACACTCCGAACGACTTGCCTTCGGAAAATACAAATGCTCTTCATATATTTGATTAATAACGGATAGTATCGGCCGTCTTCTTGCGTATGAGTGCTCGTCCGAGTCCATTTTACTATTTAGAAAGTGCGCTAAAAAAAGCAGACGTTTGCCAACCAGCAAATGCGCATGCGTCGGTTTCCGGTCAATGTTTACAAACAAAGGAAAGGCCTATAGAAAATTCGTTTACAAAGGAACCAGACTATTTTTCCTTCCAGCCTCGCTTTGTTTACGTTGATTTGAATGGGAAAAAATCAAGATGGCCGCAACGTGATAATGGTCTATTAGGTGAACGTAAACATAACGCTCCGACATAATAGAGCAACTCTTTTGTTAGCAACACATGTATTCAAACAAGTAAGCTTGAATGATAAAGACTAAATCAAGACAAAAAAACCTCACAGTTGTGATTGGTCGAAAGATCTTGGCCTGGGTGAGGCTAAATGGATACTGTCTGTCTCTCTACCTCTATTTATTCTCAAAATCGAACGGGAACCAGTGTACAGAGTCCATACCTGCATTGTTAACCAGTATGTCGAGTCTCTCCTCGCTTTCTATGATCTTGTTTGAAAACTCCCTGACAGACTGCAGGCTGGCTAGATCCAGGTGGCGTACCACAACCTCCGAGTTGCCCGTCCGCGTCTTGATCTCTTTGGCAGCATCTTCGGCCTTCTGGAGATTGCGACAGGCGAGGATGACCCGGGCGCCTCGCTGGGCAAAGTCGAGAGCTGTCCACCAGCCAATGCCAGAGTTCCCTCCTTGTTTTCAACAACAGGAAAAGGCAAGCTAAGAATTACAATCTGACTCCAGAGCATTGGAAGTCTTTTCATGCATCTGGTTTACTCAGTCAGCCTGCTTTAGCCTATTTAAGGCATGGGGTTTACACATTAGCGCTGCCTGCGGCTCTCATCATCAGCTAATAGCCGGTGTAATGCACAAGTCATGCCATCAGTCAGTCAGTCGGTCAGTCACTCATTCTAGTCAGTGAGATAGATGTACAGAGAGGACAATATAGGCTGCCCCACTGGGACCAAGCCGAAAGTATCGTTAAAGGTTCATCTAAGTAACATTATTTATTTAATTTTCTTCAAGGGCGGATCCAGAAGACAATTTTGGGGGGGCCAAAAAAAATTTTGGTCCCCCAAAAAAGTGGGTCAAAAAATTACGGCGTGGGGTTCGGGGCCCGCTTAAGGGCCCCGAAAAATTTTTTGATTCTAGATGCTCTGTGGTGCGATCTGAGGCAATTTCTGACCACTTTTACCAATGTTTTTTTTGAGGAAAAGATGGTGGTGTACTCATTGCCTGCCTTTATTGCGACGTCACATAAAAAAATAAAAATTGGTTTCGTTTTGGGGGGGGGGATGGCCCCCTTTGCCCCCCCCCTGGATCCGCCCTTGATTTTCTTTACCCAGGGTACACCCAAATCAACTTCAGTTTAAAACTGTTTCCATTGGGACCCTGTTAATGCATGTATTTTTGCTGGAACTGTAGGAATAGCCCAGCCCAGCCCAGCCAAGCCCCCCAGCCCAGCCCGCCCGGCCCGGCCCGGCCCGGCCCCCAGCCCAGCCCCCGGCCCCCGGCCCGCCCAGCCGACCGACTGACCAACTGTATAACTACTACGGAAGTATCAATATACTCAGGTTTCCCCAGCCCAGCCCCCGGCCCCCGGCCCGCCCGGCCCGGCCGGGCCCGCCCCAGCCCATCCCAGCCGACCGACTGACCAACTGTATAACTACTACGAAAGTATCAATATACTACGAGGTTTAAAAGCTGAAGTTTAACAGGGACTTCAGTTTCTGCTTACCGGTTACAATGGTCGTCTTTCCATTGAGCTTAACGTCGTTGGTGAAGTACTTCCGATTGGTAATCACCTGCCAGTAAAATACAGCATACAGGACCACTAAGATCGGCACCAGCCACCTCAACAGTCTAGAAAGCAGTGCCATTTGGGGGGCCAAAATTGCAACACCCCCTAGTATGATCAAGACTTTTCAATACTTCTAATCAAACCGTTTGTTGAGTCTGATCTGAAAAAACCCCGTTGATCCTGTGACGAGGACTGTGCATAACATCATTATCGTTCTCGATCTACTGGACTGTACAGTGATATCGGTAAAGTAAACGATGTACTGTTGGTGGTTGTGTCAGGGTACGGTGGCCCTGGAACGACATTTTAATACTGACCTTTTTAATGTGAACCTTGTAACCTCTTAATATTGACGTTGTACCTTCGCAATATGCACGTTGCACGTGGCTTAATATCGCATTTTGGAAGTTGTTCCTTCTTAATGTGAATGTTCCAACTTGTTAATATTCACGTTCGATCTTGTCAATGTACACCATTGATCATACTTGATGTCAACGTTGCACCTTGCTTCTTCGCAATATGAACCATGTACCTTCGCATTGTGAACGTTTGACCTTGCATCTTGTTAATATCATTGTTGAACCGTCCTCCTTCGCAATGTGAATCATGCATTCTAAAAAGTACGAAGTCCTTGCCAAGCCCTATAGTTAGACAAAAATTCAGGTCGTTCGCACCATAGGCACAACGCTAGTCAAGAATGGAGCTGGGCCGAAACTCCGAAGTGTGTGACGCACTGTATGTACTCGGCCCGCGGCCAACGGAAAAAAAAAAATTTCACAAACACGCTGCATTGTATCCAATACAAGTAGTACGATCTCAATGAACTCTCGAAAAAAAAAAAATAAACACACAGACATGCTAGATCAAATCTGTGAATTGACTTAACAAAAAAAAATTTTCTCCATCGGTGTTTTTTTTGCATTTTTACGATGTCTTTCAGCATTTTTTTTTACGATTGATCCGACCAGTTGACAGACAGAGTGCCTGCGCGCCTGCTGCGCCCCCATGCACTGCTACGCTCTCGATCGCGCGTGCGTGCACAGAGCCGTGCTACCGCATCATCATAACCACTGCGCGGCGCGCGGCGGCGGCCAGTCGTCGTCGTAGCATATTACGCACGTACGCATAGACGATAGAGTAGTTGAAAGTCGAATCGCGCAGCGAAATTTGTAAAAATAGTTTCTTTTTCTTTGATAAAAAATGAATGTAAGAAGAAATAAAAATACAAGCATTTTTGATGGGTTTTTGAGTTGTAGGTTTTTTGTGAAGACAGACAAGATATAAATTTTTTTTTTTTTTTTTTATTTTTTTTTTTTTTTTTTTTTTTTTTTTGATAAAAATTTTAAAATAGGGTCGGAAATAAAAAATAGGGGGTAACCGGAAGAACCAGTTATGATGGAGTTTCAATCTGACGGCTGTTTAATGTCACTTAACCTGGGTCTACCTTGTAGTGATTTTTATCATGACTCAAGGCTCTCTGCTTTATTTCACTCATATTTTATAATTCATGTTCATGCTAACCATAACCCAAGGTTGGGCATACATGTAAAAACATGCATCCTAAAGCAAATTTGTCATTGTTTCAAATAACCCGATCTAATCATTTCAACCGTTTACTACACACATTTATACCGGTTTGCTTTCTGAATGTAATGATTTCTTTCTTCCTGCAACGTTGACATCAAGCATGATCAATGGTGTACATTGACAAGATCGAACGTGAATATTAACAAGTTGGAACATTCACATTAAGAAGGAACAACTTCCAAAATGCGATATTAAGCCACGTGCAACGTGTATATTGCGAAGGTACAACGTCAATATTAAGAAGTTACAAGATTCATATTAAAAAGGTCAATATTAAAATGTCGTTCCAGGGCTACCGTAGTCAGGGTCATTCTTCGTTAAGTGTCTTCTTTCGTGTCCCGAATCTTTGACGCCGATCAGACGGAAAATGCGTAATTTTACAATATGTATTTTTTGTGGATTTATGTTAATAAACATAATTCTGATAATATGTGATCATAAAAAGCTAGAGAATAAAGTTTATAGTGTTCTTTATTTTCTGATGGTTGATGTCGACTCCCAGAAAACCCATGTCCCGATCGTACTATGTAAAAAATTCCGATCGTTATATTGGTGGAGGGAGTTTTTTTCATGAAATTTCTCTTAAACGATAGGTAGAGTTGAGGCAGTTTAAACTGTATTTGTAATAAATTGTGTAGTTATCTCCCCAGTTTTGTTTGCTGTCACAAAAGTTTGTTGCACTTGATTGTTTTGCATGATTTGCAAGTGTTGAATATTCATTTTATGCTGTGATGTCATTGATTTGCATTTGAAGTAACACCTGTAGGGCTCTAGAATTTGGACCATGCATCTCAGATCACTCCAGAGGGTAAGTACACATGTAATGAGACTGGAATTTAAACAATTGGTTGGGGCCTTTTAGTTATGTGCACTGGATATTGAGGAAATGGCGTGTGTAGATATGGGTAGGCATTACATTCACTGTGTGGACTTCCGAACAAAAGAGGTCCACATAGACCAGGTAGAGGCGACGTTGTGTGGACTTGGGCAAGTCCACACAGTGTTTCCCCATTTTTGGGTTAGGTTTATCTGTGGCAGAGTGAAGAGAAACATTAAAGGGAATCATAGAAAAAAATGGGTTGAAAGAGTTTTCACAGTATGAGAAAATTGATTTTTTTTCACTGGTTTTTCTTAACTACACAAAGCAATGGAATGTCCACACTAGGTATGTAACGTAAACATGTGTGAGTGTATGTAAGTGTGCTTTCCACATCTAACCACGGATCCTACACACAAGGATTAACGATTCGGCCAAACTTCCAGACGCGTGATAACGGCCCGTACAGGTGGCAAATACCACGAATATTTTGTCAACAAAGCCCTGCGCGCGGTGGTTTCAGATTTGCAGGTCAAGTCAAACCAGCTAATTATGTTTTTGAATATTCATGAGTCTACGCTTTTGGTTTATTATTGAATAAGTCTCTGTACTAATGACGTCACACTTTGTTTACATGTGCATTTTCCTATGGAGCCAGTGGGGGTCCACGGAAAACACGCACGTAAACAAAGTGTGACGTCATTAATGACGATGTTAATGCCGAGCACTATATTTTTAGCTTTAAAATGAACAATGAAATGTTGCTTTTGTTTCATCGGTTCGGGATGACATCCCTCTAAAACTCTTTAATGAAAGCCTCATTAAAAACGAAATTTGGGTAAACGGTGTGCTTTTCGAAATTTGACGTTTATTTCTGGGGTAAATACTTAATCTATGGCGACACAAACTGCACAATACCATCTGATATATCCTGAAGCAGTTATTTTTCAACAATTTTGGAACAATTGTATCTTACATAAGGAGTAGTTTTGCATACAGTTTTATGAATATTTCCGTTTTAGATGTCATGCAAAAAAAACCGACAAAATGGCACACCTGGAAAATTCGCGATTGCAAGCCAACGGTATTAATGCCCGTTATCACGCGTCTAACCAATTAAGGCAAGTCCGCTCAATGCATTTCATACTGGAGCTCAGAACATTTGTTTAGCCTTGTTTGTAGGATCCTAGATCTATTGGATCCCATCTACCATGGTCCACAGCAGTATAGCTTATGGCACAAAGGGCACCAGGTTGCCGAATGTGCCATTGATCACACCAACAACCACAACATCCATGGTCAGTTGTTTTTCTGCCTTTTGCTATTGCAACATCGCCAGTGCATGGTCAAGCTCTTTCCAATTCTTAGCAAGCTTTTCTACACTTTCATTGGAGCCTTAATGGCTCTTCGGGTTCTGCGATACTTTTATCCCGATTTTTGCTTGCTTGACGAGTGCACATCTTTTGGGAGTGTCGTCAGATTCCCCAGTTAATATCTTGGTTTATTAAATAGCCCTTCCCAATCTTTTTTTTCGGGGGGGGGGGGAGGACATATCTGTTACATATCTGTTGCCGGGGTGTAGCAGGGGGGTTGGTTGTTATTATTTATTCACACATTTACAACGAAAGTCTTGAAGTTTTAATTGTCAAATTTCACTTTCACAATTAACTTAAAAGGTACGTCATGGAACACAAAGCAAATTTACATATTTTTTTTATTTTTACGAAATTTCAGATAGAAATGGAAAGCTTAAAACGGACTTAATTATAACGAAATTTGTCTTTCGACCCTCTCCAAACCATCCCTTGCCAGCGGTTGCGCAACCCTGTTTGGGCCACAGGACTTCCAGCATTCTGTTCAAAATAATTATACAATTTACAAAAAGACTTACTTGCTGCATTTTAGTTTAAAAATCCCGTTGAGTTATTTGACTTGTCTGGCCAGCTCTCTAAACTGCAGAAATGTTCCACCGCTGCACGCTGCGCACCCCATGGGATACATTTCTACCCAAGTTTGGAACGCCAGTGGTAATTTTCATGAAAAGACGTACACAGTAATATTGGTCGCAATTGCATTCACATAATAGCTTGGGAAACATGAGATTAACACAAGTTATCATCATCGTCACATGACCAGAATTAATGTTTGGTAGATGATCACTTTAAACCGGTTTGCCCCCTTTTCAACATTTCAATCCCGTGGCCTGGCAACTGACTTCCCACAGTTGTTTGGCCAGATGGTCGTCCTGAGCCAGCGCTGCCGGTTCTGCCACTGCACAGTTGTCGAAATAACCGCCTGAGAATTGTTGGACCGACTCATCCAGTGCGCAGTGGATTGTAGTCTGAGCTCCACCCTCTTCGTCCAAAAGGAACAACCTTGAGGAATATTGAAAATTGATTTAAAAAACAATCAAATCAGTAAAATGACCATGACTCGAGGCGATGGCACAACTTGAGTCCAACTAGAGTTGTCCATTTTGTTGCACATCTCTAGTTGTCTCCAGGAGGGCCTGGCCTCGTAGCCGAGCGGTTAGAGCGTGGAGCTAAGGAGTGGAAGGTTGGCGGTTCCATTCGGACCAAAAACTGGACAACTCTCTCTGACGACCCAACAGTAAAAAGGTATCTGATTCGTTCAGGGAAGGTAAGACGGCGAGAGGAGAGGACTGGGCACCGCTACTCATTATGCCGACACAGTGGACCTCTAACATCCCACTGCCCCTTCGGCCAGTAATCGCTATGGGACCTTAACCTTTACCTCTAGTTGTGCATCCTCCGTTCGTACCAAACAGCAAAAGCTCACAAGCCTCTAAAGTAAAATGGGCATTCTGGCTCAAGAAAGGAAAGGCCCAGTAACTTACCGCATGGCGCCTGGTGTTAAGAAGGTGGTGATGCACAGTGGTCGTGATGAAGGAAAGGTGCCGGTGTGCACGGTTCACCTCCGTTGCCTACAATTTTGGGAAAGCTAATTATCGACAACAAATTACTCACCACAACAAGGGAGACAAAACGTAGTAAATCTTGTCCCATACTGGAGAGAGCGTCATGGATTTATGCCATATCGGCGTGTAGATGAACCCAGGGTGAAGGGAGACCGAGACGACACCCGCCGGCCCGGCTCGCCTGGCCAGCTCCCGCCCGAAGAGGATGTTGGCTACTTTGCTGGCGTGGTACTCCTGGAGGCTCGGGTAGAGGACGGGGGAAGCTCCCGAGGGGTCAACCCGGGTCATGTCCATCTCCGTCTCGTTGGTCACGTGGTGCGCGATGGACGAGACGGTGACCACCCGGCTGGGGGCGCTCTTCTTCAGCAGGTCCAGGAGGAGATTGGTCAGCAGGAAGTGGGCGAAGTGGTTGATGCCGAAGACGGGATGGAAGTTGTCCTCGGTGGTCGAGCCGGGCACTGCAAACCCGATACCTGTTGCGAGGAATTTGAATGATGGAATTTAATTGTTAAAATATAAACACATAAACTGTCCCCGCCACTGTAACGTATACAATAGTGCGTGCTAGTACTGTGGTTCTGGCTGGCTATGCACTTCATTGCTAAGGAATAGTAGGCCAAGCTCCGTTCTACAGCAGTTCTAGTGTACCGGGCCAGGCATCTTCATGGATCGGTAATGCAGAAACCAGTGCTTTGCAAATTTGTATTTGAAGTGATTTAAGAGTACATGTGCACGCCCTCTGTACGTCTTTGGCTGGTCATGCGACAGTCCCGCCATACCAGGCTAATGCTGTTCCAGCTCAGGGAGCTCAAAGGACTATTCATTTGGTTCAGAAAATTTGCCATTCACTGGAAGATTTTTCATGCATGTGGTATAGACATTCAATGACGTAGGGGTTAATCCTATATTTCAAACTTAAGGGCAAGGGTGAGACTAGCAACATGAACCCACAAGTGACAGTGAATGAGCGAGTCGGTGAGTCAGTCAGTCAATTCGGGCGATTCACAATGCAGAGCGCCACCAATAGTTTGCCACGGAGAGTTCATTTTTCCAAGTGCATTGTGGGAGATGGTCGACAAATTTGCAGCGCGGGACATTTGAAATTGTTCGTTTTTCCGGTCAGTAGTTTCGAAAGCGTATGATTCGAGTATATGTTTGCCCTTTTCTTTATATAAATATGGTGATTTTTGGTAAGGCGGCAGAACGCTCTGCCCCAGTCTATAACAAATTAGCTCAAGTGTCTACTGACACTCATTCAAATGGGCCATATTTTGTCGACCGTAAACTTTAAAAGTTGACTCTCCATGGCAAACTCTTGGTGGCGCACTGCATTGTGAATCGCCCGAGTTACAGGACTATAGGCCGGCCCCTGTTGGACCAGCAAAAGTCTTCTTTTTTTGGCTTATTAGTTACAATTGGAAGACGTTAAAACGCTCTCTGTACCTGCATTGTTAACCAGAATGTCTAGCCTTTTCTCTTCTTCGGTGATCTGTCGAGCGAAGTCCCTGACAGAACGCAAGCTGGATAACTCCAGCTTACGCGCCACAACCTCCGAGTTGCCCGTGCACGTCTTGATCTCCTTGGCGGCGTCTTCACCCTTCTGGAGATTGCGACAGGCGAGGATGACTCGGGCACCTCGCCGGGCAAAGTCCAGGGCCGTCACTTTGCCGATGCCAGAGTTTCCTCCTGTTTATCATTAGACAATATTATTAACTTGTAAATAAGCAATTTAAGAATGACCAAAATTATTGTGATGATCATTGTAGAAAGTTACCGTCTATAACATTACGATAAGTCACAAAATGGCGCCTTAAGTCACGTGACATTTTATTGTCCAATCACGTTCAGTATCCTGATACCTTTTTATTTCCTTTGGGACGGGGGTGTGAGGGGTAGTTGAGAATTATTTTATTAATGTGGGGTCTAATGCTGTGATGTTGATCTTGGGCTGGGACGAATGTTTTGGACCAAATTTTGAGCGGGGCCACACGGGGGCAATAGCCCCTATCTGAAGGAAGGGTGGAATGCTCCCCGTATGCGCCCACATCCAGTAATGTAGTGCACTTATTATTGAAGCACATAGGCAGCGTTGCAAGTGAATTCTCTGGACCCAAGTTTGAAGAATCAAACTTGTAAGGTCTCAATATTCAAAACGTGTAAGCTTTTACCTGTAATGATGGCGGTCTTGCCGTGTAGTTTCACGTCTCCAGTGTACACGCATTGCTTATGGAAGAACGACCAGTAATACACCGCATACAATGCCACCAGGACCGCTGCGACCAATTTCAACTTTCCCATACGTGAACCGTTATTGGACTCAATTTATTCAACTCCTTTCAACGTATTGATTCAAGAGCTACGAAACCTCCACGGTAATTTTGAGGTCAGTATCATAGGTAATGTCTGTCAGAACAGAACCTGGACCGACACCCTTTTAGAAAAGATTTTTTTCTAGGCCTTCACATTTTTGCATGATAAAGACTACAGTGCCCATAGACTAGGCTATAAATAAATATCCATTTTTTCATAATCTGTCAAAGGTTAGTGATTTGCCCTTTGGAGTTGTCGTCCCACGTAGCCTAGTGAACGTATCCTGCGAAATTCGGAGAGGGACTACGATATCTAAAAACATGGCGTCTTGTTGACACCCCTGTTTATACCCTATCTCGTTCCCAGGGTGTCGAGCAGTACGCTCCCACCTGCTCTCTCACCCTGGTATAGGATCATTTGCATACCCAACATTTTGGATACGTATGTGCAAATTATGAATAGTCTGGTGCCGTCCTGTGCTTTACTTCAGCGGTTTTGTGTGTGTTTTTTTTTTGTGCTGTCTGGGGTAAAAACAGAGTTTTTCATCGCGGCTTGAGTTACGAAAACCGATGCTTTCAAAGTGTAAATGTTACAATCTTCTCCAGCCAATGTGCAGTATCATATTTCATATTAATATGAGCAAATTGGAGAGGAAAGGATTATGTTTAGGTGTGAACGTAATAATTACAATGAACGTGGAAACACGTTTTACACGTTGGAAATAACCACACTTCAGACTAACGTTCATTTATTTGCACGTGACCTCCTACCGGTATACAATGCATTATATTTTGGTAACATTAACTTTTTTAGTACATGATTTTTTTTGAGTAACGTTTGTTTTATTTATTGATTGTTTGCTTCAGTTTGAGTACAGACACTTGTTTTGATCAGATATGCAGCAGGACATTTTGGTGGGCTTGTAATTGTGTAAAACAAATTTTGAAAAATGGACACATTATGTTTAATGAATAACGCTTCACGGCAGCTTTTATTTCTTTTCGTAAGTGAAAACAGGAAAACTACTCTGCAGTCTTATTAAGAAGGGAATAGCATTAATTAAACAATTCTAATGAGATATTTCGACAAAAGTGCCTGCACCTGTACTTGAAATGTATGTATATACAAAAACTGTGAAATAGCATTTCTTACAACATCAATCAAGATTTAATCGTCCTATTTAACAAGTGTTATTGAGTATGCGAACTTGTCCAAAGCATCTAAACTTTGAATACAACACACACTTATTTGCGTCAGTTCTCTTCGGCTTTCTAAACCCATTTTGTTATTTACACTTTTTACATACACAATAACTATTGATAAAAGTGAGATTTCCCTCGCAGTCCAATGGATAGCAGATACTGAACTGGCCGTCTTCACAAGTTCCTCAAGCAATCTCAAAAATTTAGAATCGAGCTTGAGACAAACTTGAGACCTCAGACGGTTAACAAAGAAAATTGAGTATTGATTAAAGTGAGATTTCTCTCGCAGTCCAATAGATAGCAGATAGTGAACTGATTGTCTTCACAAGTTCCTCAAGTGGTCTCTAACATTTAGAATCGAACGTGAGACAAACTTGAGACCTCAGACAACACAGATGCTGTATCTTCGTGGATGGCTACACTGGTCCACGTTACACTCTTAAAACTCACTGCCTTTGAACATTGTGACTTTGTCCCGCATTCGACTTACTATCATAGCAGCCATTTTGGGCCAAGACTACATAGTGTAGTCTCCTCTTAATTTGCCTTGCACGGTTCAAATCAAATTAATGTTAAACTTCAAAGTCAAGGTGGCCTTGTTGAAAGACCACTGTCTGCAACTCGTGTTCAAGTACATCTGCGTGACAGAAATTGCACAGTATCTCCGCCATGCGCTTCTTTGAACTTTCATAGGCAATTATTAACACATCTCCCTTGATAGGTTGTATATAGAGTGACTGTCGACTTTGGAATGATGTGTGATTTACACAAACTTTTTAATAAGTTCGTGTCAGGTTGATAGTAGTGCAAGTCCATATCCGAAAGGTCGAAGGTCAAAATATATATAAAATCCTTCAAACAATCTCTAAATATTATGTGAAACATGCCTTTTTACAATGTGCCTATCATTCTATAGTGCCACCGTTTGACAAAACAAATGATAGATGAATGTTCAGCAACTGGTGTAATTTCTGATCTGTTTGTTTTAGGAACTTACGTTTCTCAATAATTGCATAAACCTCATGGTTTTTTTTTAAAGAATAAGGCAGACAAGGCACTTCCATTTGCAAAAACAATTGCCAAGAAATGTTTCTAATTTGGGTTCTTTTCAATTTTCAAACGGAAGCAGTACATTTTCTATGACTGATTAGCATACAATCAGATTAAAAACAGATGTGGCTTTAAGGAATGAAAGAAGATGTTTTGTTATACAGGTGTACAAAATAAGAACTTATTATAAACACGAAAGTCGCCATTATTTTGTACAGGGCGTCCCGAAATACCTGCAACATTTTCAGTTGCGAGGATCGAGTTAGCGCCGCCGCAGAAACACGTATACGCCATTATTTTTACTTCATTTTAAAGCTTGGTATCTTAACTTTATCCCTGGTAATTATTGGTTGGATTTTCAAAGGGTTTTGAAATGATTCGTGTTCTAACAAAGGCATGTCAAAAACAAACTCAACCGAATTCAAGGAAAATCAATCATGCACATTTTTTCTAACGTGGAAATGCTTCATCATGCTCATGATGTGACGATCTCGTTACCTTTTACTTTCTGTGTTTTCTATTCTTTTCGTTCCACACGGACTACACCTCAAATGAATTCACAATAATGTTCTCCGTTTCAAGTTAAATTTTGAAATTCACGTGCAAGTATATACATATTGTATGTATCTATTCAAAAAACGCGCTCGAGTTTGCATCGCATCATCGATTTTCCTTGAAAAGTTTGTTTTCGACATGCCTTTATTTGAACACGAACAATTTTAAACCTCTTTTAAAACCAATACTTCCCAGGGATAAAGTTCAAATTCCAAGCTTTAAAATGATATAAAAATAATGGCGGTACGTGTTTCCGCGCCGACACTAGCGCCTCGCAAAAAAAATTGCGAGTATTTTGAGACGCGCTGTTTATAAAGAGGGCCATCACAACATATACAGTAAGATTGTTTTAACTGGAAAAAAAAATATGTGTAATTGTCCGTTATTTCATTAAACATAATCAGTGACGTATCCAGGAACAGAAAGCGCAGTCAAACACCCTCGTCCCGCTTTAAACAACATTTTTACGGACGAAAATATCGAATGGACCCTTAAAAGTCTTGATTTAGTATGTTAAATCAGAGACTCAGTCAGTCAATGACTCAGGGTTAGTCAGGAGGCACATGCTGACCTTCCGGTCTATCAAAATTATTGTTCCTGTTACACCCCAAAAACCTGGACAGGCCACTGAACACAATGTGCATCACATTATACAGGAAGCTCCCATCAGAGGTCCTAGACCTATTAAGGCCACTGCTGGTTTTTGTTTTCAGTACTAATAACGTGAATTCTCAGTAATTCTCGATGCCAGTGGCTTTACAGCTGAGATCCCAGAGCTGTGAGGCGACCTTCTCGTCCTGGGCCAGCTTGCTCGGCTTGGCCAGCTTGCAGTCGGCGAAGTAACGGCCCGAGTAGGATGTGATAGACTCCTCCAGCGCGCAGTAAAGAGTCGTCTGGGCACCGGCTTCTAGGGAGATGCAGAAAGGTCTGGAAAGTAGATCAAATATAAAGTTAGAAAGAAGAAAATAAACTTCTAAAAACAACTTAAAAAAAAAATCATCAGTAAACTCAAAATATTGACTGGTTTCTATAGTTCTTGAGAACTGACTGTGATTCTAATCATTGCGGAAACAAACACACGCAAGAGTGTATTTGCGGCAATCGGGGACTCCCTATTGTCCCTCTTTGTTCTTTGTACTTCACTTTTTAGGAAGACCTCCCATACTTTTTGTACACGATCGCCAACTAACTTTTTCGCAACAGCTCTCATTGTTTTTGTACACGTTTTCTAATCGAAGTCGTCCTCGATTTGGTTTCTGTCCTCACTTCATCGTTGATGTTGCACGTGTGTTTCCTCGATTTACACCATAAACACTGACATATTGTTTGAACCTTCGCCTCCACTCACCGTAAAATGATCAGTTGGTAATCAAGACATCCAAATAAACAAATACGTAGCTCAAAACACAATAAGATTCATTAAAAACAAAAGGTGACGATGCACCTCATTATAAGCTACATTTTGTTTGCAAAATAAACCAAAAACAAATTCACATGTCTGATGATGCGCCAAGCACTGCTAAGAGACTGACTCTTGTAAAAGAAAACGCCAAAAAAACCCACAAACAAACCTTACCTCAGAATGTTTCGAGAGAAGAATAGCAGCAACTCCCCGTGCAGCCTGCTGGAGCGCGGATGCAAGATACTGGTGTCGACCATGCCCGGGTGCAGCGAGTACGCCGTCACGCCCCGGCCCTCCACCCGGCGGGCCAGCTCAGCAGCGAAGAGGATGTTGGACAACTTGCAGGTGGCGTAGGCCACGGTCTCCTCCCACGCCTGCTTAGACTGCAGGTAGCAGAGAGTGTTGACCATCTTGTGGGCGATGGAGGAGACGACCAGGACCCGGCTGGGGGCGCTCTTCTCCAGCAGGGGTAGCAGCAGGTGGGTCAGGAGGAAGGGGCTGAGGTGGTTGATGCCGAACTGGAGGTCGTAACCGGACTCTGTCTTCTCTTCGCCATGGCAACGGGAAACGCCTAGGATAAACAGACGAAATTCGAAAACCTCATCATCGATACTTTCATCGCTGAATAGGCCTACTACAGATAAAAAGCTCTTGTAAAAACGCCTTAAAGAGGCGAATGAATTCAAACTAACTTCCCGCTTACATACACCCAGAGTTACGCTGCTTCACTCACCGGCGTTGTGGACGAGGATATCCAGCCGCGATTCCTCCCGGAGTATCACCTCAGCGAACTGCCTCACGGACTCCTGCTTGGCGTTGTCGAGCAGACGGAAGACCACCTGATCGTTCCCCGTCAGCTCTCTGATCTTGGCGGCCGCTTCCTCCCCCTTGGACGGGTTGCGGCAGGCCAGGATGACCCGGGCGCCGCGACGGGCGAAGTTGAGCGCCGACTCGAAGCCGATGCCCGTGTTGGAACCTATGACACCGAGCAAAAAAATGTTCAGAAATTGGGCCCTTTTTGCATTAAGTGAAATTCAACGTCCAACAAAAAATGTCCGGGATTGGGTCGCCTTTTAACCTACATTATTTCAACAAATACGAACTTACATCACGTTCATTTGAAAAGCCTCTAGGAGCATGACGTTATTTTGAGGCCCTTGTTCTTTCAAAAAGAAGGTAACATTGTGGTTTCCAGATCTGCTGAATTCAAGTTTTTATAGAACATTTGCCTATATCAACTAGAGACACCATTCACCCTTTTACTGGTAAAAAAACTCATTAGGCTTACATGATCGTGTCTATGTATTTCGTTAATGAGAAAAGAGAAACTCATTGTGGTACCTTTTGACCACAATCCCCGAGATTCCATGACAAGCTCACGATCATTAAAAGAGTGGACATGTTTCCCCTTACCTGTTACGATGACGGTTTTCCCGTTCAGTGTCGCTGTGCCCCGGTAGAACGCAGGCGTGTTCCACCGCCTGAACGAGTAGACAGCCAGACAGACGACCGCCACGAGTCCCACGTAAACCTTCCAAGTGACATCCTCGTACAGCTGCCAGTAAAGAGCCATCTCAACACGATCTCAAGACACTCGGTGATGCTGTCAGGATACGCCGCAAGTAGTAATGTACTGCTCATGTGATTTTCTTCTAGCTCGAATCTCCTTGAACTCCTCTTGAAATATTCTTGAGAGTTTTTGGCTCTTTGTTCTCAAGATACCGTTTTAGTTGCTCAGATTTTTGTTGTTCTCCGAATTTAATTGAGTACCACACTGCAATCGACGCTATCGGGTTCAGACTCCAATATGCACCTGAGGTTTTTAACACAATGATGCTTTCGTTCTGTCAGAGTGCATTTTACCAATCTTTTTTCCGTGTTTTTCAGGCCTAAAAATAAGCGTCTATCTGTCTTATCGTTACCAACAGCACTGAGCAAACATACCGTGCTATTTTAAGTGCGCTATGTCGTGGCTAGCGGGTTGAATCAACCTTAGAGGTAAAGTTGAGAACGCCCTAAAAAAACCCAATTTTTCAAAAGTGCACGAACAGAAGTATTTTAAATGAGGCCCGCGGGAGGACGTGAATTTTTTGTACCGTGTTACACTGAAAAGTCCGGGTCAGTTTTGACACGGAATCATATCCCGTCATATTTGACCTGATACTTTTTAGGGTCAAATGGACACTATTCTGGGTCAAATATGACACATTTTGCCAAGGTTTGGCGTGTCAAAATGACCAGAAAATGTTGACCCGGAAAAAGTGTCATTTTGACCCGGACGAGTATCAGATCAAATCGGAACCGGATTCTGGTTCCAGTCTGATCCGGGACTTTTGAGAGTGTTGACGTATAAGCTTTCTTTGAGGCGTGTGAAGTTACTTTAATGGAGCAAAGATGAACGCAAAAGGGGTCTGATGTTTATGTGAATCCCAGTGTGAACCAAAAGCACTGTGCCCCAAAGATGACTGCCATGCAAAAGGTCAGTGGCATGGCAGAAAATCAAAAGTGAGGTAGAACTACTTTTGGAACGACATTCCAAGAGCAATAGAAATTGCAAAACACAAGCAAATTATGACACGGTTATTTAGCAGTCTTCCCCTAGCCGTACTGTGCCTTTAAAGCAGAATTAATCAAGTGCTTCTGGTGACAACGTCAGCTGATGAAACAGAATGGCAAAAAGTTTCTTGAACTTGACCCGCGCTGACCGCCGCTTTGGTGCACCTGCATGCACAGCCCGAGAAAAGTTCGTGGACCTAATCTCTTTCGTCAGCGCAAATTTCCCCAAAAGTTTCTTCGCCCATACATACCTACTGCACATGACTTTCTTCAGTATTTTATGACGAACTTGGCCGTCGTTCTACGGGTTTGCACTTCAAGATAAAAAGCGTTCTATAAATATCGACCACTGATATGAAATCTAAACACATCGGAGTCCACGGGAACACAAACAATAGGACACTATAGAAAAGCGCACATCAGGGGTTAGAAAGTTCGCAAAGTTTGGCCGCTTGTTGGCCAAATATAGCTCATAATCTCTACGCGCAGATAGCACAATACGTGGAGCTGTCAAAAGATTCAGCATCGATAGATTGTGTTAAAAGATGTGGGCCACAACATAAACGGATGCATTATTACACGATCAGATAACCTTCAAAATGTCCTCATGTATTCAGAAAATCAAAAATGGTACCCTTTTTAGAGAGACAATATAACGTCCCCCTTAATGACCAACGGTCTCCCTTCTGTAAATAATTTACTAGACAGTGTCTCCCTAAATTGCCATTTTGGTAATATTACTCTAATTGAACTTCGAGCTAAAACAGGACCGTTTACACATCGGGTTGTTTTTCCCGAAGGCAATAACACTCAAAATTTGACACACAATCTAATGATGTTAAGTGTCCAAAGTCCATGTTCACGTTTATGGATTCTCAGAGTTCGTTGAACCTGAAATTGTAATGCAGCAAACTTTTCTTCTACGCGGCACTGTATGAAAACTGTCAGTCAAAAAATTGCATTTATGTGGCATTACTGTTGATGACCATGAAGCACTGTATATACCATTTGCAGGTTTCCCACAAAAATCTTTAAATGAAATTCCATGACTTTTTCCAGTACAAAATTGGGGTTTCCATCTTAGGAGCCTATACAATACATTGGCCAATCATCACACTAAGGCAAGACCACCACAAAAGCATAACAATTAATGGTGCACTGAGCATGCGACTAGTACAATACATTCATAATGAGTATACATGTCTGATCTACCTCTGATGACGTCACTGCACTAGATGGCAGTAAGCTCAATAAAGTTGATGACTTCAAGTATCTGGGCTCCTACACCACCACAGCTCATGACATCGAGTGTAGAAAAGCTCAAGCTTGGTCTGCTCTGTTCTCACTGACCAAAGTATGGAGATCCTCGATCTCCAAGACCACCAAACTTAAGATCTTCAAGACCTCAGTAGAATCCATCCTCCTCTACGGTTGCGAGTCCTGGACCCTGACCAAACAGATCTCTGCGTCCATTGATGGCACCTATACACGGATGTTGCGGGCTGTTCAGAACGTTTCTTGGCAACAACATCTCCCTAACTCTGTTCTGTATGGTGCCCTTCCCCCTATCTCCACCACCATCAGACAGCGTCGCCTTCGGCTAGCCGGTCACGTTTATCGACATAAAGAGCCAGCTAGTCAAGTTCTCCTCTGGAATCCTGAAGCCCCTCGACGAAAAGGTCGTCCCAACATGACCCTGAAAACATCCATCGAGCTAGAAACTGGTCTGAGTGGTCCATCTCTTTCCAACACTATGCTCGACAGGGACAGTTGGGCCCAACTCATCAAGTCATCATGAAAATGAATGAATGAAGAAGAAGAAGATACACGTCTTGGTAGAGTCAACTTGAATGAAAACTGACTGCATGGAAGATTTAATGTCCAATTATTATCATCACGGGTTGTGCAGGATTCCATGACTTTTCCACGACTAATATCACCTTTGCTTACAAGCTTATACAAATTACAAAATTCCATGCTGGATTTTTTTGTCCACGACTGCAGGAAACCCTGCGTTTGTGTTGTTGATAGCCTGACAACACTGTCACAATTGCACCACTTGTGTCCTTATAATTATAGCTATACGAATGTTCGACAATTCAAAAATGTTCGAAGTTCCCTGGGTTTTTTTTTTGGTCTATTAAATCATTACAATTTTGATTTCTATACGTTTGATATCATTACAGTAGCCAGTCACCTGCCACAAAGACACTATGAGAGAACAAAAGGTAAATGGGTCATTGTCAGATTTGAGGCTTTGCGTGGTGGAGATACTAAATGATGAAAGGTTTGCGGAAACACCATGTGCGAATAATTTCTCAACTAAGAGAACTGAAAAAAACCCAGAGGTATAAACTCGACGTTCCGGTCAGTATACTCTGACCGTCTTCAGGAGAGTGCCTAAACTCTAAGAAAGTAAATACTTAAGTAGCAAAAGCGAAATCGATGAAGTGTGAAGTTGCATCCTGTGTGGATGCCAAGTAGCTGGGAGCCTAGAGCAAGCTTTGTGCCCAGCTACTATGCAAGCACAACACAGTTCCGCAAGACATCGGGTTTCACCTCAACGACATCTGGCTCCCACTCCTCCAGACTGATGGGTCTCCTATACCCGAGGTCCTCAGCTACCACCTTGAAAAAAATCTTATTTACAAACTAAAAAATTTCAAACGAACTGAGGTATGTGCAAACTGAAAAGCACTGAAATGCTCACAACTGTGTGACAAACTGTACTTTGTAGAGTCAAATCAACATGGCCAGATGGGGGCGCTGTGCATGTTGCCATTAATGACCCGTCGTCAGCTAGTCGCCATGAAAATTATTCAGTTAAAAAGCATCGAGTTACTGTAAGTATTAATTGAACTCTACTGTATGGCTCATAAAGTAGTCCTTGGATGTTGAAAAGACAGTCAAATAATTATAATATTTCATTTTTTTTTCCTTAAAAGTTTTTTCTTTCAAATTTATAGGACTCGTGAGAAATGTATACATTATATCTTGGAATATAATTAACATTAAAGTTGAACAGGCGGGGGGGGGGGACCTGAGACTTTCGGATTTGTTGGAGTACCTCAAATTTCACAGCAAGTAAATTTCTTTAAGCTCTTAACATTCCATTATATACCACGCACGTAGCAAGGGAACACGCCCAAAGTCACGAGCTAGCAAATATCACGCACGGAAATCCCTCAGATTGCGTCACGTTATATAGGGGACTCCATTATATACTACGCACGTAGCAAGGGAACACGCCCAAAGTCACGTGCTAGCAACATGAGCAATGCTAAATGCAAACCTAGGAAATATCACACACTGAAATCCCTCAGATTGGACAACCGCATGTTATTCAGGGGGTAGCAAAGTGGTGCGTAGAGATATCAACAGGTTGTACGCGCGGTAGCTGTAAGCTACAGGCCGGCGAGAAAGTCCCTTCTCTCTTCAAAGTTTTGCCCGGTGAACACTCATTTTGGATTCCTTTGGATACCCGGAGAAAAAGAATGCGCTTCAGAGAAGAGGGAATAATGCCCGAGTCAAGGAAAGTTGTGCTACATCGACTGGTGAGTGTACAGTTGGGATTGAGGTTATTTAGGAGGTATTTTAAGGCTGCAATTTTCATTTTAAAAGTGCACCTTGAATATTTGTGACTGTACGGTTGACTGAAAGGGCTAGACCCACATACTGGGGTGCTGGAGCTCCTTTTTTCGAATTTGGGATATGATCTGTCGTACTCTTTGGTCTGTCATACTAGCTAGTGCGACAGACCAAATCCCACAATGAAATGTTTTGCCTTACTGCGTTTAAAGCCAGCAGCACACAAAATGTACAAAAAATACGAATTTGTTTTATTTGATTACATTAATAGAGTAACTTGTGTAGCCTGTGTTTCATGTTTAAAAACACGTCAACGGGTCTTTTCTTTATTGAGGAAGAACATGGGAAAGAAAGAAAATCAAGTTGACAAATTGTTTGGAGAAACTCGATCGGGTCTCAACATGGTGCCACCCGCCCACTCTTTCCCTCTCATTATTGAGGCCCAGCTGTAAAATTCATCAACTATGCAATTTAAATTGCACCATAAAATGTGCAAATATGATATTTATAGATCAGTATGTGGCGGTCTTGTCACATTTAACTTTGCACAGATGACTACAAAAAAAATGCATACTCGTACGAGATAAGTCATTAAAGACACGAAGCTGTAGCAAGCCTACAGTGTAGGCCATAATAAATCAAAAACTGTAACCCCCCCCCCCCCAAAGCAACAATTATCCTCAGATCACATGCTCCGCAGGTTTAAAGGGTTAGGCCGAGAAGAACAAAATGGGCACACACGTCAATTTTGAGATACAAGAATGCGAGCACAGTGATGTATTGTAATGTCATTTTTTTAAGCAGTCCTTGTAACTGCACATTTGTGTCCCATTTAACCTTATTTTCAAAGTTCATTTTGCCATTTTTTAGGGCATTTTGGTGCCTTTTTGGTATTTACACTAATGCAAATGTGCATATTCATGATCAAAAGTGGGATGTCATTTAAAGCAGAAACCTTTAATAATGTTAAAAACTTGCCAGAATTTTGGATATTTGGCTGTTGTAAACTTTCTGTTATTTAGTGATTTGTTGTTGTTTCAGTGCATGACAGTAGGCCAATGACCAAAGTTTTCTCACAAATGTTTTCAATGAGCACATTTTGGGTTCACAATTTGAACAGAAAAACCCGAAACTAAACAGAGTCTTCCTGAAATGACATCACAGCAACAACACCCTCGGTTGTCAGGAAAAGAAATGGACATTTTTCAATGTTTAAATAAGTGTACTTTTCAATAAATTTAACCAAAAAGGGATGTCAAATAGTTTTCACACATTTAAGTGGAGTAGAAAGTTGCACAAAATATGTTCCCAAGTACAATTCATGTCATGGGCCCTTTCAAATTATGGTCGACGGATTAATTTATCCTGCAGGTGATGGTATTTGTAAAATATAAACTCGATTTGGACTATGCTGGATCTATTTGACCATAAAGCACCATAAAGCCAAAAAAAAAGTCTCCGGTTTCTGGTGTGGAGCTTGCCCAAAAAGTGGTGCGGCGACGCGGCTTTTTTTTTTTTTTACCTGATTTTTTTGCTTCAAATGTCGGCTGATGACTGCAAATGGTGCCCGACTAAACTTAGTGCAAATATATGGGAGTCCAGAGAGGCCACATAAAGCTTATTCTCGACCATAACCCAATCTAAAAACACGTTAAAATTGTGCAGCAGCAGGATTCCAGTCAAACCAGTGAGTTTGGCGGTTTTGAGACATCATCTTTCATTGAAAAAAAAACTTTTTCATTTTGCCGACTAGCATGGCTACGGCGACGCGCGCGCATACCAGAAACCGGAGACTTGTTTTTTTTTGGCCTAAGTGACACTAAAGGGTATCTAAAAAGAAACCAAATCCTCAAAGCGCCCTCTTCTTCACAGTTTGAAAAAAAATACATTGCAAATATCTATACATATTTAGAGAATATTGTCCATTAGCTTTTCAACAATGCCGGAAAAAGATTTCCAATGGGGGAAATATTGATTGAGTTATGGCCAATTGAAAACTTAAAAACAAATACCGCTTTTTCATTTTGTCCACGGCGACTGATATGGTGACTGCCGCAATAAGAACATGGGCCCAAACTTGCATTTGTGAAAAAAAGGCTATCAAGTAGAGGGCAGAGACAGAGGAGCAAAGCAAACATCCAAGAAGTTAACCAAACAGTCCTTTTCAGTTTTACCATTACTTCAAAAAGGATAAAAGACCATTGTTGCAAAATATAAAAAATAAACTGAGCCAAATAAAGAAGGAAAGTTAAAAACATTAAAGACAGCAAAACTACCCTCCATTACATTCCTAACAAAATGACAATTGAGACCGTGGACAGATTGAAAAATCGGCACTTATTTTGAATTGGCCATAGCTCATCAATAAATATTTATCCGATTGGAAAGATTTTTTTCGCTGTTGAAAAGCTCATGAACTATACTCTCTAAATATGTAAAGATATTTGCGATGTCTTTATTAAAAGCTGTGAAAAAAGGGGGGGGGGGTTTGAGGTGTTTTATTTAGACACCCTGTACATGTACAAGATGATGACTATCCACAGTTCACATCCTACTCAAGGGTTTCTGCTTCTGGCTTGTCGTCCTCCAGACCCATTTCTTTGTCAAAATCAGCATCCGTTATCTGCAAAACATCACAAAGACAATAAAAAGTTTTAAACTCTCTTACAAAATGTGTTTAATTTTCAGGCTAATACTGATAAGGCAAAACAGTCATATTTAGTTGCCATGTAACTGTGGTTGCATGTTGCTATCAAAGCAGAGAGATAAATTGTGGTCCGACATTGGACGTTTTCCTGAATGTTTACCAAAGTTTGCACAGTAAATTTAAGTTGCAGCACACTTAAAGTGGTTCTACCTGATCATTCTGAAAATTTTGTCCAGGGATTATTTGTGTCTTGCTTCATCCTCTGCAAAACTATCACGCAACTAACAGAAACACCAAATAGTCCATGGACTATTCATCCTGTTTTTGATCTTACTGAAACATTTGGATTGGTTTACTCCTTTCTGTAATTTAAGTTTTTCTTCAGATTTTAAAAATTACTGGACAGCAGTGTCGAATTAAAATGTTCAGAATGGCATTTAACTTGTCCAGACCACACAACTAACTGTTAGTGAAACATGTTCGACCAGTTTCTTTTATGCAAAGACTCCCACTATTCACAGCTATTTCAATAGCGTCATATAAGGTCAGGTGCCTTTGGGAATATCACTGGGTCACGTTAGCAAACCATATTGGCTTTTTTTTAATGAACTACCAGACTGTAAGGTATGGTCCTTTCAACTTGTGCTGCACACAAACAGCACCATATGTTTAGTTTGGTACATGTATTCACGTACACCCAAACGGGAAGCAATGGTATTATTCAAATGATTTTGTAAGTGCAGTTTCTAACCACATACATGTACACGTACATAAAAGGGGGAAAAAATGTATTCAGACTAGCTATACTCATTCAATATAGCTCAGGTTAGCCAAAAATTCCTGCATTTACCATAATCACCCAACCCTTCAAAATCCAACTGCATGTTTTGTTTGATTCTGTTGGAGTGAGGACAACACTAGTAAACTGATCATGCTTTTATACATGGGGTCATGCAATACAAACAGTTTAGGTTTTGAGTTAGCATAATGCTTGTACATGTAGGTGTTGGATTTTACAAGAGTGAGGAAGATTCCTAGTAAATCACTCATCATGGGAGTTGGGGTTAGGCAAGCCCTTTTATACATGAACAGGCTCTGTGCATGGGATACAGGTGTACATATTCTATTTTCAATGACAAGACTAATTAAATCAATAACATACTTTTTTTGAATTTAAAACTTGCAATGCTTCAGATCTATGTAAAGACTGGGAGTGTACTCAAGATCAATCCTTCAGTTTAACAGGTTATCAATATTATTATTATTATCTTTTATTTTACCAAGAAAACCCATTCACATTAACTTGTGGTCTTCCATGGGGTCCTGGGAAATATATAATTAAAATTAAATAAAACATAAATAGAAGTTCTAATATACTAAGGGAATAAATGTGTGCTCGGTAGGTTTTAATCACTCTGTTTAAGACCACTTAGAGTCTGGGTTCTGATAATTACCCTCGCCTCCGGCTCGGGTAATGATAATTCTGATAATTCTGATAATTACCCGAGCCGGAGGCGAGGGTAATTATCAGCACCCAGACTCTATGTGGTCTTAAACAGAGTGATGAATACCGACCGAGCACATATTTATTCCCATTCATAAATACCTTTTCGGTCAAAAAAATCCAATATTTCGGTCAAAAAATTCCGATTTTGTTCAACAAGTTCACTTCATGCTTTTTGAAACATCCCTCTAGCTAAATAATGGAGTGTTCAGCTGGCGATTAAGATGTAAACAACCTTTGTATGGAGATTGACGTGCGCGTATCATGTTATGCACGATGTCACGCAGAACGCACCTGGCGCGTTGCGTTTTGAATTTAGAACTGTAAAATTCTGACTCACTGGTAGTGTTGCGCATGCCTACGTGAGGACTGTGAACATTCAACCAATAAAACGGTAAAAGGCACCGGATTCATGGGAGTCCACATTTTATGTGACACTGGAAAAGTGTTCAAGACAGCTAGCCATGTCTTTATCATCCGTTTAAGACTGGCCACATGACGGGCTCTCGACCAATAGGAATGGCTAAACTGTCTGAGGTATTTATGAATATAAAATAAAATATACACCAAACAAAATAATGACACAATAAAACACAAGCATAGAAATAATAAAGCAGTAGTATACATAGTTAATAAAAAAAACTTAATCAAAAGTTCAGAAAATCTAGAAAAATAAAATAAAGGTTACGAAGTTGAATAGTTGAAATGACACTTATGAATAAATTATACAGATCAAACTGGGTGGGTATATACAAGTAAAAATTAAAACAGCGAAAAATATAATAATTACGAACCAGAAGCTAAAAGATTTGTTATAAGAAGTGATTTAAAATGAGATAAGGATGGCACCAGGCGAATTTCGGTACTCAAGGTGTTCCACATACTGGTACAATTGATAACTGGACTATGTTTGTAGCACTCCGTTTTGTACTTTGGAACAATCAGATTATTAATTAGCAGAGACATATGCCATAAACAAACATTATGGATTGTATAGTGCAGCATGAACATGTATGTTTTGTCCCAGGTGAACACTGCATAACATGTGCATTGCAAATTTGATTATTTACTTAAAATGCGTGGGCAGTAATTTATGATTGTACACTACAGTGACACATCATATCCGTTCAAACTCAAGAAAATAAGGAACAGGTCATTTAAAGGGTCATGTACATGTAATAGACTATTTATTACATGGGTAATTTTTAACTTTTTAAATGCAAGCCTTATAATTAATGCACACTTATGTCCATATTTTCAATTATACTTTTTTAATTTTTAATGTTAATGCAATTTCCATATTCATGAGCAAAATCAACTTCACCTTCGTGATAACAAACATCATGATATTTTAAGTTCTGCATGTTATTTTTTTCTGTAAAATGTGAACCTTTCTCGCTGCATTTTACATTTGAAAACAAGATTCCAAAATAACTACCTAAAATTTATAATTTATCCCCCAAACCAGGTATTTTTAAAGCAAATTTCATGATTTTATCTACTTTCTATCTCACTGGGACACCACTCAAATAAAAGGTCTTGCTGTCTCCTTTTATTTGATACCACATTTGAACTTGTGATGCTTCTAGTTCTGAAGATTTCATAAATTTTCCACTTTTCAGCCATGCTCACTCTCCGTGAAATGGCCCGCATCTAGCATGTCTAGAAGCTTAAAGGGAATATACATCATTTGCTTTTGCTGTAATTTTCAGAAATGGATGGAATTGGGGGGTTGGAAATATATAGCAAATATAGTTACACTGACTTTTTCGAGGTTTTGGGTTCGAAAATGCTATAAAAACCGAGAAAAACGATCATTTTCCTTTAGTCTGGTTCCCTGACTCCATATAAGAAGAAACAGAGCAGTTTACATACATTGGGGAATTGTAAGGTCAGGGAACCAGTCTAGCTGGCTCGTACCCGTTCATAGGTTTGTAATCGATTGCAAACAAGTGCGATGGTCAATTGGGGCCAGTATTTGAAAAAAAAGCCAGTTGTTTCCAACGCTGGTCGGCCGATCAGCGTTGGAAATTGATACAAAAATACCACTTTTCTTGAAAATGACAGTATACCAGGTGCCATGATTTTACAGGATGCTTTACACTGTCATTCACTAACAGTCCAGCAAGGTACATGTATTTCAAAATGATTTGGTAGTTTTATTTTTTGATGTTTGCAAATGTTGTATTTTCCCTTTAATAACATTTTTTTAAAGGTAAGTTCTGTCATAGTACATTGTATTCCTGTACTGAGGACTGTACTTTGCAGGCAGGGTCCATAAAAAAATGTTTTGAAGACACATCTTGATTTCTTGTCATTAGTGAAAAGGAGCCGACCGAGCTGTTCACAATATACCAGTAGGCTAGCTCCCCAATCAAGAGGTTTAGGCCTACCGCTATACGAAGGAGAGGTCAATTTAACAAGGCTTGATGTGAAAACGTTAACAAACATTTTCTTAAATTGGCTTTTTTCTTTTAAATTGACATTTTTCTTAAAATTGGCTTTCTTGTGTAAATAACAAGTGTCTTTACATGGCCTCCTAATTAAATTGTGCTTGTGTGGTATCACACAAAAACAGTGAAGGGTGGATGACGAACTGCAGCATAGAATAAGAAGGTTGTCAATTGTACATTAACCCTAACCCCTTGAGCACTTTTCCTAGACAATACCGGTACCCTGAATCCGCCAACATCCACCTATTTTGTCACGCAAAAAACTGTTGGTGTCCTGAGTCTATCAGAATCCATCAATGAGTCCATCAGAATCCACTAGTGAGTACACACCAAACATATAGCCAAGGAGTTGAACTGTTGAGATCGTGAATCCATCAAAGTCCCCCAACTGCTCAATATGAAGATGTTCTGAATCCATAAAAATCCTGCAGTATACCGCTAGGCTTACTGTCCTGAATCCATTAAAATCCCCCAACTTTATTAATATGGCAGTATCCTGAATCTGCCGAAATCCTCCAATGAAAACATGGGTGTTGATTTTGATGGAGTCAGGTATTTTAGGGTTAATAAAGGGACCTCACCAATGATTCTTGACAAACGGCATTGTGAATTGTTCTTGTTCAGTTGCACTGCTTTTGATGGTTCATATTTATTTTTCTTGTGATTTACAGGTCTGAAAGATAGGAAGGTTTAATATGGCATCTAGTTGTGTAGCTCAAACTGCTTGCTGCAAAGCAACCAAGGATCGTCTGCAATGCTCCATCTGTAATGACTATTTCAGAGAGCCAAGAGCCCTTGACTGTTTGCACAAGTTCTGCCTAAAATGTCTCCAAGAGCTTTGCAACCAGCAAATATCCAACGGCTCCAAGATTATCTGCCCGCTATGTTCAAAAGAGACCAGAACAAAAGATGTTGCAGACCTGCCTCAATGTCACATGTTGAGTGCCCTCGTGGAGGAATTTCATGTGCAGACACAGCTCCTGGAAAGTCAAAGTTCAGAGATTATATGTCAAGCATGTGTGGAAGAGAACCAGGCTGTTTCCAGGTGTGATGACTGCGACAAATTCCTCTGTGACGCATGCCACAAGGCACATCAACGTTTAACGTTAATGAAGTCACACAAGATCTGCTCCCTGGATCAGTTCCGATCAGGGAAGGTTGTCTACAAGAGTAAGCTGAGGGACCACGTTCAAAAGTGCAAGAAGCATCCAGCTGAGAATGTCAGCATCTTCTGCAACAAATGTGAGCAGCTCATCTGCTCAACGTGTTTGGTTCAAGCCCACGCACAGCACTCTTTCTCTGGTGCAGATGAGGCACTAGAAAAATGCAAACAAGACTTAAAGAAACTCATTGCAGAAGTGGAGAAGAGTAAAGGAGGACTGTACACTGCCATGGCAAAAACAGGCACGTCATTGAAGAAGCTTCAGTCTAGGTTTGCAGACACCAACAGGAAAATCTCTCAGAAGGCTGCCGATGAGATTGCCAAGATCAGAGAGAAGGAGCAGCAGCTGAGACACGACTTGGAGAAGGTGTATCTAGACAGCTTCAAGATATTTGAAGCTGCTCAAGCCTCTAACCGCCAAGACGTATGTCTGGTGGAGCGCATGCTTCAAGAATCTAACCAACTCACTGGCCAAGACAGTTGCTACGAGATTCTTCGTCTCAAAAAGATGCTCTTTCCAAATCTCAAGGAACTGATACAGACATGCAAGCAGCCAGTGGAGTTATCTGACAGGTTGTATCTTATGGACTTTGAAGGTGATCAATCCTTCGGGAAGCTGGTGTTCGAAGACGAAGACAAATCAGAGCCAAAGGGTGTGCAAGCTGAAGCTGGGCAGATGGAATTAAGAGACACATCTCTATTTCAAAACTTCTCACAGGCTGAAGAAGTTGCGAAAGAGATTATTGAAGACAAGCAGCAAAAAACTACCCAAAAAAGCAAGCAAAAGAAGAAACTTAACAAGAGTGACCCAGGGTCAGTTGAAAGCCTGATTGCAGAAGTCAACACAAAATCTGAATCCACTGAAGAAGATGCGAAAGAGATTAACGAAGACAAGCAGCAAAAATCTACAAAAAAACGCAAGAAAAAGAAAAAACTTAACAAGAGTGACTCAGGGTCAGTTGAAAGCCTGATTGCAGGAGACGAAACAAAATCCGAATCCAGGCCAGAGGTGGCAAGTGATTCAGAAATGCCCAGGAGTGCAGATTCATTAGAACACTGGATATTCACAAAGCATATAAAGACCATCGGTTCAGACCAAAAAGCATTTGGCTGTGCCTTTGATGTCGCAGTGTTCTCAAACAACGAAATTGTCATCGTAGACACCGAATTAAAAAGACTGATTCGGTACTCTCTCACAAGCGAACCTCGGTCCGACAAAGTTTTAAGCGTACTCAAAATCAAAGGTCTCACTGATCCCAGACAAGTATCAGTCAACAAGCATGATCACCTTATTGTTCTGGACAATCACACATCAACAGTCAACACCTACGACAAGAAATACAAGCCCCTCCATCAGTTTATACCAGGGAGAAGGACAAACCAGAAACCAACGTGCCTTGCGGTGGATGAATGCAATCAGATAGCAGTGGGTTACAAGTACCAGAAGCAGATATTTCTTCACAGCTCTGAGGGATCATTCATAAGAGCTGTGCATGCCCCAATGATCGACTACCAGCTGATAACTTACAAACAGAAGTTCATCTACACCAACTACTGGAACAAGACCCTGTACGCACAGAAATACACAGGAGACATGGTGTTCTGTGTGAACGTCCCAAGCAGCAGTCCCGGGTACTGGGGTCCAAATGGCCTGTGTTGCGACAAGACTGGCAACATTTATGTTGCTGTGCGTGCAGGTGGGGCTAAGGGGCCGGCAGATGAAATATTACGTTTCGGTCCTGACGGCACTTATCTGGGCGTGGTAATCACTGGATGTGGCTTGCCTCATGGCATCACATTAACACCAGATGATGACCATCTCATAGTGGCAACAAACACTTCTGTTTCGATTTTTAGGCGAGTAATTTTCCCATAAGTTCAGCCAAAAAATGAACGTTAAACTATCATTTACTGTGCGCATTCCACACACTTCAACTTTAAAGGCACACTGTACGTTCTGTAACAAAGCTTTGATTAATGACTACCACAAATGTATATCATATCGCCTATAATATAAGGTTTTGTTAAATTAAATAGCTTAGAGAATCAAACCTAAATTTTCCTTTGCGTTACCACACCCAAACATATTTCTACAACCTAGTGAACCTTCTAAAGTGTTTAGCAGTTCATTTGTTAAATCATTTCCTTAGCATACTTTTAATTGAATATTTGCTTTAAAACTTGAACGCACGCGTACAAAACTCTAGGAATCTTAATTACGCAGCCTTGCTGAAACACTTGTCCTGAGTTTAAAAAGCACAGTGTATGATTTTGCTGAGATGTTTTGAGAAGGGGGCAGTACTCAGCCATGATGATGATTTGCTTTTAAAAATGTTTTATTTTTTAATTATGTGGAGAAAGAATTTAAAACCTTACAAGCAGGCATAGCTAGCCTACATGTAGCTATGAGTTAGAGAATTTTGCTAAGCTATGATGTGTACTCGGAGCTCCATTCAGGAGGAATCGCTTCTTTAAATGCACATATACATGTAGATGTAGGATCATTTACATTTGTCGTAATTTCATGAATTGTACGATTTAAAGGGTCCGTGAGAAGAACTTTTCTTAGGAACACATTTTGTGCAACTTTATTCAACTCCTTTAAATGTATGAAAATTATTTGACATCCTTTTAGGCCAAAAAAAAAAAGTCTCCGGTTTCTGGTATGCGCGCGCATCGCCGTAGCCATGCACGTCGGCAAAATGAAAAAGTTTTTTTTTCAATGAAAGATGATGTATCAAAACCGCCAAACTCACTGGTTTGACTGGATTTCTGCTGCTGCGCAATTTCAACGTGTTTTTAGATGGGGTTATGATCGAGAATAAGCTTTATGTGGCCTCTCTGGACTCCCATATATTTTCACTAAGTTTAGTCGGGCACCATTTGCAGTCATCAGCCGACATTTGATGCAAAAAAGTCGGGTAAAAAAAAAAAAAAAGCCGCGTCGCCGCACCACTTTTTGGACAAGCTCCATACCAGAAACCGGAGACTTTTTTTTTTGGGCCTTAGATTCATTTTATTGAAAAGTGCACTAATTTGGACAAATGAGTGCGCTGTTGCAAGTTGCTATGATGTCATTTCAGGAAGACATTGTTTCAGTTTACAAGTTTTCTGTTCAAATTGCCAAACCAAAATTGGCTCATTAAAACATTTGTGAGAAAGGGTTGCTCACTGGCTTACTTCCATGTACATGTACATGTAGGCCTACTTATACAACGAATCACCAAAGAAAAGAAAAATTTATGACAGCAAAAGAACCAAAATTCAAGCAACTTTTGGTGCTGGAACTATAACACTGAGGTTTCTGCCCAGAATGACATCATAGTTCACGAACATGAAAATTCGCATTAGCACAAACCAAAAAGACAGCAAAATACCGGTACCCTTCATAATGGAAAAACGAAAATTGAAAATGAGGTTAAAGGGGACACAAAGGTGCAAAAAAAAACCACTACATTGCATGGGTGCTTTCATGGGCTATTCATTTCAGACATCGTTCCACTGAGCTGTGTTTCACTGGTGCTGGAAAAACACAAAAATAATGTTGTTCATTTCCAACCGTCAAAGTGCAGCTTGCAGAATCTGTAGTACATAGAACACATACATGTACATGTATGTACACATAGGTCACTGGGTGTGCTTCCAGATGTTGAGGGGAAATACACCCAGCATATCCAAGCATAGTGAAAAAAACAGCTGGCTTGCGGCTGTTTAACTGATGTAGTGTTGAAGAAAACTGTTCTCAGTGATGGCTAGGTCTTAACCCTAGTTAGGCTACCAAAAAAAAAAATAGTTCTGCTTCCGGTTTCCCTACCTACCCTATTCTGACAGCCCCTACCCTAATGTTTTTATTGGGAAAATGAGAAAAAACACCCCAAACCACCAATTTCTACCTTTTACCCTTTTCTACACGCAGACGCCGTCATATGATCATACCAAAAAAAAAATGCCCTACCTACCTACGCGATTCTCAAATGCCATGTAATTGGAAGCAGAACTTTTTTTTTTTTGGCCTTAGTACTGATACAAAATTTCTCTTTTCTTGAGAATGACAGCATACCCGGCTCAAAGGTTTCATAGGATGTATGTTTCATGCTGTTATGTACTAACGATCCAGTGGGCTATTTCATAACATTTTGGCAATTTGGTGTTTGAGTGTTTGCAAATGTAATCTTGTATAAATTTACATGTTGGGGGCATGCCAGACGTCACCCAAATCCTGTTGTAAAGTTTATTGAATATTTAGATGATTTTGTATGAAATCTGTTTTGTGTAAAAGAGGATCTCTGTTTTAATTAACGTATAAATCAAAAACTGTGTTCGGCCTATTTAAATTTGGAGAAAAATATCAATTCTTGTTCTGGAGAATTTCAGGATCTGTATGTGATAACATGCTACCGGTACATGTAGGTGTAAGTTTTATACATTTGGGCAATTCCAGATTTATGAAAAGAAGTGTAATGCCCGTGACAGCTCCGATTAACCATGTTATCTAATTTACAGGAACGCTTTCGAGAAGAAACAAAAAAAATAGAAAAAGAGGAAATTCCAAGCTTTACCAGCAGTTAAAGGGAAAATACAACATTTGCAAACATCGAAAAATAAAATGACCAAGTTTTTACGAAATACCTGACAGGATGTTGGTAAATGACAGTCTAAAGCATCCTGTAAAATTATGGCACCTGGTGTGAAGTCATTTTCAAGAAAATTATATTTTTGTTTACATTTCCAACGGTGGTCGGCCGACCACCATAGGAAAAACCTAACTATTTTTCACTACTGCTCCAAATTTACCATTTTTTTCAGTCCAATTTTGTTTGCTAATTGGTTTTATGTTCATGAATGGGTGCAGGTCAGCTAGACTGGTTCCCTTAGCGTACAATTTTCCGGCATCTGTAAATTGATCCATTTCATCTTCAGTGGAGTCAGGGAACCAGACTACTTGAAGATTTTTGTTTTTCTTGGTTTTTCCAGCAATTTCAAAAACAAAACTTCAAACATGTCAGTGTAACAATAATTTGATCTATTATACTAACCCCTCAAATAGTTCATTTCTGAAAATTAAAGCATAAGCCAATGATGTACATTCCCTTTAATACAATGTTCTTAATTTTTTAATGGTACTGGTAGGCCTATCAGTGTGAAGTGAAAAAAACAGGAAATCGGCTGATCTCAGGAAAAGTAGCATGCCTGAATTCAATGATTCAGAGAAATGATACAAAACGTCTCGTCTGTGATCTCCTTGACCATTGCTAGATGATGGATGTATAAATTTAATGCATTCTCAGGTTTATTCTCTGACCCCTTAAAGGGAAGAAACAACATTTGCAAACATCAAATAACGAAATGATCAAATTATCACGAAATACCTTACTGAATTGTTAGGGAATGACAGTCTAAAGCATCCTGTAAAATTGTGGCTCCTGATGTGCTGACATTTTCAAGAAAAACTGTATTTTTCCAACGCTGGTCGGCCGACCAGCGTTGGAAAAAAACTGGCTTTTTTCAAAAACTGCTCCTAGTTTTTCATATTTAGCTATTTCGCATTTTCTTTGCAATTGATTACACACCTGTGAAGGGGTACAGGCCTGCTAGACTGATTCTTTGACCTTACAATTCCCCAAAGTCTACAAATTGCTCTGGTTCATCTTAAGTGGGGTCAGGGAACCAGACTACAAGAACATGATTGGGTTTCTATGTTTTTCCAGCATCTACAAGCCCAAAACGTGAAACAAGTCAGTTGAACAATATTTGCTATAACATACTTATCCTAAAAATTAATTTATTTATGAAAACTGCAGCAGAAGCAAATGTTGTACATTCCCTTTAAAAAGCTCTGTCACGGGACGTTACATAATGCTGGAACTGCCCAGTCCGAATGTGTTGGAGATACATCGTGACCAGCAGGAGTGGCAATTAGGGCCAGACCTCAGTGGCAGACTGCAAGACCAAGTGATACCGTGGCCATATGGCACAGAAACTACTTGGAAGAGTACGACACATGTCTACTATTGCCGGAGATGTCATTAAACTGTATAAGTTGTAAATTATATCTGTGATGCTGAAGGTTTGCTCTGAAAGGAGAAAACAAACACTTGGAAAACCCTGATTTGTGTAAATAATTTGTGAACATATATTCAGAAGTGCATGTACAGACTATTTTGTTTTCTGAGTGCTGATCAGCTGTTTGTATTGGCTGGGACGACCAAGGATCCCTCTCACATGGTTGGCCAATTAGGCCTAAATCTCTTTGAGATAAATCACAGGGTTGGTCAATTGAATCTCTTTGAATGTTACAATATGTAGGGCATGTGTAGCATCAATATCAATAGACAAAGTACAACAAGATGTTTAATTATACATGAGCTGAATTCTACAGTCAATCACAGAAATTTAATTGCAAACGAAAAGTCAAGATCTAATTTCAGGGAGGTACATGTAACAAGCCCCTCCCCTCTTCTTTACCAGTGTAGTGATGTAAAACATATGCATACTGCTACATGTACATGTATTACACATACTCATGCACACTCATTTTGAAATGATTGTTTAGATTAGAGGGCTAAATAAGAATTGTTTCCAGGGAAATAAGAATAATAATAAAACAAACAAAGGAGGCAGTTGGATAGTTGGAGTTCATGTAGGAGTTTCAAAGAGTGGTTTCCTTGTTTTGTTTGTCTCACGACAAAAGTCTCATCAGATTTACTTCCACCAAACTCCAATATTTTACAGTTAGGCCAAAAAAAAAAGTCTCCGGTTTCTGGTATGCGCGCGCGTCGCCGTAGCCATGCGCGTAGGCAAAATGAAAAAGTTTTTTTTCAATGAAAGATGATGTCTCAAAACCGCCAAACTCACTGGTTTGACTGGAATCCTGCTGCTGCACGATTTTAACGTGTTTTTAGATGGGGTTAGGATCGAGAATAAGCTTTATGTGGCCTCTCTGGACTCCCATATATTTGCACTAAGTTTAGTCGGGCACCATTTGCAGTCATCAGCCGACATTTGAAGCAAAAAAGTCAGGTAAAAAAAACAAAAAAAGCTGTGTCGCCGCACCACTTTTTGGGCAAGCTCCATACCAGAAACCGGAGACTTTTTTTTTTTGGACTTATATACATTTTTTTATTTTTAAACCTGAAACAGTCAATCACCTGGGTCTCATCATGTGTTGAGCAAAATCCAAGGTCCTCTAGGGTTTCACTTCACCAAAACAACGCAAAATCGGACATAAAGAGCGCCCTCTAGTGACGCTCAGGAGCAAGGTGGCAATGTGTTGTTTTTAATGGGAATTAAAGATAACGACCTCTAGGACAATTCTCTGTTTAATTTTACCAGAGGTAGCCACGTCATTTTTGTTTAATATTCCCCTCTCCCAAAACGCCCCTAAAATGATTGCCAAACCCTGGGACCAAGTCTAAGTGAAACCCCCAACTCTATACGAAGTAAATTGTTGCTTTTTTTTTCTGAACAAAAACGTTCGAGTTTGAAGCCACAAGTCACAAATGCTTGATTTCCATAACTTCAAGTATTTCTATGATCAATCCCAAACATAAAGGCCGCAAGGACCTCTTATTCAAAATAATAAATGTGATCACAAAATATCGCGCGCAGTAATTTACAGTGATTTGGTGATGAGTACTAGGAATTCAGTGGGCAAAAGGTTTGTTTTCCTCTGCATAGCTTCCAATTCCTAAACGTCTGGAACAACTGTGCGATTAAGTAGGAAAAATGTGACCTATAAATCTGTATTTGATATTAGAAACCCTGCATAAAATGCAAGTGTACCATAAATATATTGTTCAGATAATCTGTACTGGTGCAGGAGCTGTGCACAATTCGCTCTTTTCACGCTCCGCTATTGGGCATGCACAGCCTCGATCTGGCAACTTTACACAATAAAAATAGCCGGTTCAGTGAACCCCGACACGGGAATCACTGAACTGGCTATATTCATTGTGTAAAGTTGCCAGATCGAGGCTCTGCATGCCCATGGCGGAAGTGTGAAAAGAGCGAATGGGCTCCGAGCGCCAACAAAAGAGGCCGCGTTTTTACCTCTTTTGAGAGACCCGTGGATGGGACGCGTACTGTACTGAACTGGTTCACGAGCGAAGTACGCACGACTTCCTGAATGTGTAAAAGCTATTATAGTGGAGCTGCTAAGCAAAAAATCGTGCACTTTGTGGTAAAAGCATGAAATTTGGCATGTGGGGTCAACATGGGCTAAAAATCATTTTAAGATCGGGACCCATCCTGGATCTTGCCCATTTTGGGGGCGGAGCTTGATTTTTCAAAAAAGGGGGTGCAAACAATACAAACTCATGAAAACTGTATTTAACATCAAATTTCCTTGTTTTTTTACGCTTTGAAATAAACTTAAACATGAAATAAGACATTCTAGCATTCTAACACCTGTTATTTTCCACCCATTTTGTTGGCGTGGTCTAAATGGTAAAAGAGGCGGTATATCTTAGCAGTTTGGTTCTAATATGGAAAACATCATTCAGTTTGGTGGTAACATTCTGAAAATTGGCATGTCCAATTGAAATGGGCTGAACATAATTTTTAGAGGTGAACGCATCTTGGATCTTGCCCATTTGGGGGGCGGAGCTTGATTTTTCAAAAAGGGGAGTGCAAAAATAGAAAACTCAGAAAACTGTATTTTACATCCACTTTGTTTCTCATGCTTTGAAACAAAGTGGATGTAAATTCTAACATTCCAACACGTGTTATTTTCACCCTTTTGCGGGCGTGGCCTAAATATGTAAAGAGGCGGTACATAAGAGCTTGATTCAAACGAGGGAAAATCATCTTTCTTCTCATTGTCTTCTCTATACGTTTTTTTTCTCGGGGTTTGCGAGCTACAGTGCCTGGGGCATGCACTTGTGAGAAATCCTTGGTTTCATTACCAGAAAAAAATTATTTATGGTTTATACTTCGTTTCGTATGAATAAAAAGGAGTAAATGCTTCAGATTTCAAATATGCACTTGTCATTCACAAGGCTGGGTTGGGGCAACCTTGAAATTATAAAGCAAATAATTATATGTTAATCGCGTAAAATGAATATTAACAAAGTTCACAGGGTACAAATGATACCATGTTCGTATGAATAAAACATGGCATTTGCTTTTACTTCCAATTTTGAAGCATTTACTCGCATCTGTATGAATGAAAATTAAGCAAACACTTTTACTCAAAACCATTTGCTAAAATCTGAAAATAATTAGTTTTTACCTTTTAGGTTTTGCAACACTATAAGCGTTTACTAGTATGAATATAAAAGAAGTAAATGCTTCAGATTCAAATATTTACTTGTCATATTTCTGAAGTACTTTATCTACAGAACTGTAAGTCCGATTGGGTTGAAACTTGGTATGTGGCCAGACCGGGATGTATTATAGTGTGACGGAATAGGAATTAAGTCACCAACTGTATGTTTTAAATACACTAGCACACTGTGAGTCACCCACACTTTGCATATAAGGAATCCTTGTTTCTGATTGGTCAATAGACTTTATGCACTGTTGTATGGCAAAGAGAAGTTGTGCACTAGCTTATGGGGCTCAAAGGCTATAAAAGGGGCTGCAGGGCTAGGATTTAGTCAGTTGATTGCTTGATTCTCTGATGATTAGACTAATTGCTAAGGCTCTTGATTATGTGGAATGACATGACGGATGATGATGATTAAAGGCTTGACCACCGTACTTGATTACTGTTTCTGTTCACCAATTACTAGTCTGTCTTAGGGTATAGGGTCTACCTAGGATAAGTTGCTCCACCCATATTCCGACTCCGCCTATTCCACCCAATTCCTACTCCACCCACATTCCGACTCCGCCGACTCCGCCCACATTCCGACTCCGCCTATTCCACCCATTTTCTACTCCACCCACATTCCGACTCCACTGACTCCGCCGACATTCCGACTCCACTGACATTCCGACTCCGCCGACATTCCGACTCCACTGACATTCCGTCTCCACCCACTTCCGACTCCACATTCCGATTCCCAGTTCCCACTCCCATTCCATTGCCCTAACTACCAGTCTACTGGCTGATCCAACCAACCCAGAAGAGGGGATAGCCTGGTGCTGTGGCCCACCACTGCAGGGATAGGACACCATCGGGACGGCACGCTACCAATCAAACCAGCCTGACGCAGGAGAGCTGGCACCACGAGTCACAATAGGTAAAAAAACCGAAGTGACGTCATGATGACGCCATCCTGAGATTTTATATGAATATTTGAATTTTTGGACCGTTTAGCCATATCTCACGAACGCACACTTTCTTTCATCGGACTGACATTAAACTTGGTTCAAACCAAGACCACAATGACAAAATGTGTATTGAGAAGGGTTTTAAAGATGACGTCATTGCAGGGCATGTGACGTCATGTGATAAAATTATATTTTAGGAATTATTCTAAGCATTTGAACAACCTTTAACTGCATGAAGCACTATGACAAGTGACTGCAAAAGGACCAATGAAACATAAACATTTGTAAAATGCGAAAAGCCCTGTGTTCTGTTTGCAAACAGACATGGTGGTTTTTTTTTATTTCATCTTTTTATTTTTAATATGACGTCACGTGACATGACGCCATATTAAAATTGCATATTTTGAAGGCCAATATCTACAGAACCACTGGTCCGATTGGGTTGAAAGTTGGTATGTACCTAGACCGAGATGTGTTATAGATGAAAATTAAAGTGACGTTATGATGACGTCATAATGGGTTACGTGACATCTCATTAGAGAATAATAGATTTGATCTTTAAAAATCAATATAAAATCAACCGTGAGAGACCTGAACATGATTTTCGTGGGATATGATAGAATTATCGAGGGTCTTCATTTTTTATATTATGTGCAAAATGTTATTTTGTAATAACGTTTTGCATCTAGTACTTTCAAAATCTAGGATATGAAAGCCGATTCATAAGCTTTCTTTTAGTACAAGAATCATTCAAATCACTCATATGTACTTTTCAAGTTACAGAATTTTAAACACAACCACTGTTTTAAAGTTCTGTCCACGTATCACAAAAAATGGTGTGTGTTCTTTCAGCAAAACGAAAACAATTCCAGCGCATCCCCCTATATGTGAAGTGTTTTCGTTTTGCTGACAGAACTTTTAAGACGGTGTTTGTGTTAAAAATTCTGTAACTTGAAAAGTACATAAGTGATTTGAATGATTCTTGTACTAAAACAAAGCTTATAAATTGGGCTTTCATACCGGTATCTTGATTTTGATAGTGCTTCATGCAGAACTTCATTAAAAAAAATTGTCCTGCCATTTGGGTTTCCTTTTTTTTGGACTCACCCTGTGTAAGTTACTTGTAGACAATCATACCAATTTAGATATGATTTGTTTATAGCCGCCTACCTTAAAATGTAGCTCCACCCCTAAAGGGCAACAATTAGTCTTGCAACCGTTTAAACTTATCTTTACAGTGTATGGTAAACATAGTTAACCGATGGAAAAGTTATGTTTTTACCAGCAAAAATTTACAGTTTTAGAGGTGGGAGGAAAACCCCAGAAGAATAGTCTGGGGAAAACCCACGGAATCAGGTAGGGACTGAAAACCCAATCGACATGTAGACCATGGGTGCCGATGCACAGCGCATTGTGCGCGTAAACGGCATTACGTTCGTCATGTTTGATGCGCTTTTTTGTATCTGTCCTCCAGCACGTGACCCTCCCCAGTGCCGCTTTCCGTTTCGGTTTCGAAAGTTTTATTTTCTGCAAACCTATAAACGTGTAAAGCTTACATTTTGCAGGCCATTTACTCAAGAGCAAATGGTTTTCAGTAAAAGCCTTTGCTTAATTTTATTCATACAGATGGGTATAATGCAAATGCCAGTTTTTATTTAGGGCAATTCCACGGTAACGGAAGGACGTTTTCACTCATTAAACAAAATTTCAAATGTGTGTATCACAGACACTGTTAATAGTTACAGCAAACAAATGTCACAATTGTATTGCTATAATGCTACCTTCAATTTCCACACTTTTGGGGGGCATGAATACTTCTCGTTTATGAATTATGAATATTAATGAGGTCGGTAACGGAAGGACGGTAAAACGGACAAGGGTTTTCCAACTTACTCGCGTTTTGCGTAAACTCTGTGAATTTTATGGGGCAATTATATTTTAAAGGTAGGAAATGGAATCCCTGAAGCTTTATCTATACTATACCACCTTTCATTTGACTTTAAGTGTTTCGGTAATATAAATACAACGTTTTAAGTGGATTATAATTTGGTAACGGAAGGACGGTAACGGAAGGACAAAAGGTTTACTCAATTATAGCATGAACAAAATGTGAATTTACACTAATTATACAAGTGAAACAAATTGCTGAAATGTGTAACTGAATGTGAAATCAACAATATGCAGACCTGGCATAAATAATTATACCCAAAAAACTATTGAGATAAAGATAGAAGCCTGCTAATTAATGATAACAAAAGAAAAATGAAAACAACTAAAAACACGACATTCACGAACACAAGACAACTACAGAAATGAACTTCAAATCCATCACCTCAATCCTTAAAAGTTTAAATACACAGTATTTGAGCACTTGAGCATATTGGTTACATGTTCACCAACAACTTTTAATAATAATACCGGTAGGTTCAGTGGTTTACCTAAAGAGGGGGGGGGGGGGACCAGCCTACATGTACAAGGTAAAAACATCTACCGGTAGAACTGATGGCTTCAGAATCATTATGCTTTTAGGTGTTGCTTTTAATTGAACTCTAAATTCAATGTTTGAAATCAAATTACAATGATTTAGAGTACATGTAGCAACAATTAACTTATAAACGTCCAAACTGAAATTGTTAACTTGGGCATAATTTTTCAAAGATTACACCTCACATGTCTTACACATGTAAATTGAATGAAAGTGCCCCAAAGTACCGGTACTTTCTGCCATCTCATTTTTGACTTAATTTGCTTCTGGAATGGCCTCACAGAATTCGTATCTTTCTCTATTGTCCATGAATGCTGATGGCAGCAACTTTATGATTTGATTTTCTGCAACAACTCCATACATGTACAAGTACTGGTACATCGGCATATATGTACATATGTACCGGTACATGTACATTGTACAATGTACATGTTGTACATGCCTGTGCCATCCTTTGTAATAAACACCTTGCCCTGCTTATCCCGCTTTTGTGAAGGTGGGTCACATGAATGTCCTTTCAATGCTCATTATACATGCATGTATTTGCAGTGATTTTCATTTTTCAAACATGAGCACAAATGTCGTAACATTTGATAAAAATACGATTTGTCCTTCCGTTACCGTCCTTCCGTTACCAATTTGGTAACGGAAGGACGTGATTTAATTAATTGTAATTAAAAAACGAGAAGTACAGCAGTGTCAGTTATAATGTCATGTTGAAGGCCTACCTAAACTTGCTTTGCACAATAACTTTCAATGCATTCATACTGCAAGTTTTAAAAATAAATTAAAAATATGTATTTTTTCGGTAACGGAAGGACATTTTCGAAGGCTGAAATATTAGAAGTCACTGAAGCGAAACAAATTACGCAAAACATTAAAAACAAGTTTCAGTCAGTTTTTCAAGGCCAATACTTTCTCATGACAGAAACTGATGGCATTAGTACACATTTTTGTGTGTGTATTGGTAGAATACTTTCATATCACTATTAATCACATTTTTAGGATTAAAACAGGATTATTACGTAATCCTATTTTTTGGTACCGAAATGTATCAAAAATAAAATTCCGACTTCAAATCTTGAAAATATAGACTTTTAGCTTTCATTTGATGCCAAATTTGTTTAAGTCACATGTATTTGAATTTTTTGGTGTCATGTCCACTTTGGTGTGGAATTGCCCTTTATACGAACTACCGTATGGTATTATTTGTACTTTTTCGCGATTAACATTAATAAATGCAGTAATTTTTGCGCAGAATTATGTGCTTTTATATTTTCAAGGTAGCCCCAACCCAACCTTGAAATATGACAAGTAAATATTTGAAATCTGAAGCATTTACTCCTTTTTATTCATAAGAAACGAAGTAAACGCTTATAGTGTAGCAAAAGCTTAAAGGTAAAAAGTAATTATTTTCAGAATTTAGCAAACGGTGTTTAGTAAAAGTGTTTGCTTAATTTTCATTCATACAGATGCGAGTAAATGCTTCAAAGTGGTAGCAAAAGCAAATGCCATGTTTTATTCATACAAACATGGTATCATTTGTACTTTATGAACTTTTATTAAATGCAGTAATTTTTTCGCAGAATTATTTTACTTTATAATTTCAAGGTTGCCCCAACCCAGCCTTGTAAATGACAAGTGCATATTTAAAATCTGAAGCTTTTACTCCTTTATATTCATACGAAACGAAGTAATCCTCAAAAGTGCATGCCCCAGGCACTGTAGCTCGCAAACCCCGGAAAAACCGTAGAGAGAAGACAATGAGAAGAAATTACAGTTTTAGAGGTGGGAGGAAAACCCCAGAAGAATAGTCTGGGGAAAACCCACGGAATCAGGTAGGGACTGAAAACCCAATCCACATGTAGACCATGGGTGCCGATGCACAGCGCATTGTGCACGTAAACGGCATTGCGTTCGTCACGTTTGATGCGCTTTTTTTTATTGGTCCTCCAGCACGTGACCCTTCCCTGTGCCGCTTTCCGTTTCGGTTACGATAGTTTTATTTTCTGCAAACTTATAAACGTGTAAAGCTTACATTTTGCAGGCCATTTACTCAAGAGCAAATGGTTTTTAGTAAAAGTGTTTGCTTAATTTTCATTCATACAGATGCGAGTAAATGCTTCGAAAGTGGTGGAAAAAGCAAATGCCATGCTTTATTCATACAAACATATGGTATCATTTGTACTTTATGAACTTTAATAAATGCAGTAGTTTATGCGCAGAATTATTTTGCATTTTAATTTCAAGGTTGCCCCAACCCAGCCTTGTAAATGACAAGTGCATATTTGAAATCTGAAGCATTTACTCCTTTTTATTCATACGAAACGAAGTAAACGATTATTAGGCCAAAAAAGGCTCTGGTTTCTGGTATGCGTTGCGTCGCCATAGCCATGCGCGTCGGCAATGTAAGATGATGTCTCTCAATGTAAGATGATGTCTCAAACCACCAAACTCACTGGTTCGACTGGAATCCTGCCGCTGCACAATTTTAACGTGTTATTTCTCATGAAGTTATTTCTCACGTCTAAGTTTATTTCAAGCATGAAGAACAAAGGAAAATGGATGTTAAATACAGTTTTTCTGAGTTTTTTATTTTTTGCACTCCCCTTTTTGAAAAATCAAGCTCTGCCCCCCCCCCAATTGTGCAAGATCCAAGATGTGTTCACCTCTTAAAATTATTTTCAGCCCATTTTAACTGGACCTGCCAATTTTCAGGATTTTACTACCAAACCGAATAATGTTTTCCATATTAGAACCAAACTGCTAATATATACCGCCTCTTTTGTACATTTAGGCCACGCCCACAAAATGGGTGGAAATTAACTGGTGTTCGAATGCTAGAATGTTATATTTTATGTTTAAGTTTATTTCAAACCATAAAAAAACAAGGAAAATGGATGTTAAATACAGTTTTTATGAGTTTGTATTGTTTGCACCCCCTTTTAAAAAAAATCAAGCTCCGCCCCCAAAATGGGCAAGATCCAGGATGGGTCCCGATCTTAAAATGAATTCTAGCCCATTTTGACCCCATTTGCCAAATTTCATGCTTTTACCACAAAGTGCACGATTTGGGCCAAAAATGGACCTACATGGTAAGAGCTCTACTATTAGCCACATGTCTTCGCGTGAGCATCAGGCGTCATCGGCACACGAATACGTTCAAATTCAACTTGCAATGGTTTCCGAGACTAATCCCCGCCTCCAATAACTTTCTTCGATACATTCGAAATACGTAGTGGATGGATCGGGAACCAGTCTAGATCACCCCCAACTCTCCTTTTCTGTCCCTTGATGGGGTACTTGTGCACGGAGGGGTATGCACTGCCGTTTTCCCACAGTATGCGAGATTTGACCTCAGTGAGGTCAAGTTGTGCATCTTTCAATAGGACTAATGTCGTCATACACCTGGACCTTATAGTGATCATGTGCCCAGATTTATCTTTAGTCAGATGATGTCCAGCCATCTGCCCACTCCCCGTCATCACCTCCTCATTTTTCAAATTTCCCATGGACAAAACATTTCAACTGCTTCATTGATTTCCCCCTCCCCATCAACAGAAGGGGAAAAAATCAGTCAGGATTGAAGCGCCTACCCAGAAATATGACGACTTAATCGATTTGCTGCTACAACATGCATAATGGCAACATGTGTTCCGTTCCCATGATGATCCGTTTAACGATGCATTCTTTCCATTGTTGAAAAATTCGCAAATTTGAATCTTATTATCACATTCAAAAACAATCCGCCATATGCAGCATACATTCAACAAACTTATCAAACAACACATCAACTACTCCTTGATTTTATGTCATCTAAATCTGGAATTGGGGATTATTTACACAGGATAGACAATTGCCCCCCCCCACACACACACCGTATGGCATTACAAACAACTTCATAACTGTTGATTTTGTCTGTCTAAATGCAAAAACATGTACTATGTAAAAAACAAGCAACAGATATCATGGTAATTTTACAATTTTTTATGAGGGACGAAATGTTGTTAATACACTGTACGGAACTGTGATCTGATTTTATAATATCAACGGTGTAAACGTCCCTTTCTACGTCAATGTGCAGTTATGCAGGTGCCAATTTGCAGATCTATAACGGATGGAGATTGGATTAAATGTATATTGTTCTCTCTCACTGCAGGTTGATATTTTTTAATCTTGTACTCGGAGTGACAATACAAATCAACGATGGAAAAATCCAGAAGCCCAGCCCAAAGTGATCTGCGATGCTCCATCTGCAGCAACTTCATCAGGGAACCAAGAGTGTTGGACTGTTTGCACAGATTCTGCTTGAAATGCCTCAAAAAGCTGAGACGGAAGGAAGGTCATGTTGCCACAAAGTTGTCATGCCCCTCCTGCGGCCGAGAAACCCTAGTCAGTGACGTTGCTGACCTGCCTCATTTCTTCTCATTGGACGCCCTGGTGGAGGAGGCTGAAATACTGCAACAGCTACAGACTGAAGGCCAAGGGTCAGAAGTCATCTGCCAAGCCTGCGAAGAAGGTAACGTGGCAGTTTCCAGATGCATCGATTGCGATGCTTTCCTGTGCAGTGAATGCCAATGGGCACATGCTCGTCTTTCCATGATCAAATCTCACGAAATCTGCTCGCTTGATAAGCTACGTTCCGGAGAGATTGTCTTCAAGAGCAGATTGAGGGAGTATATTCCAAAATGTGGGAAGCATCTGGACCAAAACCTGACTCTCTACTGCATCCCTTGTCAGCAGCTCGTGTGCGTAACTTGCTCCGTTCAAGACCACAGCAGCTCCCAACATTCTCTCACCGACCCATCTCGAGCTTCAGAACAATGCAAGCAAATGGTAGCAGAACAGGTTTCAGCTGCTGAACTGTTTAAGAAAAGATACAGTGATGCTGCAGATACAACAGGGGAGTCCCTGAAGAAATTGCTAACAAAGTTTTCTGAGATGGCGAGAAAAATAGGCAAGAAGGCAGATGAGAAGGTTGACAAGATCAGAGAGGAGGAACAGAAACTGAAGCAAGAGCTAGAGGAGATTTATCAAGACAGAATCAAGACGATCAAAACTGCTCAGGCCACCAACAGCAAAGAGGCAACAAAGGTAGAGCACAAGCTGGAACAGGTTAAGCAAGTGACGATGCAGGCCAACTGCTTTGAGATTCTGAATCTCAGTCAGAAGCTTCTGCAGAACCTCAAGGAACTTGAAATGACACTCAAGCAGCCTGTGGAGGCACCCGAAAAGCTGTACTTTGTTGACTTTGAAGAACATGAGAGCTCACTTGGTCGGCTAATCCTGGGAGGTGAACAAAGATCTGAATCAGAGGACAAGGATGGGAAGTCACCCCAAGCAGAACCACTGCCAGCAAAAGAACAGTGGAAGCTGAAGACCCATATAAAGAGCTTTGGGTTGGAAAAGACGAAATTCAAATGTGCTTATGATGTGGCCATGTTCTCAACTGAGGAAATGGTCATAGTGGACATCAAACTTCAACAGCTGATCCTGAACAAGTCTCTAAGCAAACCCCCTAGATCCCCTCCACTCTCGCAAGCAACTCTGATCCCGGATCTCACAGATCCAAGTCATGTATCTATAAACAAGAAGGACCAGCTAATTGTACTTGACAATTCCGAAGTCAAGATCTTCAGCTGGGAGCTACAACTCCTCAAGAAGTTTGTATCAGGTGGAGGGGCAGACAGCAAGCCCACGTGCCTGGCAGTGGCCGACAACAATCAGATAGCAGTGGGATTCAAGTATGAAGAAAAGATCCGTCTACATGACCCAGATGGAACCTTGATCAAGACATTACAGGCTCCGACGATTGGTGAACACTTGACCACCAGCACGAAGCAGTTTATCTACACAAATCATCTCCATAAAATGTTACACGCAGTAGACTACAACGGAGACTCGGTTTTCTCAGTGAACATAACCAGCGACATTGACAGCGACTGGGGCCCGACCGGAGTGTGTTGTGACCGCGAGGGCAGCATCTACGTTGCTTTGAACGGATGGTCACACAGTGAACTTCAACAATTCAGTCCCAAAGGCAAATTCCTGAGACGCATTTTCGATGGTTGTGGTTTTCCATGGGGCATTGTACTCACCCCTGAATGCGACAATCTGGTGGTGGCCGCACATGACTGTGTGGCTATCTTCAACCGTGTACAGAGTGGCAATTAAAAGCCGACAACAAAGCGACGTTGTATTGGCAGTGTGTCTAAGCCGCGACACATAACATTAACTGCTTGTTTTGTTACAAATTCATCAGCTACAATTTCATTTCCTAATGTCCAAGTTGTAACCTTTTTATCATCATAACTTAAACAATAAATGTTTTTAGAACAAAAATTAACTTTATAATGATGAATTGCGGCTAACGTTATTTTTTTAGAGCACATAAAAAAAAATGTTGGTAACGAAGGAAGGTCAAGTTATCCTGTCATACAAAAACCCAATACTTTGGGGATGGTGGAGTCAGCAACCAATGAAATTTTAGAAGTCAAGTCAAACATATTTTTCTAAATCTGGAAATGCAGCTAACACTTTTTTTATCTATATATATTTTTCTTTAATGTACTTACCTTTCCCGCTCGAAGTTTCTTGACTAGCCTTGCATCCTTGATCAGTTCATCCAAGTCGTCATCTTCAAGCTAAAAAAAAAAACCCAAAACAAATGATGTCAGTAACAAAAAGCTGCTCTCTGTGATGGCCGCCCACCAAGGGTCTCTAGGATTTAGCCTTCCCAATTCTGCTTTCTAATGCTTAATACATTTGTATGTAAAGTGTTCAAAAACAATGGACTTAACAATCTCAGCTGTCAAAAAAGTTTATGTAATGTCTACTTTCCTTACCACTGGTTTTTAATTCTTAATGCTTAATTTTTTATTTACACACCTAACGTCTCTTTCTTCTTTCTCTCCATCAATTTTCTTGAGCGCAAAATTGGGGACCACTTTTAACCCCTAACCCTCAATTCTCCAAAGTCCTGGCAATTATGGGGGATTGAGGCTGAATGCATTTTGAGAGGCAGGACTGTTGGAGTACCTTGAAGGATTGAGGTGCTGGGTATCCTTCATTTGAACACAAGTGCAAAATTTTTGAGGATTATGGAGGATTGAGGATGGTTCCTAGCAAAAAGAGCCTAGGGGGTTAGGGTTAACGACCCTGCTTGCGTACCAAAATATAATGCACTACGTACCAAGCACAATTCTGTGCTAACAACACTACCGCGAACAATTCAGTGGAAATTATGTCGGCACAGAACACTCCCTGACCGAATGAGCACATGCACGTAAACCGAACTGCTTGCTAACCAGTGAAACTCACTGACAGCAAGCACGAAATTTCCTGCTCAGGTCAGCAGAGATTCTTTGCTAAGCCGAGCCGTGAAATTGGGACCTGAGGATAACGAATGTTTTCTTCTCACTTGTCTTTTCTTTTTGTTGGCGTTCTCTTTTCGTTGTTTTCTGTCCTGTCTCTTCTCCTTTACCTCCTGTTTCTTGGACCACGGTTGGACTTTTTTCTACGTGGGCAAAAAGAAAGGTGCAGAGAGCAAAGTTTTTTCGAAAACGAATAGCCATTATCCAAATATAAAAATAGCACAAAGTCAGTCTATTTAAGCGTAATTATAGCATTTGGAAATATCCAAAACAAATTGATAATTAACACACGAGTTATGATGGTGTGGTACAACTTACATTGAATGATTTCAATTGCTATGAATTTCGTTGTAGAAGTAATGATTCAGAAATAGTCCTATTCCACATCCCATTCACGTTAAGATATTTTACTTTTAATTGTAATTTTTTTGAACTGTTTTCTTAGTATAATTATCTTTTTGTAAAGTGGGTGTTAACTTTGAAGTCTAAAGGTTATATACAACTCTTGCTTTTGCTGTAATTTTTAGAAATGGATGGATTTGGGGTTTAGTATTTTATGGCAGATATTGTTACGCTGACCTGTTTAAGTTGTGTGTTCATAGACACAGGAAAAACCAAGAAAAAATGCTGTTCTTGTAGTCTGGTTCCCTGACCCCACTTCAGACAAAACAAAGCAATTTATAGACTCCTCGGAATTGTCAGGTAAGGGAACCAGACTAGCTGGCTTGCACCCATTCACGGATGTGTAACCGATTGCAAACAAAATGTGGACTAACCAAATTTGGTAAATTGGTGTCAGTATTTGAATTCAAAAAATCAGTTATTTCAAAACGATGATCAGCCAACCATCGTTGGAAATTGAAACAAAAGGTCCACTTTTCTTCAAAATGACAGCCCACCAGGTGCTAGATTTCACTGGATGCTGGAGACTATTATTCACTTACAGTCAAGTAAGGTATTTCATAATAATTTGGTAGTTTTGTTTTTAGATGTTTGCAAATGTTGTATTTTACGTTTAACAATAAACCTGTTCAATCCAATTCCATAAATTATTGTTAGTCCTTGTGGGCAATTCCAACGTTATGGGAAAAAAATGTAATGTCCATGACAGAGCTTTAAGAGCTCCGCCTTTTACACCTGGAAATGTATTTATCAAATCTTATACATCCATCATCTATTCATAAATACCTTAAGACAGTTTAGCTATTCCTATTGGTCGAGAGCCCGTCACGTGGCCGGTCTTAAACGGATGATAAAGACATGGCTAGCTGGTCTTAAACACTTTTCCAGTGTCACAATAAAATGTGGACTCCTAAAAATCCAGTGCCTCTTACCGTTTCATTGGTTGAACGTAAACAATCCTCACATAAGCATGTGCAACACTACCAGCGAGTCAGAATTTTATAGTTCTAAATTCAAAACACAACACCCCAGGTGCGTTCTGCGCGACATCGCACAGAACATGCTACGCGCGTCAATCTCCTTAAAAGGGTTGTTTACATCTTACTCGCCAGCTGAACACTCCATTATTTTGCTAAAGGGATGTTTCAAAAAGCATGAAGTGAACTTGTTGAACAAAATCGGGATTGTTTGAACAAATTATTTGATTTTTTTTACCGAAAAGGTATTTATGAATGGGAATAAAAATGTGCTCGGTCGGTATTTATCACTCTGTAAAACTGTTTAAGACCACTTAGAGTCTGGGTGCTGATAATTACCCTCGCCTCCAGCTCGGGTAATTATCAGCACCCAGACTCTAAGTGGCCTTAAACAGAGTGATAAAAACCTCCGGGTTACACATTTATTCCCTTAGTAATGGTCAAGGAGATTACAGACTGGGACATTTAGATCATTTCTCTGATTCGTTAATTAGATATAATTAATTGGCTCTGTCATGGACATTACATTTTCTTCAACACAGACAGAATTTCCCTCCTGCCGAAAGGACGAGGAGGGTTTTTTCCCGTTCCATTTCAGCTTGTTTTAATGTTTTTCAGTCTGTCGTACCTTGGGACCTTTCTTCTTGGAGGAAGCCACGTCTCCCTCTTGTTGGCGTTTAATGTTGGTCTGTCTCTGTTTCTCTCTGGCTTTTTCCCTGAAATGCCAAGACGAAGAAAGGTTTTTCAAAACAAAGTTTAGCAGTTGCAAAATATCTCTTAATGCAACCAATAACAATTCTGTATTATAACACCGCACCCACAGATTCTGTGTCTTGATTGGCCGAGAGCGAGTCACATGGTACTTTCTATTTTTGCTATCTTTCTGTGCACGGCCAAAAGTACTATACCCGTAGCAACCAAAGTACTATACCATTAGCAACCAAAGTACTATACCCATGGCGCGGTATTTGTGTGCAAATGCATGCTGCTGTGCATGTTGAGCATTGTGCGTAGCGCGTATTGTTCACAAGAGAGTGCGAAACAGAGTTGGGTTCAAACATTTTGTGAAGGTGTGCTTTGGAAGAGAGAACTACGTTTCCCAGCAATTTTGTATTGAAATAGAAGTTTATTTCAACTGTCTTCAGATTTAAATAATTTAAAATATTAAAAACCAAGCAGAATCTGTGGGTGAAGTGTTCTAAAACAAATATTGAATGCTTTATCTTGTGGTGAAGTAAAACTAGCCTCCCTCGGTGATCCATGGAGCATTCTATTTTCGCCTCGGGAAAACGGAATGACCATGGATCACCTGGGGAGGCTAGTTTTACTACACCACTCGAAGCATTCCATATTTGTATATTATGCAAGCCTGCCTGAATATCCAGAGTGATGAAGTATTGCAAAACACCTACCTGTAGGGGATGGCACTGTAGTCAACGTCTAGTGTCTGGAAGTCAGGGAAGCTTTTGCCCTTGAGTTCAGGCATCCTGGGCATGCGCAGCAAGGCAAAGCCCCTGGCTAACCGGGCAAAGTCCAGGTCTGTTAACAGAACACAGGAGGTAGATGTGCCTTAGAAGGGTACTGGGGTCAGGCTTTGCTTATTAGCATATATTGAAAATTACCACTGGGAGATGTCAATTTCAATTTTTCAGATATGAAATGAAACGGATTTTGAAATCCTGGCTCAAAAAAAAAAAGTTTTACACATTTTGCCTATGAAATCTGAAATATTCAATACACAACACAGGAAACTGACAAGGTTAACCTTCAAGTTATACATGTAACAGGTTAACCTGTCACCAAGTATTTATTTAGTCCTCAGAAGTCTGTAATAGCAAGTCATCCAGTCTCAAGTCAAGTCACAAACTTTTTTAAATGAACTGTGATAAAGGAATCCTTTTTTACTGTTAAATCTCTCGTTACTTGTGAGCACAGTTGTGACATTTCTTGTGACTTACTTGTGCGAGCAAGTTAAGTGATCTGCCAACTCAGCTATCCAGCTGTACGTGTATGTGGGTGGTCTCTCAAATTGTTAATATAGCAAACGCTCGATAAGCCAAATCTCAAGGGAATGGATACAAACTTGAGGTGTCCAGAGTTGGAGTTGAGCATAGTTCCCCGACTCCACAGTCAGGAATCTTCACGTACATGCATGTACAAGAGTGGCTTCCACCGTAAGTCACTATGCCCAGCTAAGAAATGGACATGTTATTTGGATTTCCTTTTTTCCCCCATTCCAATGGTTATTCCTTTTTTAGTCGAAAATCATTGTTTTACTCAGATTTCATATTGTTCTACCTAAAAGTTTTTGCTCTATAGATAAACATAACAATAAACCACTGAAATTGTGCAAACTGCATGTAGCAAATCTTTCTTTCGTGTCGTTTGTCTAATTACCAATCACTTGCGGGGTTTTCCGATGTGCAGTCACATGACCAGTCTTATGCAATTGATAGAATGCGCACCAGCATTGGAGCTGCAACAGTAGCAATGAGGCTAGCTCGAAAGCTAGAGGCACGCATCCTCTTGGGTCTCCAATGCAGTCACATTATGGCCACCGCGAAGATCGATTGGACCGCCGGCGTGCGGCCTACAATTGGGCCAGCAGTGGCGATCAGGCTAACTCAAAAGCCAGGATTTGTTGGGATTATGGGCTGGAGTGTGATCACAATGGCAGCGTGCATGGCATTGCATTCCCCATGTCCCCACGTGAGAAGATGAAGTACGTTGGGCAGTAATGACTCGTGAACAAAATTTTACATTTTGTTACACTAGTTTTTGTGACTGTTTTTGCAGTGGTTTCTTATGGACTGGCCGAACAATAGTTCAAGATAAACGGAGGTACCGGTGCGGCATTTCGAGTTACAGGGGTATTCATGTACAGTACATAATATCTTATTCTCTTGACGGGAATGGAGTATTACTTCGAGATAAACAGAGTTTCGAGTTTTCCGAATTTAAGTTCGGGATTTTACTGTATACCATAGACAGAAATAACAAAGAGGATGTACCTTTTATTCTGAAGATTAGACTACACTCATGTTTGGAGTAAGCCTGCACGAAGGATACAAATGCTCTGGTCCCACTTTCAAATAATGCCCTGTGTAAAAACGTACATTAACATTACTACTTCAAAACGAGATCCTTAGAAAAGTGTTAGCATGAAGCACAGTTAAAAATCACACCCAATAGAAGCTACCCCTCCAATGAATGTCCACATTTCAATGGTTTGAAACAATGCCAATTGTGATTTTTAATGTCATATTTTTGAAATGTTTCCAATTGGGCAAGATTTCTTGGCCCTAAGTACCTGTCTTTCTGCGCTATCTTTCTCAGCCTCGGTAGTACATCTGTTGTCTCTACCTCCTCCTGAATGTGGTATCTCTCAAGTGGTGTCTAACACAGGTGTGAGAATTCAAGATCAAAGTGGTCAGCATGAAAATCAGCATCAATGTACTGCATATATTCTCTACAACACCATCCCTTGCCCTCAATATTGCATTTAACCAGTCGGCGTCGGAGGACGGGATAACACGCACTGGCTGTTTTTATACACAGGCAAGTCTGACGGGTAGACGTCAAGATTGCCTAATGCCTTTTTTCCACACACACAAAGTCCGTGAAGTCTGTGGAGGCGGACCGTGTGCTGATCTTGAATTGGCCGTTGTGCACGGCCTATTGTTATACAATTTACGCTCCAGTGCACACCCTGGAGTATTGAAACATATGAGGTATCGGCAAGAAATATCGTACAAATACTGTTGAAATGACTCTTGCGAATCAGCATTTGTGGCGTTTGGCTGTATATCAGAAGTTGGCTGAAAAAATATGCCTTTTGCGAAAATCAAAATTTTCGGCAAAAATAGTCCTGGCGGGAAGTGGTTAACGCATGAATTCTAAGTAGAAATAGAGGACTCATATTAATAGTTCCTACTGAATTTCATTGTGTGGGATATGTGTAAGAGCTTTAAAAACAATTAATTTCATGTTCATGATCTAGAGACTTCAGAATCATTAGGTTTCACAAGCAAACGGTTACGGTTAGCGCCCCAAATAGGCCATCATTTTGTGTGGTGGTCTGCTGTGCGTGTACACGGCACGGATATGTTGTGCGCTACTTGAGAGTGAAACGCATAATGAATTGCTGATTTTCACCCCTTTACTTTATCATGTATGATTTAATTAAAAGAGGATGAACTGCTAAACATGTATGTTTCATTTGTCTGTGTTTCCAAGCAGGATCGGCTGCAGATACAAGGCTTCCAATGGAGACTGCAATTTTATTGGTAACACTGCTTTTATTGGTAACGGTTCCGATAACTAAACATGTGCAAACGTGCACACCGTGCGAAACAACGGAATGGTCGATAACAGTTGCGGATAGCTAAACGAATGCATACACGAATCTGGTATGATCATGCAACACCTCACTATTGTGTTGGGTTGGGTCAGATTTGGAATACTTTCTGATGTCATTTTCTGTGTTAACTTACCTTTTGATTGAGCTTGATAAAATCCACGTAGGCATCTTCAGTTGGCAGCAGGAAGACCAGTGCGTTGCCTGTGTTGCCTATCCTGGCTGTCCTCCCGCAACGATGAACAAAGGCACTGATCATGAAAAAACAAATTGGACCTTCGTCAAAAATACATTGCATTGCCACTTTGGGCGTGATTTCTGGCTGCATGGCATATACGGGTTATGGTTTCTGACTAGCGCCCCTTGAACAAAGGGGTGGCATGGGTGGCTTGTGTAAAGGTAGAGTTGTGCGTTGGTTCTCTCCTTCGCAATTCAGCATCCCAGCTGCGAGGAAGGATGACTAGCCTCCCAAATTATTATTATTATTATTATTATTATAAAGACATTGACTATGGGGAACCGCCAACATAGGCCTGGATACCTCAGTTGGCAGAACACCAGAACGGAAATCCGAAGATGGTGGGTTCAAACCCCGCTCCAGTCAATTTCTTTGTTCAACTTTTAAAAACAAAATAGTGGTTTTTACTTCACCACTGTAATAAGCGAAAGCTAGTACATCCCGAGACGCATACCGTATAGCCGGCAATGGCATTTAAGATGTCTGTATTCAAGGGGAGTCAGGTTGGCATAGCGGTACTTTCCTCGCCTTCCACCACTGTGAACCGGGTTCGAATCCTGCCCGGGCCAATATGTGGATTGGGCTTTCAGTCCCTACTTGATTCCATGGGTTTTTCTCAAAACAATTTTTGGGGGTTTTCCTCCACATCTCAAACTGTAATTTCTTCACATTGTCGTCTCTTTACTGGGACCCATGGGAGACCAGTGGATTCCACTGAATGGGCTACCCGGTTCAAATGAAAAACTAATTATACAAATAAATGTCATCGTTTTTGAGATTTTGTTAAACAGGGAAGCATCTCAAAAACTTGCTGTGACTTTTCATTCCTGTTATACATGCAACCACACACTTTTTCGAATGGGATGAATTTTGAAGGGAAAAAAAGGGCCATTCTGATAAAATCGACTTTTGTAAGTGTGTACCTTGCATTGCTGGGTGGGTCGTACTGCAGCACCCAATGGACTTCAGGAATGTCGACTCCTCTGGCCATGACGTCTGTACATACGAGCACACCACTGGTAAAAAAAATAAGTAAACCGTTGAAAAATTAGCATTCAAGTATCCTTAAATAATTTCATAGGTCAACCAGTCGCAAGACCATAACTGTTGAATACACATGCAATTAACAAGCCAATCATTGGTTGAAGTTGAACATGCACTTTGTGTTTATTTACAATTCCGCCGTGTCATAGCTTCCTTAAATTCTTTTTTTTTAAAGAGAACAAACAGACTGTTTGCACTGCAGCCATCTGTGAGGTGTGTGCTTTTGTTCAACAGGGATACGCATGAGTTAGACCTCTTGCGCATTCATTGTTAATGAATTAACATAACAAAACACCCCTCCAAGATGGCTGCCAAATGCAATCAATCTATAGACGAATCCAGTCATGTGATCATTATGCACTGTAGAGGCCCCCACCAATGGCGAAAGGATTGTGCACGCTATTGTGCAAAGCTACTGCCCCATGACAGATTATCTGAACAACAGATAGCACTACCGTGGAACGCCGCTATAACGAACATCACGGGATCCACATAAATTGCTCGTAATAGCGATCGTTCAGTATAACGATTTTAAGCTGCCGGTGCTCCGGTACTCACTTTTCAATATAAATAGCACCCTTCAGAACTTCACCCTGCATGCCCTGGTAGTTAGTGAAAGACGACTTTGAACACATGTCGACTACTGAATTATGTAATTACACAGTTTTTGAGCGTGCTACCTAAAGCAATGAGTGGCTTTCCCCTTCTATTCCTTGGGGAAATAATAGCCACTTGTCGCTCTTCTGTTAAGATATGTCAACAACAAGGTTTGGTACGTTTTGTACACAAAAATCAGGAGCCAAGGATGATGTAGTCTGAGTATCACCCTTTATCCACGGAGCCAAGAGGCTCCTGTATAATGTTTGATGTGTCTAGACATAAGTACATGCAGATATATGCAAGCCGCGCACCAGCCAATCGGAGTCAACTTTACTAAATCGTGACATCATTTCATTCCCACATCAGGACTAAATGGTTTGATTGGTCAATTCGAATGCATTAATTGTTTTGTAATACAACAACAGCCAAGCCCATTATCGCGTAACATGATACAGAGCGCATGACACAGGCTTTTGTTTTATCAATTGTCTATGACGCGCAATGGGTGAATGAAGACCCGATATAGAAAGAGCCTGCTGATTGGGCAAAATCTAGAGATCAAGAGGCGATTGTCTTGCCTATTTAATCAGCGAATCTGCTCACATATCATAGACCACGGTATTCATAGACTTAGGATGATGTTCGGTATAGATGATACATGTTGCTTGTTACATTTTGGCCAATCATGCATTCTACTTTCCCACCTGTTGAGTTTTCTGAAGTCTGAGAATATGGCGTTCCGTCGCCGTTTCATCTTCCCGTGCAGGGAGAGTATGGTGGTCTTCTTGAGTATCTCACTCAGCGCCTTGGAGAAGTAGTCCACGCAGTGGCAGGTACTGAAGAAGATCATGTGCTTCTCATCCTATGAAATATCAAGAGACAAAAAAAACAAATTCAAGTCCACCACACGTAAATCATAAATTATCTAGTTCCAATTCCAGTCCCAACCTACTCAAACGTACTCTGAAAAAGATATTCCTTTGGACCTAAGATGTGATATTCGACGACTGATTGACTTGTAAATGGACTGACTTCAACTCCAGAAACAAGGAGTCCGTTTCATGAAATGTAACAACTGAGGACCTGCGGAAGTAGATTTTATCACTTTACTACACATTTTTGTAATTTTATATCAGTTTTTATGGTATTAATGGTAATACCGCAGCACCTTGTAAACCATTATAAGGTGCTACATAATGGGTCTCATATTTCTCATAAACTTTATTTACTTTTCTTTAATAATAGACATAATTTCCAGCGCCTTGAGTACCTAATTGTTGGTAGATACGTGCGCTATATAAGACTCCGTTATTATTATTATTATTATTATAAACAAAACAAACGATCGCAAACAAATAACGAAAAGGATGCACATTTTTCTCTTTGCTAAAATCTTTTAAAACAAAACTGTCAGTTTCTCTGGTCATGAGCAACGAAAGCATACCTACCCTATGCTTTCGTAGAAATGCTACCAACAAGTTGAATTTCTCGTCGCTCTCACATATCTGCAATAGTAGAAAGTCACATGAATAACGAGAAACACAACATGGGGGACAAAAGAACAGTCCATGACGAACAACAGCAAAATCGTTAATTTTATTTGCATCATTGACAAAATGCATATTATAACTAATTATGTTTTTGAAATGTGGGTTATGCGCATATAATTTTCAAAAGATGAGCTTACCGGTGTATTTTTTAAAAACTTACCAGATAGTAATTTTTCAGTGTTATAGGTGTTCTCTGAACAGCCTGAAGAGGAAAGAGGCCGAAAAAAAATCATGACTAACAGCAATGGATAGAAATTGTCATGCTAAGTTTACATTAAATGTGAACTCTTTCACTACAGCGAACCGCTGACGGCGGCACACAAAAATTGTACATGTCGTACGGCAAGCCACTGGCAGCGGCTCGGCGACGTCGCTGTGAATAAACAGGGAATCCCCATGACGTGTGCCTTATTTACATATAGCGGCTCTCCGTCTCGCCAAAGGGGTCTGCTGCAGGTTATTGTGAGCAGTTTGTTTACAGAGAGACATTTAAAGATGGCGGCGTCCACATCGACACCGGGCGGAATTTCAAGCGATTTATTACACCCAAACGTGAGTAAATCGGGAAATTAAATTCCGTAGCGAAAGAGTTAAAGAGTAACCCTTTATTTCTCAAAATGCATCAAAATACAGGAGCAAGATTTTTAATCACTTATTTTTTTTTAAATCATCTGTTATTTCTTGAACTTGTTCATTGGAGGGATGGCCACTGCCTCAATCATTCAAAATCAATTAGCAATTACCAGGGGTGTGAGTGACCACTGATAAAAATAGCTGAAAACAGCTGGAAAAGGTGTAAAATAGCTGAACTTTGGAAATCTCCTATACTTTTGTACACAGCAAGTGAGGGAAAAAAGCTGAAATCAGCTTTAACCCTAACCCACCTCACTCCTCCAAAATCCTCCTGGCGGTTTTGGAGGATTCTAGAGGATTGAGGATGAATGGTGATTGAATCAAATGAGGATTCTGGAGGATTGAGGATGAATGGTGATTGAAGCACATGAGGATTTGGAGGATTGAGGATGAATGGTGATTGAAGCACAAGAGAATTTTGGAGGATTGAGGATGAATGCATTTTGAGGCAGGACTGTCTGATGATTTTGAAGGATTTGGCGTTGGTTATCTTTCATTTAAACACGAGTGCAAAGTTTTGGGATGAGGAGGATTTTGGAGGATTGAGGATGAATGCATTTTGAGGCAGGACTGTCTGACAATTTTGACAAATTTAGGCGGAGTTGCAAAATTTTGGAAAATTTTGGAGGATTTTGGAGGATTGAGGATGGTTGTAAGCAACAAGGGCCTAGGGGGTTAGGGTTAAAGCTGAGATTTCACACCCCTGAATTACTGTTCATACGTTGAGGCAGTGCCGAGGATATCCAGAAGCAGTGCGGATGATTTCAAGTATAATCCAGGCCTAAATGTATGCACGGCAAAGCATAAACAACACAAGGTATACAGCCTGAACCCTTGACACACTATTTGCATCCTTCAAAATTAACTGACACATTTTTAACACATCCTGAATCCTTCAAAATCCTCCACTTATGCAAAGAGGATTTTGGAGGACTTTGGAGGAGTTTGGAAGGTTTGGGTTAAAGGGAAAATACAACATTTGCAAACATCGAAAAATAAAACTGCCAAGTTTTTACGAAATACCTTACTAGGATGTTGGTAAATGGCAGTCTAAAGCATCCTGTAAAATTATGGCACCTGGTGTAAAGTCATTTTCAAGAAAATGGTATTTTTGTATACATTTCCTACGGTGGTCGGCCGACCACCGTTGGAAAAACCTAACTATTTTTCAACTACGGCTCAAAATTTACCATCTGTTTCAGTCCAAATTGTGTTTGCTATTGGTTACATGTTCATGAACGGGTGCAGGACAGCTAGACTGGTTCCCTTACCTTACAATTTTCCGGCATCTATAAATTGATCCATTTCATCTTTAGTGCAGTCAGGGAACCAGACTTCTTGAACGTTTTTGTTTTTCTTGGTTTTCCAGCAGTTTCGAACACAAAACTTCAAACATGTCAGTGTAACAACATTTGATCCATTATACTAACCCCTCAAATAGTTCATATCTGAAAATTACAGCAAAAGCCAATGATGTACATTCCCTTTAAAGGAAGCCTTAACCCTAACCGAACCCAACCCATCAAAGTTCAACAGCAGGTTTTGTTTAAATCTGTTGGGATAGGTACAGTTCCCCTAAACTGATGGTTTTTTACACTGGGGTTGGCATACCTCCAGAAACTAAGTCCAACAGCGTGTGTGTACAATTTCCCGTGTGGGTGTTGGAATTTGCCTGAATGGGTATGGTTCCTAGTCAATTATGCTGGGGAGTTAGGGTTAAGTGAGAAACTTGTCTGACTCACATTAGCCGACGTCTTCTTCTCCTTGACGGTGATACGGACTGGATTTCTCAATCCAGCACGGATCAACGCCTCCACTTCGTCAGTCTGTGTCGCTGAGAAAAGACCCGTCCTGCGCTGCTTGGGCAAGTAGCTCAGGATCATATTGATGCTGAAATACACAATATTAAGTTGTGTAAAAAAAAAATGGTTATTATTACATATTTAAGCATTTACACATTGGCTTTTCTAACACTCATTACCAACATATTTGCACTCTGCTAGTTACACCTACTACCAGTGTGTATCACTATAACATCCAGCATCTAGTTTTGCGGTATTTTGAAAAAAATTCAGTATTTTGCTATCAGAGAATAAAATGAGAATGGAACGCATTTTGGCAAAAACACTGTACACAACCCTGCAATTTTGAAATTAAAAATACGAAAGGAACCACTACACACTGGAAGGGAAAACAAGTGTGTACCTAGTTTTGAAGCCCATGTCTAGCAGTCTATCAGCCTCGTCCAGCACCAGAACCTCTAGGGATCTGACCATGGATGGAAGATTCAGCCCAAAATCCTTACGCTGGAAGAGATCCTCCAAGCGACCGGGAGTAGCGACGAGAATGTTGGCTCTAGGTGGTGGAAAGTAAAGTAACACAGTCATGACAATCACAAGAATGAATTGCAGCTAGGTATAATCAAGAACATTAAGTCAAATCACAAGCCCATCACAAGTCAAATCATAAGCCCATCACAAGTCAAATCACAAGTTCATCACAAGTCAAATCACAAGTTCATCACAAGTCAAATCACAAGTTCATCACAAGTCAAATCACAAGTTCATCACAAGTCAAATCATAAGCCCATCACAAGTCAAATCACAAGTTCATCACAAGTCAAATCACAAGTTCATCACAAGTCAAATCACAAGTTCATCACAAGTCAAATCACAAGTTCATCACAAGTCAAATCACAAGTTCATCACAAGTCAAATCACAAGTTCATCACAAGTCAGATCATAAGCCCATCACAAATTAAATCACAAGCCCATCACAAGTCAAATCATAAGCCCATCACAAGTCAAATCACAAGTCAATCACAACTCAAATCATGAATTTACTCGAGTCAACATGGGCAACCAACTTGGTTAATGCTGTCAAGCTGAACAACACATACATCAAAAATTTATCAAGTCCGGAGGTCGCAGGTTCAAACCCCGCTCCAGTCAATTTCTCTGTTCAACTTTTAAAATTATTATAATGCACCTAGTCAATTTCCCTTTGTGGTTGGTTCGAAAATTCATTGAGCGGTGTTTCTTGTCAATTTCTTTGTTCACTTTTATAATTATTATAATGCACCTAGTCAATTTCCCTTTGTGGTTTGTTCGAAAATTTGCAATAAAAAGACATATACTCTCAAAAAAATAAAGAGATCAACAAAATGGGGTACAGCCAACATAGGTCTGGACAGCTCAGTTGGTAGAGCACTGGAACAGCAATCAGGAGGTCGCGGGTTCAAACTCTGTTCCAGTCAATTTCTAGGTTAAACTTAACAACTGCAGTCACAGACTAATGAAAAATGTTTGAGAAATGGCCCCAGTTCAAACAAACAGTTATCTCACCCTTTTTCTTGTATTTGTTTGATGTCGTTGGTCAGATTGCTTCCACCGATCAGTAACTGCTGGGTAAATGGCAGCAAGGCCGTAAACTCCAACAAGACTTCATCTATCTGCAAGGCCAGCTCCCTGGTAGGGGTTAAAATAATGGCGCCAACCTGGACAAAAATTACAAAGTGAAGTCATTAAATCCTTTATAAAGTTGAAGAACCATTCTAAATCTAAATCTTATAGAAGTCTTTTCAATCACCTCTTTTTTCTTGAGCGGCGTTTCTTGTCTCAGCAGAATTTCCAAGATGGGAATGACGAAAGCCAACGTCTTGCCACTTCCAGTCACCTGAAAGGAATGTTTTGGATGTAATTTTTTCTGGGATGAACACTGAAATTCAGTTCCCATTCATCAGTAAAATGCTAAAAGTACAACAAAATGTGTGCACAAAAAAGTGAAAAATCATTTAACCAGTTCACGCCAGGATTATTTTGATATGACCGGACCGAGGCACGGGATTATTTTTCACTCGACTTCAATGCCAGGCGGGTTGAAGCCATCACCCTCGGGCAGCACACTCATATTTCTGGCCTCAGTCGTTGTCTACTGGCCGCTGACAGATATCTTCCGGCCTCGCTCGTTGCGTGTTTACAAATCATCCGTTCCGAATACTGCAAAACCTTTGTGTGTATTCACGTCATCCGACGCGAACTGGTTAACAAAAATCAGAAGAATAAATAGCAAAGCGGTACTGGATGTACGTGCAAATACATGTACAATATTCCAGTCAACATCTCTGAATCAACTGAAAGGTTTCGCTCACCGCCTCTGCTGCCACATCCTTGTTGTTCATGAAGAGAGGGATCGCTGCTGCCTGTAAATCAAATCATGTGAACAAACGGTAAATAACAACAACAAAAGAAATGGTAAACAGAGTGGTTCTGACCTTGAATTATTGCCTGCCATTCAGTGTTGGTCAAAAGTGCATGCATGCGGGCACATGACAGGCAACAGCCATGGGCAAGTTCGTGCAAGAACTATTGTAGACTAGCTCTACTGAGTGGAGTGTTGAATTACGGGTACCCTCCATACAAACGCTCCACCGATTTGCCATACTTTGGTGACAGCGTCACAGTAGTATAGTGTACATACCCACGCGAGGGCAAAAAGACCCCCAAAAAACGGTAAAGAGAATACAAATGAGAGAGACAGTTACCCTGGATTGATCTACACATTCATGACATTCCATCAGACCCCTTATATTGTTCCCAAACAGCGAAAATTTTGTAAAAAAACAGCAAAATAGTCTCAAAAATTACAGCTCAATGTGTTTGCCGTGAGGCTCAGTCCTTGCCCCGACTTGCCGAATGAGCATATGAGGGCGTCTGACGTGACGTCACCGGCGTTGCTAGATCGAAGAAAAACAAGTCGCGCTTTATCGACTGTTTCGTGTAATGATACGTGCTCCTTGGGTGTGTTCAAAGCCCATACTGTCGTACAATATAAATAAAAAAAAAAATTTGGGACCTGCCTACGCTGCTCGGTTACGTGAAAAACTAGCTCCAGCCCTAGCCCTGGTGGACTCCCTTTCCTCCCTACGTTACGGAGGGAGTCCTGAGTACACATGTGCTCACAACCGAACGAAAACATTTCTTACATTACCAATAATTTTAATATTTTTACCTTGTTGGAGAAGCTAATTTTACGTCGTAGTATTCTATGTGTCCTTATCTGTCAGCACGCTGGGTTCAGGAATTCCATATGCGATGCTGACTGACGTCAATCAGGAAAATAAACTCGAAAGCATCGTTAAACTTGTACGTGTTTAGTCTCTTTTCATCAGTTTCTCACCGCCGAGTCTATTCTAGTCGTACATCATGTACGTCTGTACTGTACTGTGCAGCGTGTAGTCTGGTTCCCTAGACCGGACAATTATTCTCGACGCTCATATCACATCTGGTCCGGGGGACAGACTATGCCGCATGAATATGCAGTGTGCACGCGCGATTTGCTTAGTAACCATCCTCATACGCACGCGCACTTACTTGAAGGTGCGGTCGCTAATCCAATGACCGAGCATGTTTTCGCGCCAGTTACCAGAAACACGTTTCGGCTTTGGTCATTGGTTGAGCGTTTTCCTGACATCGGTTGGCTGAAGTGACGTCACGGTTCCAAACAAAACTAAACAAATGAGGGCGCTTAGCGTGCATGCGCGCTTTCGGATTGTACTCACGTACATTTGTACATATCGTACATGACGTACGACTCTGGGAATAAACTGATGAAAAGCGACTACAAACACGTACAAGTTTAACGTTGCTTTGGAGTTTATTTTCCTGATTAACGTCAGTCAGCATCGCATATGGAATTCCTGAACCCAGCAACCCAACAGATAAGGATACATAGAGTATGTAGGCGTGAAATATTAGCTTCTATAACGAGGTAAAACATAACAAAACTCTGGTAAAAATGTTGTATGGTTTCATGTAGCCCCAAAATGTGGCCTATTTACTGGACTGCCTCCGTAAACATAGGCCACACACCGACCATGTACAAAAACGTGTCGACGGAGCCAAATTTTGATTTTCACATTTAGGCTTACTTTGTAGGTTTTTTTTGCTTTAGAAGCATTCTCACCCTCTATATAGGCTAATCAGAAAGTGCTGCCTTTTTCAGATGTCTAATTTTTGTGAAATTTCATGTTGAAATTTTGATACGAAAACGTGTAAAAATGAATCTGGAAATTTCACGAAAAATGGACATCTGAAAAAGGCAGCACTTTCTGATTAGCCTATATAGAAGGTGAGAATGCTTCTAAAGCAAAAAAAACCTACAAAGTAAGCCTAAATGTGAAAATCAAAATTTGGCTCCGTCGACACGTTTTTGTACATGGTCGGTGTGTGGCCTATGTTTACGGAGGCAGTCCAGTAAATAGGCCACATTTATGGGGCTAGGTTTCATGTAGAAAAGTCTTGTCCTGGACGTCAGTCGTATTGCAATGAAGACTTCGTCCAACCTGGGCTAGCTCCAGCCGTAAATGACAACCCAATGATAAAACTCAGGGGGCTCGGTGTACTCCAGCTAACAATCCCCCACAAACAAAAATCAAGCTACCCTAACCACAATTAATTCTTTCCGCTAATTCCATCGATAACATGAGTAAGTAGTTTGTTACCTGCACAGGTGTCATGCGATCAAAGCCCATTTTCTCCAGCGATTTGTGGGTTGATTTGCTGAGAGAAACGGGAAGCGTTTCCCACTTGTCCTCCATCTTGACTACACGTGCAATCTGTTTTGGTTACAGCGCCCTCTTCTGACACGGGGTTTCCAAACATCGGCTTCGTTCTGTTCCTTGCATATGGTTCTAGTAGCATCCACTTCATTTTTGCTTCCGGGGTTCAAAAATAAATTCAGAGCCTCACCTAATGCCCATAACTCTAAAATCTTGGCTAATAGTTATGAAGACTTGATGTTCATTAGCAGGAAAATAAACCGTAGACTCGGCATTTGTGTACAACGTTGTTGGGGGGGGGGGGGGGAAGTGGGTTGAACTCCATCCACTGATTCCAGGTGAGGCGTTCTATGGGAGGGGTGGGGGCACAACTTCTTGGTTTAATTTGGGCAGTTATTTTGGGTATCGTCAGTGGTGGTTTGAAACAATTTGTCATCTTTTAACACGGAGTGCCATTTGGGTTTTCCTGCTTTTCTGCACACATGTGCAGCCCCCACAAACTAACTACCCATTCTGAGTGCTTTGTGAAATCCAGGCATTTCAAATTCCTGATAAAAATATCCCTCCCCCCCCCTAATAAAAAAAAAATCACCAAACCACACCACCTCCCCTCCCCCCTCCCCTTGTACACCGTTTTGAAAAAAAACTTCCATACAAATTTTATGTACCGATTTTCAAAACGATCCTCCATTTCCACAATTTAACTCCATTCCCCCATTTTGGTGGTTTTGGTCTTGCATGCTAGGTCTGGTTTGAATATTGATGGAGTATGTAGGATTTGGGCCTAGCTAGAGGCCTGAAGCATGCAGTGCTAGGGGTATCCGATTGATTTTGCGTTGCATCCTGTACTGCTGTTGTCATAAGCCAGTGTACCTAGTCCATCAATATCCACCAGTACTTCAGTGGTGGATTCCATTATGTCATAGGAAGCAGAGCGAGTGATGGATTTGGCACACTAGGCCCAGTACTCCAAGACAGTAGGGAGTTAGGGTTAACCTTAACAGAACTCAACCCATCAAACCACGACACGTTTTGTTGAAATCTGCCCGGATGGGTACAGTACCCCTAAACTGACAGTCTTTTACATTGGTTGGCACACCTCCAGAATCGAAGTCAGAAATATGTGTGTGCAGTTTTCCATATGGTGTTGGAATTTGCCAAGATGGGTATAGTTCCTAGTGAATCATGCTAGGGAGTTGGGGTTAATATATTTTATTCATTCATACACACCCTGGGTAAGTTACATGTCAACTGGATCCTATGGTTGATAATAAACAGAAACATTGAAAAAAAACACATCACACATCAACATTTTTTTTTTACTTAAAAATCAACAGATGATTTTTGTTGTTTTATTTTTGTCCTGTTTTTTTTTGCCACACTTGCCAGAAATGCACGGAATAGCTGCACAACCTAGATTGGAATTTACAAATAAATGGTGTTCTTTTTCAGTTTTTTCCCCTCTTAAAAGGAGATCATTTTGACTCCACAAATGCTCATCTTTGATAAACTTGTTGTAGAACAACATGATAAAGCTTTTAAAAACTAAAAATAATACCCCATGGTGCTGAGAAAGGTTTTCCATGGCCAGTTGCTAGTTTTCACCAAAAAAAAATCAAAATTGAAAGGGATGGCATCCCATTTCAAGTCATCTTTTGCGTTGATGGAATGAACAGGCCATAAGCAACGACAGGGGTTTTGTTTTGAACTTCCACGGCAGCGTGATGTAGCAGTGATAGTGGGTTTTTTTCAGGAGTGCGGGCCCGCCTTTAGTCAAAGAGACCGAAGCCCATATCGTCGTCGGATTCCTCCTCCGACTCTTCTTTCTTCTTCTCTTCCTCCTCGGCTGCTGCTCCTGCTGCCTCCCCGCCTCCTCCGCCACCTCCAGCTGCGGCTGCCACGCCTCCTGTGGGTACAGAGGCCAACAAGGATTGGCCTGTGGAATGGAGACAAAATACAAAGAGGAAGTGAACAAACGCAGCACTTTAAAACTACCGTTCAGCACCCATAACTTGTTCGAAAACATGAAATATTTGGCATTGTATGCTTCTTAATTTTATTTTGTATTGGGATTTTGGGAAGATGTGCATTTAGTTGTTGGCCTGAAGCCCAGTGTGCACCTTTCTGATTTTACTGCTTCACCGGATCATCGGGCCATCGTACAGAGGTGTGCGCTGAAAACGTGGACAGATCTGGCTGTATACCAGGCTATCGGATGAAATCAAACATGGATCCGATGTCAATTATAAGGTGTGCGGGCAGCAATTCCATTTCACCAGACGCGATGAAACCAATCAGATTCACGAAGGAAGTCACATGATTCAAAAATTGACGGCTGCCATTTTGTCAACATGTGACTGGTCATCGTAAGACCGATTATGGAATGGAATCGGGGATGTGTGCGGGTAACGTTGCGGTCTAATCGCAACGGTGAAAAAAAGTATTGGTGATGGGGTGAACCAGTGAAATCGGGAAGGTGTGCTCAGGAGCAGTAAGCCTACACATTATTCAAAGTCTTAGACTATGGTCTAATGACAGACAAATTTTTGTGTTCTCAGTCAAAATAACAATATAATCACTGCTTTTCAGCCGAAAGATGGTGTTGTTTTGATCATCACAGAACACAACTCATATTTATGCTTTCCAATTCAGTTCCTGAATGTGTAATTAAATTTTGTTTTGTTCACAACTCACAAAGATCCTAATTCCACAAGGATGGTTCAGAAGATTTTGGAGGATTGGAAAAAGGTTCAAGGAAACATTCCGAGAATGATTGGTTCAATAAAGATTTGAGATTTTCAATTCACAGCAATGAGAGTCCCGAATGTTAAAACTAGTGTAAACAAAATGTTGGCAAATTCTGAGGTACAACACTAGTTCTATGAAACATGAAAACAAAACAAAACAAAACAAAACAACTGAGTTTCAAGAACTCTTGGAGACAAACACCAATGCATGAAACATCCAAAATGCAATCAGAGATGGCACGCAGGAGCTTTGCTGGTACCTTCGGCGATGACTTCATCGATGTTCTTGCCAGACAGCTGTTCGATGACCTTGTTCAGCTGCTCGTCCTCGACTCCAACAGCCACTGTCTCAAGGATCTGCTTGATGTCTTTGGCAGAGGGGGATGCATTGCCGCCCAAGACGGCCAGCAGGTAAGCGGCCACGTAACGCATTCTGATAAAATACATTAAAAAAAAAGACATGGGTAAAGTAAAGCACAAGTTAACCCTGCCTCTCTGGCTGGCAATTTTAGCTACCCTATCACGGCAGTCAAAATCTACCAAGGGACTGTTTTTAACCCTAACTAACTCCCTAGGGCTTTTTGCTAGGATGTAGCCTCAATCCTGCAAAATCCTCCAATGGGCCTCATGGAAAAAATGCATAAAGCCTCAATCCTGCAAATTCCTCCATTATTTCTTGAATATGATCCATGGAGGGGTGACCACTGCCTGAATCCTGCAAAATGCTGCAAAATCCTGCAGCAGCTACTGTCAGTATGTTGAGGCTTGGCCAGTGACATCCTGGAGCAGTGCGGAGGATTTCAAGCATAATCCAGGCCTATATCTATGCATGGCTGAGCAAACACAACACAAGGTCCGGCCCAAGACCTTGACAAAGTGCATCCTACGAAATCAGTAACGCACCTTTGCCATGTAACCTCAATCCTCCAAATTCCTCCACTTTGGCAGAGGATTTTGAAGGATTCAGGGCAGTTAGGGTTAAAAGTTAAGAATTCCATTGTGAATTCGATAAAAATGTAGTCATGCTTTAAATGGAGGACAGCTTTTCTTGCCAGTTACCTCCTACGTCTATCGATGGAATTTGACTAGTCGCAATGTTTGCCGTATATTTTCACGAACGATCCTCTCTTCATTTCTACTGCAAGGCAAGTCCGGATTTTATTTCTCACAGTAAAAAGGCAATTTTTCAAGTACCCCCAAGGAATACACAAAATGTAACAATTTTAGTGGTTTTTTCCTTTTCTGAACTTGCATGAGGCTTGTGTTCTCAGGCCAATGTGTCCAATCGTCATGGCTTTTTCAGCCGAAAGATGGAGTTGGTTATTTGAGATCATCATAGAACACAAAAAACTCATGATGGAAAAACACACCGTGATAAGGCAAATAATGAACACAGTTCTTGATTGTATCATACATGTCGAAAGATGTCTTAAGTTAGTCATGACAATACCAAAACATGTTTATTGTTTACTGTCAAGGTAAAATATTATATAATAGTTATAATGACGGAATAATAACTCAAAACAAAAGGCAACCTTCCTATGTGTTCAGATATCTGTCAATGATTTATGGGGTTACCCAGGTGGATTACAACAAACTTGACCGTTTGCCGTTTGTCAACTTGACAGTTTGCCAACTGGTCAGTTGTTGCAACTTGACCACTGTGATTGTGAACTCAACTGGAAAGTCAAGTCATTTTGCCCCAAATAAATATAAGGCCTTATTCCATTTCAACTGGAATGAAACAAATGGGAAAAAAAACACCCAGAAATAGGTAAATTGGGTTGAAACGGGCATATTAAAGGGCCAAGGCCTACAGTTTGAACTCGGCACAATTACTATTGTCTATCCACCTAGTAATCCGGATACACGAATAGGATGTATCATTATCAAGGTTGATTTCCCACATACACAGCACAATGAATGAACACCCTCACAATAACGTCCCGACTCAATCATCTCACTCTGTAAATTATCCACATATCCCTGTATCCACTTCGTGGGACCTGCATTGGACTTGGACTTTTTAACGACGATCCTCCCCATTCAATTTACAGGAAAAAATTTTGCAACCCGACGCCACTTCTGTGATATTTTGTACAAAGTCTAAGGAGAGTCCGGAAAATTGTGTAACTTTTTAAAGTATGCCTAGGCTATTTCCTAACAAAATTGGAAATGACAAATGTTTCTCAGTCCCAGATTCATGTCTCAAGTCTTAATCATCATTTTTGCAATGACTTGAATGACCTTCATTGAGATGATGACGTATGAGAAAAAAAAAGTGGCGTCAGGTTGCAACATTTTTCCCATGATAAATTTTGTTCAGTTCACTGTGGCGCAAAACACGTGCGGTTCCCTTTCCAACACTAATTGCCGCGCACAAAACACTCGTGTAATCTCACACACGCGATAGCGCACCAGCCTAATTTTCTACACGACCGTGTTCAGGGTTTTTCAATTGCTGTTCCCACCACAAAATAATGATTTGAACAATTTGATCAAAGAAAAACGGCATTTTAAAAGAGTATATCATACTGACAAGTGATTACAGATAATATTACTTGAATAACAAAAGCAATAACTCGTTTCGAACATACTTACTTTAAGTCTTTTTTAGACACGAAACGAAGTGCTCGCTTTCCTCAAAATGTGTAACTTCTCGAAAGGCAGAGGTCACGGTGGCGGGTCACCACCGGGTTTCCGGATGTATTTTCAGGGGCTTAAAGGAGCACACGCACACCAATCTTTTTAGCTAAATTCAGGTTTTATGATTCGGGAGGAAGAAGGGGACATTTTCCAACCTTTGTATCGTCTGCAACAGGTTTTGGAACCGTGAGTGGATTGGGGGAGGGAGGGGTGGGGTGGCGACGAGGTACAGTGTTTTGTATGATTGTATGGGGGCGAGGCAAGCTATCTTCAAGTCCTCCCCCCCACCCCACCCCACCCCACCATGGCCCCATGTATGGACAAATCGAACCAAAATAAAAGATGCTCTGCTTGTTGTCTTTGTCGGGTTGAAAATTATTTCTTTTCTTTTTTCCTTAAAACTCGTAACAGGCCATGCGGTCAAACTCTAAGAAAGTGCTATTTTCTAGGTCTTTTAAAATAAGAACAAGTAGGGGGACGCAGCTGAAGCTGCTCGAATCGACAGTTTGGGAAATTTCGAAAAGATCTGAATGTCATTACTTCAGACTCTGTCGGTTTGATGGACGAGCGCCCTCTTGTGTAGTTTCATGATCGTTTCCTGTAAAGGATCACTGCGAGCACAAGTTATCCGTATTTCTGTGAAAATGTTATGAAATTTGGGCCCTAAAATTGCTCTGAGACGGGTAGTTAGCAGTGAATCATGAATACATTATCTCCAAATGCTGCAAATTATGCATGGACCAGGATGTGCATATGTGCGGAACCAGCCTAGTTGCAAAATAAACCGTTAATAAAATGCTGCGCCCGTGCAGAGCTAGCTAGAGGTGATCCAATCAATGGCTCAAATGGGAGCTTGCTACCGGCCCGTCCCCATATTTTTTTTAAGGTGGGGTGTAAACAGTATAATATATCGTGGTTATCATATCTATTGTGTCCTCCGTAATGCAGGCGCGAGAACCTTGAAACCGGAATCGCCTCCTCCCCAGTTCCCGAAACTAACACTTAAATCTCAGATAGCCAAAAAGAGAAATAAGGGAAAATGTAAGACAACTCTAACGTACACAGCACTGCAAACAAACATGATCGTGTACAAAACTGCTAAATGAAAGGCATGAGACACTTCACAATCCCACTTAAAAAAATCAGTTGCATTTTATTTCTCAAAAGTCAGCGCATTTGACGGAAATTATTTACAGACATTTTGTGAATCATCGTTTATAATAGAAATTCTATTTAACTGAAAAATACATTGATCATGGCACTGAACCATCAAGTCTGATTTTCTTCATTATAAATGTCAGACCATCATGACTTTGTATGTCATTCTATGCCATGGATAACTTAAAGGGAATATACAACATTAATTTTGCAAACATCGAAAAATAAAACTACCAAACTACCAAGTTTTTGCGAAATACCTAACCCTAACCCACCTCACTCCTCCAAAATCCTCCTGGCGGTTTTGGAGGATTCTAGAGGATTGAGGATGAATGGTGATTGAATCAAATGAGGATTCTGGAGGATTGAGGATGAATGGTGATTGAAGCACATGAGGATTTTGGAGGATTGAGGATGAATGGTGAATGAAGCACATGAGGATTTTGGAGGATTGAGGATGAATGCATTTTGAGGCAGGACTGTCTGATTATTTTGAAGGATTTGGCGTTGGTTATCCTTCATTTAAACACGAGTGCAAAGTTTTGGGATGAGGAGGATTTTGGAGGATTGAGGATGAATGCATTTTGAGGCAGGACTGTCTGACAATTTTGAAAAATTTAGGCGGAGTTGAAAAATTTTGGAGGATTTTGGAGGATGGAGGATGGTTGTACGCAACAAGGGCCTAGGGGGTTAGGTTTTTATTAATTAATAGGATGTTGGTAAATGACAGTCTAAAGCATCCCGTAAAATTATGGCACCTGGTATACTGTCCTTTTCAAGAAAAGTGGTATTTTTGTATCAATTTCCAACGCTGATCGGCCGATCAGCGTTGGAAACAACTGGCTTTTTTTCAAATACTGGCCCCAATTGACCATTGCACTTGTTTGCAATCGATTACAAACCTATGAACGGGCACGAGCCAGCTAGACTGGTTCCCTGACCTTACAATTCCCCAATGTATGTAAACTGCTCTGTTTCTTCTTATATGGAGTCTGCTCTGTTTCTTCTTATATGGAGTCAGGGAACCAGACTACGGGAAAATGATCGTTTTTCTTGGTTTTTATAGCATTTTCGAACCCAAAACCTCCTAAAAGTCAGTGTAACTATAATATTTGCTTTATATTTCCAACCCCCCAATTCCATCCATTTCTGAAAATTACAGCAAAAGCAAATGATGTATATTCCCTTTAAAAAGAGCACACTGCAGTCCACCTTAAGAAACATCTAAAACACAGAATTCTATAGCTACTCCAAACCATTACAATGACAAGAAGGGCGGATCCAGAACAAATTTATTTGGGGGAGGGTCCAAAAAATATTTTTGGTCCCCCAAAATGTGGGTCCAAAAATTACATCGAGGGGTTCGGGGCCCGCTTAAGGGCCCCGAAAAGTTTTTGGATTCTAGATGCACAATGGTGCGATCTGAGGCAATTTATGACCACTTTAACCATTTTTTTAAAGAAAAAGATGGTGGTGTACGTAGTGCCTGCCTTTATTGAGACGTCACTTAAAAAAAGGTTCTTTTTTGTGGGGGGGGGGGGGGCATGGCCCCCCGTTCCCCCTCCCCTGGATCCGCCCTTGTACAATGAAACTTACAATGATCATAATAGTTGAAAGGACACACATGATTAAGAATATGGAAACTTGAAAGCTCACTTTGATCTACACGATTATCTAGCTACCATCTGACCATAAAAAGGCAAAGCGTCAACGGGGACATGTAGTCCACAAATCATCCGCTTTGTTTACATAATATAGCCTACGTGCAGACCTACATTTCTATAATCACGCAAATCCTTATCGTTTACTTTTGCACTAACAAAAGATAACACACAAGGCCACAAAGCGGTTTGCAATGCAAGGTCATCTTCAAAGTATAATAATGCACAATACATATTGTGATGAGCCGAGCTCTGCATGTGCATCAGCTAGCCGGCGGCATGCAGGCCAGCCGCTATTAAAAGTTGGGACCAAGTTTGGCTGGGACCGTCCCACTTCGGTCGATAAGTTGGGGTGAAACAACATTGGCACTTCGCTGGTGCCCATGGCCAGTTACCATGTAACGGTTCAATACACTGGTTCCAAGTCCCTCCATCATCCATTCTGATTTATATTTCGAATGTGGGGATCGGGAACAAGTCAAACGGTTAAACTGCATAAAAACACTATGCATTGAGGTTGATGCATGAATAATGGTAACGATCTAATATTATTAATACATAAAACTAAAATATGTAGATAATTCTACTGCAGTAATATGAAAGTGCGCCTATTGAAAATATATAAAACTTCTCAAAATCTCACGGGGAGACATTTAAACGAAAAGTGCTTTCAATTTGAATAAGGCAACAGCACGCACCACTAAGTCTTCAATAAACGATGCGGGATTGAATACACAGTTTAAAAATTGTAGATGATCATTTGGTCATGAATTTAACATTATCAATGACAAGATGAAGAACGAAATCGTATTTTGTACTGACCGTCACAACCAGAACTCACTATACATACACTTATTTGATAATCAAGTTTTAATTGGTTACGACTGGGTCACAGACTTAACCCAGAAAAGTCACAATCACTGACTTATCAATTATGACCTAGAATCATCGTGTACTATTGACCGGCACCCTGGGATATATTATTTCACAATAGTAGGCATTATGTTAGTCACCGTGCTTCTGACAGCTGCTAGGAGTGTTATACTAGGCAATATCGTGAGCAATTATCTAGGATCACGTAGCAACATGCATGAGTCAGAATTAATAATTATGTGCATTGTGGCCAAACCTTGAGCATACAAAAAATATTTTTAATGCAAAAAAGAGACTACTTCTTAGGTTTTGGCTTCTCAATTCAAGAAGACATCTTCAATTAAGAAGTTTAACCTTTGAAGACAAGGCATCAAACTATCGAAGCATATAGCACCGCTGACCTCAATGGTATAATGTTGTACTTCTTCAAGTTTAATTCAGCTTTATGAGACAAGACATCAAGCAAACAATTCCCATGACCTCGTGTGTTGCAGGTATCACAGGGAATCATTTGTTTGTCATTTTAATATAGTTAACATGATTAACAAACGGTTAATCATGCCTATCCCCGCAATACAAAACCACTGCCCTCTGACTTCGTTCAACGCATTAGGTCTTGGGGCGCAGCAAAACGATCAACATGTAACAGTATACGGCTTAAACCCCAAAGGTTTCACGTCACCATGGCTCATTATCAGCGATTAACACGCAATCCGATTAATGCATAAACACTTTAGTTAAAGATTAACCTCAGCGCAGTGTACCGAGAAGTTAGAACGACCAGGTGTACATACATTATTTTAAAAAGAGGTGCTCAAATTTGTATCGTTGTGGAGACACGCACACAATAGGGAACAAAACATTGTAAAGGTCTCCACCAGGGCAATTTCTATAGATGAATAGGTCTCCATAAGGTTTTCACGAAATAGATATATGGATTTTACTCAAAAACTAGGAATTTCCAAGGTGGGTTGATATGTCGCAAATGGAAGAGTTTTAGAAAAGGGATATTAAGTCCGAATTTAAGCCAAGGAAATTAATTCTGGTTAAAATAACAGCATTTTGAAACTTCACTTTTAAAATCGAAAACTTTACTACACGAGAACAAAGAAATGTCTCCACAAGGATACAAATTCGAGAGTGTGTGATCTCACAATCTTGAATAGTACTGTTACTTGCAATTCCTAATTTGAATTTGCTAATGCCTAAAATGTCAAATTCAATTTTAAAAGCAGTTTTGAATCAATGCAAAGTGCTCAGTGCTAATTATGATCCAGCGGGCCAATACCATTTTTTTAATAGCAGGAATAAAACCTTGTCTTTTCGAGTCCGTTCCAACTTATTATTGGCTCTCATATATGAGTTTTCAAATAAAACGCCGACTGTGCATTATCATTTTATTCAGTCGTCGATTATTACTGCAAATCGTTTTGTCTTTCACGAGACAAAATGTGACAGTTTGGTGAACCTAAAAAAGTTTCTTGACCCTTGATATTCAAACTCACGACTGTTGACAAATCTACATCACATTGTTACGTAATCGGGTGGGTGCATATTAACTTTGTGTGTCCGCAAGATAATACGCTGACAAATCGTGTTGTTCAGAAGATGCGACTATCATTGTTTGCACTGATGATATGCCAGCATTTGCATTTGGACAGAAGTAAAGCTTTTCTCTCCAGTTTCGGGAACTCCGGCAGCGCTACCCAGGAAATGTCCAGCATACCTCACGCGCGAGGTTAGCTCGATTACAGTGTGCGTAAGATATAAAATGCTCGGAATTTATCGGGGCGTCGCCGCGGGCCAAAGTTCACATAACAGGATTGGATTCGCATCTCGCTGAGAGCCACTTCTACCACCGAATCGACTTGACCGTGCTTGTTATGGGGACAGGCTGTTTGTAGCCTAGTCTAAGGATCATGCATTCAAGTGTGCGGAGCCATGGTCGAACGCCTGATATATCCTTAAAACATGCACATTTTATGCGACCCCGCGCGTGACCAATCGGCTTTAGAAACTGTGACATTATTTCGACCAGAAATGTGGACTAAGCTGTGGATTGGTAAATTTGGATGCCATGTAGTACATCAACGGTTTACCGAAGAAGGCCCACGCTGAATGGTCAGAATCTCGAGATCAAGACGCAGTCTTGTTTTGCACAACTAATCTCCGAATCTGCTCGCATATCACAGACGCTTGCTGCTGTGCAAGATGATATTCCATAGTCTGGTGTTCTAGAGGAATAAGTCCAAATCCAGTCTTTGACCCAGAAAAAAATGACTTAAAACGCAACTTAAAAACGAGTTCAAAACGTTACTTTTCTTAGTCCGTCTACTCGTGCCCCCCTCCCTCCAAAAAACAATGACAAGGAAAGACAATTTGCGGCTATATCAGAAGCCAACACTCTTCTGAACGGTACGTACATTCAGTTACAGATTCGACTTAATATAACGCACCCAGCTGACCCACTGACTAAAGTTTACATATAAGGAATTATATTGACCTATAGGGGAATGACATCTTAAATCATCACCATTTGGTTTCCGCAGTGACTATAATAATTATGTCGAGGCGGTACCTTGACTAAAAAGCCGCCTTTCCATATTAAGTGCGTTTCCAGTCCCTTTTTGTGTACGTTGCGTAGGTTTGGGCCTAATTTTAATAAGGGCCATGAGTATGCATGCGAAGTCCACAACACGGACTCCGATCCTATAGACCATTATCATGTTGCGGCTATCTTGGTTTTTCCCCATTCAAGTCAAAGTAACCAAAGCGATGCGCGAAGGAAAAAATAGTCTGGTTCCTTATTTCACACACACAAAAACATTATTATTCGGTACTATACAGGGAACATGACTGAAATGATGACAGCATGATACAGGTCTATGGAGTGGGGACTTTAATTGTGAATGTGAAGAACTATGAAAAGTCCAGTGTGCATGCATAGTGAGGTTGACCAACAAGAACCAGGGCCCATCAGAACACTAAGATTGTATTATGAAGGTCATGTGACTGATGAGTCAGATGCCGTTACCATCCCGCCGCAAGGTTGAAGTCCGCAACTTCAGATCGCCTGGCGGTATCGTGATTTCGAAATTTATGCCCAAAAAATCTACAAAAAAAGTGGCTGGTTGATCACAAATGGGGCAAGGTCGGATAAGAACCCGCTTCATCGCGCGATCTTCGTGATAAATTATTACATGCAGACCACCCCAGCGTCCCTTGACGAAAACCTCCTTTTCATTTATCATTTTATCCAGCCATTGTTCAACCAAAAAAACAAATCATACAATCAGTTCTTCCCAAACGAAAACATTGAAGCTCCTTCGGTTATCATTATTAAGCACCTACAGAGTGTTTGACGAATCAAAGTACAAGTCCACTCTTAAGTCAACATCCCAGACATACCCGGCGTATGCTAAAATGACGGCATAGGTTGCTGCATTTTTAATGTGTGATCAAAAATCTAACTACACAATATATCCCCCTTTTCCCCCATTGTAATCCGTGTTGATACGGCAACACTTTTTATCAGTGCAGAATATACGAATCATCGTCCTTGGCAGATGTCTAATATAATCATGTGAAATAACTTTGATATTATTTTTTTAACCCAATTATTAAACCCCCAAATCCATCTACATCAGGTTTTGAAAGGCTTACACTTAACATGATTGAAGTAGCTATAGAATTAGACTGATATACATGTATGACTTTATTTTCTTTTAAAATATGGCTTCTTGCCTTTTTCTGTACAAAGAAAGTGCCGTTTGGTACATGCAAGAGTTGTATATTTATAACAATTCGGAATCATGCTCCCAGATAAACGCGAGTATAAGACCCAGAATTAATTTACACTCCCGTATTATCACTGTATCATCCCAGACTATCCCACTTTTGAGGGCGGGACCTGGTCCACATACAAAACGGTAGAGAATAATGTTCTAGTTATAACTAAACTTAGTATGTAATACATGTAGTAGTTTAGTTATACATGTAGTAGTTTAGTTATACATGTAGTAGTTTAGTTATACATTCAGCCATCTCGGAGCAAAGCCACAAGCTAAGTTGAAAGTATAATCATATCTATACCGATAACCCAGTTAATTAATGCTCGGCCGTCGCCAAGGAAACAAAATCCCAGGTTCGGCATTTGCGTGAGAAGTTCACTTTATACGTCAGTGCGTCCCAATGACTCACGACACGCGGGTTTACCATTCACAAATAAACGTTTGATAATTAACTCCACGTCGATTAAACCTCGGTTGATGTTTAACAGCCGAGATTATCCATTCAGTGGAGCATCATTTTACCATATAGGGGCACGCACCGACAATCGGTTACATTTTACAGATGTATTTTTATAGCACCTACAATAATACAAAGTTGGCCATAACCATAAAAAATATTTGAACGAAAGGAATTTCCCTAAAATCCACACTGAAACTAGTAATAAGAAAATACATGTACAGTGTAGTTTCATAATTAAGCTATATGTGGGCACTTAATTTATAAGGGGTAATTTATAAAGGCGACATAAGATGAAAAGCAAATTCCTACTCACTAATAAATAAAGAAGTAAATGAATATTTTAAGATTACTTGGTCACTTTTAAACCGACTTAAAGCTTACATGCTTTAAAAATGTCATAAGTGCCGTGAAAAGGTTTTTTGCGTACTTGACTAAACCTTTCATAATATGAAAAAATAAGCTATATTTAAAAAGTTATCCTTGTTTTTGAAATTCAGCTGCGGTGATTGTCAGAATTATTTAAATGCTTACAACCCCCCCCCCAGAATTTAAGCCAATTAATCAATTAAACCAATTAATTTTGACCAAATATACCTTTTTGTACATACAACTGTTTTTGTTAAACCTTCAACAACCCCATGTATACAGTTATTCGCAATAACTTTTTAATCAAGATATAGTAAACCGATTCAATTTTCTTTTACAGACTAACAATAATTATTTTAATTTTTCATTTTGTATATTTTTGTTTTTACAAAACTGACATTTCTTTTTAATATTTATATTTCCCCCTTTTTGCACACGGTGTACGAACCCCAACACAGTTGCGATTATTGAAGTCCTTACAAGAATGTTTCCTATAGATAATTTCAAAAATCTATTTTTTTTTCTTAGAAAAAAATTAAGGCATAATCTTTATACTATAAGGTATCAATATTTCAATTATTATTTTACACTCAGTTGCAGAGCCACACTTTGGAAACATCTGATTGTTGGGGTAATCACCACCTTTATGTTTTTTTAGTCCCACCGACAATTATTCGTCCAAAAGTGGGGAGAAAACGCCCCCATCTTCCAAAGCATGGATCCGCCACTGAGATAATTTAATTAATCAATTTTGAATGTATTCACCCCGTTGGCGTGTACCCCATTCGAGTGCTTGGCTCCGTTGGCGTGGACCCCGTTGGAGTACGCCACCCCATTGCTCTCCTTCTCCAGGGCCGGTTTAGGCGACGGCTTGGCCGGGGCCCGGACGAAGTAGGCTTGGTAGAAATAGTGAGCGAAGAGGAAGAAGTAGCTGGAGTACATCAGCAGGGCGACGTGGAGGTTGCGATCCGTGGTGGAGCAGAAGTCTCCATGGGAGCGGTAGTAGTAAGCCAAGGTGTTGACCACGACGCCCACGATCATCTGCGACATCTGGATGAGGGTGATGCTCACGTTGATAAAACGGGGTATACGGACCAGACGGGAGGCACGCAGGGCGTAGTAGGTGTACATGATGGCGTGGACGGAGCAGTTGACGAGGATGAAGTACCTCCCCGGGGCGACCAGTAGCGGGTAGCTGTACCACGAGAAGACCATGACGGTGATGTGGTGGTACCAGTGAAGGAAGATGAGCTTCTGCTTGCGTAGCACGATGAACAGGGTATCGCCGAGCTCAGGCAGCTTGGACAAGACGAAGAGTAGGGACCAGAATCCGTTGACGCCCGAGTAGCCAATGTCGGCCTCGCACATGGTGGACTTCCAGCCGTACAGGTTCTTGTAGAGAAAGAGCTCCTGCCATAATCTGAAGGCGCACAGATTGCTGAAGATAGCCAGGCCCAGGGACCATAGCACCAAGGGGCGGCGCAGGTCCAGCTTGGCCCGGTCTCTCATGAACCACTGGAGACCGAAGATGACCACCACGTAGACCATACTGGCGTAGATAGAGTCCACCCAGTGGGTCTCCATGATCTTGACCCATGGCCGGTGGTCGAAGTCTTCCTCGAAGGAGAAGACGGCTTGCTGGAAAACGGGATCAATATGGTCCAGCATGTTTGATGCCACTTCCTCCCACGCCAAGAAAAAAAACCCCAGCAACCGTGTAGCCAACGAAATGAGCAACCGTAGATAGAGTCAAACGTGCTAGGCTGGATACGATGGCACACAGCCAACTCGAGAATAAGTGGATCGGGTGAATTCAGTTTCACAGCACTCAGTTGCCGCCAATTTATAGGGTCATATAGCAAAGTCCATTCAATATGTTCATTCATACACTGCCACTGCGCTTGTACGCATAGATTATGCAGTATGAAGTCCAAATCACGCGTGCTGCGGCTGCCAACGCCCTTCTCCTGGTGCTAATGCCAAAAGCCTTTGAAATATTACCCCACGGAATCCTTCCCACAAAATGTGCGCGCTGTAATGCCAAATCTTTGTCCTATAGCCAACAGTCCGTTTATGCAGTCCTTCCAGTTAAATTGCCTGGCCTAGTTTCGATCGGTTCCGAGTTAACAATTGGACCACCAACAGAAATAAAGAGCTTATGGTTGTCTATTTATCCAACCTGCCACACACAATCGTTCCGTGGAAGCAGTGATGCGTGTTTGCATAATAATGCTCGCACTTGGGGCCCTAGCGACAGTGAATTGAAGACGGGTTCAAAGGTCGGGCAAACGACGCATGGTATGCAGGCGGCTGAATAAAAATGGTAAAAGTACACTGGCTTGTGTTACCTCGAGATACCGTTGGGAATAAATATAGAATTTTGAGTAAATAATAGAAATAAATTGCGAGAAAAAATGGCGCCAACTGATCAAGTCATGAGGTCAAAGATGTTTTGTGTGTACGTGTGGCTCTGACTCGTAAAATAAAAAAGCATGCTGGTGTCATGATTATTAAAAAAAAAAAAGAAATCGATTATTTCTAATAAAACATTAATTAATTTTTGCTTTACTCATTGTATTCAGATATTTATTCTTCCAATTGTTTCAACTAAACCACTTATTTTAAGTTCTATAACATAGTGAGATCTTGATTGAAATTTGCTATCACGTAACTTTCTCCAAGCGCACGTTTTTCCGCAAAATAGCGTAACTTTCCAAAGATTTTAATCGCCCGGCCCTTCCCCCAACCCCCAATAAAAACACTCAGGGGTAAAATACTCAACGTAATAGCCGAATTTCGCCGAACAAAGTATCTGCGGTTTTTTTTTTGTAGCCCAAAAGTCCACCAAAAACGTACAAGACCGAGAAACGAAATCAGTCATAAATTAGCATGACAAAACGACAATTCATTATGTATCATGGTATATATTGTATCATCTTTATTAGAAGCACGTATATAGCGTTAGCTGTATATCAAAAATGCTCATAGGCAGCGAAAGTAGAGCAGGAATACTGGGAACCACAACTGAAACTTGGCAAGCGTCGGACTAGTTGAGAATCCAGGAAACGTCTATGATTTTAAGTAAGATTTGAGGCTTTGCATGGTGGAGCCGATACTAAATGATGAAAGGTTTGCGGAAACACCATGTGCGAATAATTTCTCAACTAAGCGAATGGTTCTGAAAAGAACCAGAGGTATATGATTTCAATAGATAAATGATATCTTCTGAAAGTCCAGGTTTACATTTTGTTAAGATTTTGAAGTATAGCTGAGAACAATACCATCATTATTTAATAACGCAACCACGCTTTCCTGCAACTGGTTTTACCTGCATATACAATTTCTATCATTTAATTATGTTTACTCAAGCTTTTTAAAGGCATATAAGATCATTTTGCATTTATCCCAAAAGTATAACTACCTATATACCGACTTATTATCCAAAAGCTTACTTGAATTAAAGATCGTATAGTGGTGCTAAACACCCCGTGAAATTATTCCGTCTGGCTTGCTGTCATTTAGAAGAAATCAAGAAATGTATGTAGGTGGTTTCCAACTCGGTAAAAATTATGACTGATGGACGAAATCGTATTCCGTGACTAATGGTTGCGCATCTTTTTCACTGTTTTCTCGAAAATTATAATATTCACTGAGCTGAAACTTCTTTGGATTTTGAGTGGTGTTACCGGAAGCGAACAAAATGCATGAAAGGAAAATGATCCTATATGCCTTTAATGAGAAACCACAAACACCACTCATCACGATATACATTCATGTCAGAATACTATATGCAGTACACACTCTATGTGAAATATTTACAATATTGTTTTCAAAGACAGCATTTAATATGGCATACTATATTCTCTTTATTAAATATTGTTTCCCAATTTGTAATTAGGATTGCTTTATTCAAATCAAGATTTGCATAAATAGTTAAAGAGATTTTTGTTAGCATCTTACATATGAAGTACTTCCTCTTCGGTTGATTATATTTAACCATGAAACAAAGCTTTCAGTTCAGGTAATTAGAGTTCACTTAAAAATGTAACTATTTTTAAAGGTGCTTTTTTAATTATTCTTGGCTTAAGATGACATTCTAAGTTGGAAAATGTTCAAAATAAATTAAATGAACAAAATAAATGTCATGATTGAGCAATTTACAACATTTAATTTTGCTGTAATTTTCAGAAATGGATTGAATTGGGGATTAGTATTTTATAGCAAATATTGTTACACTGACATGTTTAAAGTTTTGTTTTCATAGATGCTGACAAAACCAAGTAAACAATGCTGTTCTTATAGTCTGGCTCCCTGACCCTACTTCAGATGAAATTTACTTAGCAATGTATAGACATCATGGAATTGTCAGGTAAGGGAACCCGCCTAGTTGGCTTGCAACCATTCACGGATGTGTAACCGACTGCAAACAAATGTGGACTAACTAAATTTGGTACATTTGGGGTTTTATTTGAAAAAAGGTGTCAGGTTTTTTTCCAATGATGGTTGGCCGACCATCATTGGAAATGGATACAAAAATTTGAATTTTGTTAAAAATGACAGCCCACCACGTGCCCTCATTTCACTGGATGCTTGAGACTATTATATTCACTTACAGTCAGGTGAGGTATTTCAAAATAATGTGGTTGTTTTGTTTTTTGATGTTTGCAAACGTTGTATATAATACCTTTAACATGGGTAATAGGATGATGAGTGTACATGTTTCTTTTTGGCAGAGAGGTGATTAGAACTCAAATGAAATACTTTTCAAGGACCAGACACTGCAAATATTTAAGGACAAGATATTCAGAATTCACTAACCACACAAGAGGATATAATATCACCCCTGGCCCATGTTTGTTTGTGATATCAATGCAGCGATAGGCACCTTCATTAGAACACAAAAACAATCTGAACAAAAATCTGAGCCACAGGCAAAACAAAAAGGCCGAAGAATCCAGGGTAAGCCGTCCTAGGCTAGTTTCAAAGATGATGTTTGCACATGATAATAAGGCCTGCTGGTCCTATGCTAATGTGTGCGTCAAGGTTAATTTGTAAACTATGTGCTTCATTAGGGAATGCTGGCTATCGGAGTAGTTGATACTTGTATTAATTCAAATCTCATTTATTTATCTTATCTGTTTTATTTGTGAGGTCCTTGTGGATTTTGCAATCACGTTTTTGGACTAGGGTGCTAGAGTGGCAGGCTTGACTTATGCAATAGTATACAACACTATTTGGGAGCCTTTTGGTTTGGCTATTTGCTACTGTAAGGAGCGGCATAGTCATCCTAGGGGGCGAGGTTGTCATCCTAGGGGGCGAGGTGAGGGCAGGGGCTGGATGTTACGGGAGGGGGGGGTTTTAGGTTTTTTTGACAATCATGGTCAATGTCCGACAAAGGTGGCACTATCCTGGCGCAGCACGTTAAAATAAACAGCCAATCGTCAAAAACTGGGTTTTCGTGAAAAATAAACAGAAACCGTGAAAAAAAGGCACTTTATGTTAAAACCGCTAATCATGATCACTTATGGGACTGTGCTTTTCTTGCGGTTGCCAAATTTCCAGGGGGGGGGGGGGCACTCGGGGGTTGACAATTTTTTATTGAGGGCATACAATTATTTATTCATTGGGTAAAACCATTTTGCTGCTTTGAGGGGCTTTGGGATGTCTTTAAGAAGCAACAAGACCCGAACGCGGCCTTTACAAAACAAGTCTGAAGGATTCTTTTAGAGGATTAATAACTCTTTAACACATGGAGAGCCAGTGTATCACTCCAATTCAAGGTTCCCATAGAAAATTTCCAAATGAAAACCCTTGACTTTTTCATGATTGCTTTAAGTTCCAGGATTTTCCGGGATTTTTCCCATTGCTGCGGGAACCCTGAAATTGGCACAAGCCGGAGAAAACGGGAATGAGCTGAAAATCATTGCAACGTGTTGCTGCTCATTGTTTTATTCTTTCTAATTCAGGCAATTTATTTTACTGAAAAGTAGTCACGGAATTTACATTGGAAAAAGCAGAATTAGGAATTCATTTTTTAAACCACTCAGATCCCCACAATGTCAATGGAGGACATTATGGGCTCCGTACAAAAGTACCCCCTCACCGGCAAGAAAGGGAGAGTTGGGGGAGCCCATCGGGAGAGACAATCAAACGCATTGCCGACGACACCTAACGCTGACACTAAGACGATATGGCTTCACGAGCCAGTACGCACACGCGGTGTTCCCCATCCACGGGGCTCTCAAAAGTCGTGAAAAAGCGCCCTCTTTTGTTGGCGCACAGAGCCCATATGGTGGTGAAAACTGTGACAATTGGTGTTGCGTGGCATTGTAGACGAAATGGTTTAGACCTTTTTTACTTGCAATTTAGCAAAGATAATTTCAGACACAGTTGAATTTCAGACTAATGGAAAGTGGCTCAGTTGGTAGTAGTGTCCAGCTCCAAGTCTGTGTAAAAACATTGCTCAGAGAATTTTCTAGCTAAGCTGAAACAGAATCAGCTGAGAACACAAGTGGAGATAGAAATCTCCATGCGCGCACATCCACGCCATGAAATAGTACTCTTAGCACAATTTTCTGCTATAGTAAGCACAACTTGTCTGCTAACCGTTAAGCAGCGCCATGAAATTGGGCCCAGGTATATGCTCTTGGCCCTTTTTGGGAAATCTGGAATTAAAATATTCTACATTTTATGACACACTTTTGGTCCTGTTTACATGTCCTACCAATAGTCCTCCTCATAGCACAGGATCCTCATGTAATCTGGTGTTTCTCTGCGCTGGTGTTCGCCTCTGTAGGACAAAAAATCGAGAGCATAAATTGTAAACTGCGGGCTCAGTTTCGTGAAAATAACTGATTTTATTATGGACAAACTTTCTGGCCAGGACCGGCTTTAAATTGCCATAAAACTCGCATTCACTACTTTTTTAAGTTTAACTTATCAGTAGTCCAGTATACTTTTCAGACTTTGAAATGGATTCGACTGTAATACTGGTTTGTTGGCACATGAAAATCTATTTGGGTTTCTAGGAGTCTTTCAGCAAATGTGTATGGATAATGACAAAGTGAGCTTCAATCCTTTAGGGGAAGGGTGACCGGGGGAGGGGTGAGCGGAGGAGGGGGGGGGTTGAGCAAGTGGGGGAACTAGGTGCTTCTGTGTCCAGCCTAGACCATTTCAACATCAACAGTCCCATCAATTTACTGAATGCATACATACCCTCTGCCCCTGTTTGGATGTCCTCTGTGCACTGGGTTCCTCCTTGACCCGCAGAGGAGAAACCAGGCCATCAGGGTCAAGGGTCACAGTGGTAGATGCTGACGGTTGCCTGCCAAGAGCACGACAGTTTACACATTGATTAAAAAAGTAATGAACTGCACTGCACAACACACTGGTGAAAGCAGGAGCCCTTGCAAAACGCTGGCCAAACATTTGAACAGTGAGTGAAAATTTCACGACTTTTCCAGGACAAAATTAGGGCTTTCCATGACAAATTCGTACAAAGTTTTAGCACCTTAGGAGCCTGTTGCTCTTGAGGCAAGGGACGCCACAGACTCCCATTCAGCCTTTAAAGTTTGCGGTAAACATACATGTAACTGTAAAACTCACTTTGGTCTCCGTGTTCCAGCGCTGTTGCCCCGCCTTTCCGAGTCCCCGCCCTTACGTGGATTGGCCGCGTTGGGGAAGCTGGGTTGGTAACCCCCACCGTTCCCCCTGCTGCCGTCTTTATGTTGATGACGATCGTGACGGACCTTCTGCCGGGCACCAGAGCTTTGATGTTGGTGCGGTAGGGGTCTGTCTTGGGCCATGGCTGGGTTGAATCGTGCTGGGAGGGTGTGGGGATAGTCGTCCATTTCCAATCCTGATGGTTGGGGGAAATTGGTCGTCTTTGGCTTACCTGCGGGAAAGGAGGTTTTTGAACAGTTTTTACTAAATAAATGAGGTGATTTTTTGCTTGAGCTTTCAAACTCAATTTCGAATAAAAACTCAATTCCATCACAAAGGGTCTAGTGATTTTACACTATTTTTCCCCCCCCCCAAACACCTAGTCTGAGTATCAACCGTTATCCACGGAGCCAAGTCTCCCGTGTAACGTCTGATACCTAAGCATGTGTCATGTCATTTCATTCCGAAATCAGGACTAAGATTGTGATTGGTCAATTTGATGCCGCGTTTTTGTAATACAACCACCTGTACAAAAATACTTCTCCTCGTGGGGGTGATGTTGACGCACGCCGGGAGCTTGAATTACGCGCGTATAGAAGACGCCTGCTGATTGGTCAGTTTCTGGAGGTCGTACGCAGTCTAGTTGCATAATTAATCGCCGAATCTGTTTACGTATCATAGACCATGGTCGGCTTCACCAGGGCTAGGGTGTATTACATAGACTATCAAACACCCCCCCCCCTCCCAAAAAAAACCCTAAACATTTGTATTAGTTTTATTCAGGGATGCCAGTGGGCTTTTGCTCCAGGCCCGGAAAAATTTGACATGTGAAAGACGGCCAAATGCACAAAACGAATGCAATACACCATGAACACATTGCAATACAATGTACCACTAAACACATTGCAATATGTCTGCTCTGAATTAATACATTCGTGTATAGAGCTAGCATGGTTACTACCATAGAGCATTGCATGCACAATTTTGCCTCTGTGCACCCGCTAAAAGAGGATTTGCGTGCCGACGTCACGAACCGGATGCAGATTATGGAATCGAGTAACCGTAATTCACTTGACATATTTCAAATTTTCAAAATGAAAACCAGGCTACATGCAAAAAAGGGACCGTGACCATTCAGCCCTGGTATGAAAAGGGCCCCCGGTACTTCGTCCGGTCCAGAGCCAGTCCGGTCTTCAGCCCAGTCTCGTCCGGTACATGGTCCTGTCTTACCAGAAGTTTTGAAGTCAGTCAGGCGCATCAATTTATTGCCCTTTAGAGAACGTCCAGAGCAGAGCAATAGCAGACTTACCGGATTAAAGATAAAATCCTTCCAAACGCCTTGGTAATTTACGGTCCCATTGTGCGCAAAAGTTTTGATCTGTGCCGACTAAAGTGTTATATTGTTTCGCACTGAGAGATGAAAACCACAAGCAGGTTTCTTCTGGGATATATTACATGTGTCAATACTTGCAAACAATAGACCCCAGGATAGAGGAGTTCCTGATTAGCAACTGGACCAGCTCCTGGGCCGGTAGCTGGGACGGTACGTGAGGACTTCTTGGGAGGGGACGAGCTTACCGGGGGGCCCTTTTCATACCGGGGCTGAATGGTCACGGTTAAGAGCACACTGTAGACACTTGTATTTTGCTGTGTTGTATTATCGTGGGGACATTCATGAACAATGTGAAAAGCAACTCCTGAAATTTAAAGTTTTGTGGTTGGATTCTATAAGGGGTACCGAGGCACCCGTGTTTTTTTTCAATCGGGTATCTGATTCCCATGCCAACCATCAATGGACACCCCTAGAGGTAGCTCCGGAAGCAGGTTTCGAACACGACCTATTGCAGGGAGCTAGAAAATTGAGGTTTTCTGACGAAACTTTATACCATTTCAAATTTTGGATCATGCACACTTTGATAACAGCGAGCGCAAGTCATGGCACATATCAAACCACCAAACCAAACAATTTCAACCTAGGGCCAAGTTCGGGCAAGGACCATTAGTCGACTAGTGGTTGATTTGTGACGTACCTTACGCCTGCAACGTCCCTAGTCAAACGCTGGTCAAAATGTCATCGCAAAACTTCTGGATCCTGGCTCTCTGCTAGCGTAATGAATGCGCGCGGCTATTGGTTACCAGCGAAGCAACCAACCCCAGTAGGCTGGTTCCAAATAGTCGACTAACGTAGTCAACCATCGTCGACTAGACAGAGTTCGGCAAAAACGCTAGTTAACCATTGGTATACTATAGTCCTTGCGCGAACTTGGCCCTAGTTAGCCAACAGCCCTTGATCAAATGCAAATCCAAAATTCCCCACTCACTGAGAGGATTGTGCTTGACTTGCATGTACGCGTACGTCTCCCCGTCCGGCCCGGTCAACAGTTTGGCTCCCAGCAGCTTCTTCAGTCCCTCCTCGCTGTAGTCATCAGGAGGTGCATCTTGGAGCTGCTGCAACGTCTCCTGCACCCTGGCGCTGCTCTTGCTCTGAGGGCGCTCCTCGCGGTACCTGCTCTGAGGGCGCTCCTCGCGGTACCTGCTCTGACCTGAAGCAGCTTGGGGTCAATTGTGAAACAGAATATTGATTTATTGCAGTCGCTAGCCCAGGTGGATTCAGGTCATTCGGGAGGGAAGCATACCTTCTTAAGTGTAGAGTAGACCATTTGTCACTGGTGCATTTTTGTTTGTTTGAAGCAACAAAAGTGCTCAAAATGGAAAGACGGGTGCTTCACAACCAACACGATGAAGTGTTAGCTCTGTGAATGCTGTATATTTCGAGAAAACACAATGTACTGGATTTCAATTTCAATTCAAAAGTGGCTGAGTCATGACATAATCCCAAAATCAGAATTTAGGACATGATTCTCATTCAGCCGATAGTTGCTACGTGATGCCACACACTGAACCGACGATGCTCCCTAATTATTGCAACCGCGCGAGTGTGTGCGTCGTGTCAACGTGCTTGCAACCATTCAAGAATTTGCCCAATGCAAACCAACTGCTAACGGAAATGTCCAAAAACGCGTCACTTGACACATCTTTGGGAATGTCTTTCTTTTATTGTTTTTTTTTTCCAAAATGACAGCATGTCAGAAGGAATAATGTCACTGGGAGTTGAGTGCCATTCCTATCTTTAAACCTTTTTAAATCTTTTTTTGTGTGATTGAGTTACAAATCTGGAAGAGAAATTTGGTATAGCGAGGCTAGGCACAACAATGTGACATCAACATGCTGGTGGTTAGTTTCACAGCCATACCCGTATTTTTGATCTTCGTTTCACGAACAGCGCCCCCGCTTGGCATGCTGGAGACAGTGGCAGTCGGCCTGGGGTTCCTGCTGGTGCCGTGGAGGTACTTCTCTGATGCCGACCGGGCAAACAAGGGCTGTTGGCCGGTTCCCTGTTGGCTGGCGTCCGATGGGAATTGAGGCGCCAGAGGGACGGTGTTCCTGGGGTGGCGAGTCTTGGGCTGGGGCGGGTTTCTGGGCTTGGGCACCGGAGCTGGTATCACGTCAATGTCAATGTCATCATCGTCAATGCTGGGATCTAGTGGTAGACAATTTCAGGACAAAAATGGGGGGAAATGTATTTACGTAGTTTTTGTTAGCAATACCAGAGTTAATCACTTTTAAATGAGGCTTCAAATGGAAAATTTCACCCATGTTTAGTTACAGAAAAGTTTCAATTATCTGCAGCATGACAATTATAAGAGGGTTGTAGACTCCAAAAGTAACAAACAAAGAAGTCTTTTTTTCATTTGATAAACATAAAACTTGAGAATTTATAGACAAAATAAAATTCAAATTTGTTGAAAAAGGACAGAACAGTGTCTTTAACTAGAACCAAAAGATTCAATTACCAGTTCAATAAGTCTCTGTACTGATGATGTCACACTTTGTTTAAGTGTGCGCTTTTCTGTCGGACTGCGAAACCGTCATCCCCACCAGGCTCCCATAAGAAAGCACACGTGTAAACAAAGTGTGACGTCATCAGTACAGAGGCTTATTGTCACGTTACTGACTGACAGAATAACTGACTAGTCTGACTGTGAATAAATTATGTCCTAAACTGTGACTTCCTCTTCTAGTTCACATAGGCAAGCCTTCTCTGGTTTTTGTACAGGGTGAGTTAAAAAACCCGAAACCCAAATGTCAGGACCGTTGTTTTAGTGATGTTCTAAATGTAGCACTTTCAAAATCTAGGATATGAAAGTTCTATTCATCATAAGTAGAACAAGAATCATTCAATCATCTTATGTATTTTGTACTTTTACACAACTTTTAAAAACAACAATCCCTTAAAAGTTCTGTCACAAAATCACAAAACGAAAAAAAAAAACGAAAATCAACAAATCAATGTGTGAATCGCTTCGCTTTGTGTGAAACGTTTGCATGACTTGTGTGATCCGTTTTGTGTGATTAAACGTTAAACTGTTTAAAAAAAAGTGTTAAAAAAAGTGCATGAGATGAGAATATTTGAATGATATGATTAAAAAACAAAAACAAAGCTTTTGATGGGGAGATTTTGAAAAGACTAGATGCAGAACAACTTCACTAACACAACTCCCCCGACATTTGAGTTTTTTGAGACACTTGTGTATACACTGCATTGACATTTGCATAGAAAAAAATACTTGAAAAAAGAAACATGAAATGCCATCCATCCAGTTGGGTTTTCAAAGACAGCCTCTGGATTTCATCAGAATGAACACACTCTACTTTTTGTCCATACCAGCAAAAGCTTGTCCCTCCTGATGCTTCCTCGGTCTGACGGGGAAGTCCTGTGGTCGTTGAACCCTCTGTGGTTTGGGTCTGATGGGACTCTCGCTTGGCCCGCCCCTTCTGATGGGGTATGACCCCGGGCTGGGGTCAAAGGTCGCAGGTGCTGGGGTCACGGTGCGGTTCTCACAACAGTTGACCTGGGTGAAGCAACAAAACACAGTGAAATCTCGATAAGTCAAAGCTCAGGGGAATTGGCTCAAATATTGAGTTAAGCAGAGTTTTGAGTTTTGCAATGGATTTTCTTTTCAACAACAATTGACGGGAATAAGTTCATACTTTGAGTTAAAAGGGTTTTTGAGTTAACAGGTTTTGATTTATCGAGCTTTCACTGTAACAGAAATGTAACGGGCTCAGGAAATTTTGGAAACGTTCTGAGATTAACCACTAGCATTTGGTATCTTCAAATGAAACATGTTGATCTAAAACTCAGATGTTGTATCTGATCTTTCATTTCAGGCATTAAGGTTCAAAAACGTGCCTGATTTTATGAATTGTTGCTTCAGGCAAACAGAACAATATACAGCTGAAAAATAATTCATCACAGTTTCCCAATATAAAATTTGATAAACAATGCTTTGAATTTTTTTTTTTTAAGTAAAAGGGCTTATTCAAGTTTCATTCCTCTTCCGTTAGCACCCATCAACAGCAGGTATTCCTTTATTCGAGACAGAAGAAACAACTGTTTGCAACTTCTAGAAGGAGAAGTCATTTTATGAAGCGCACGTACCTGGTGCATTGGCAGGGCATCTGCTGGGAGAAGTTCCTCACAGAACTCGCAGGGTAGCATCAGGAGGTTGTCTTCGTCATAGTTATGAGGGCTGTCTGACCGGTCCAGAGAACTGTACCTGGTGATCAAAGACAGTTGCCCTGTAATGTAGTGTACACCGTGGAATATTTTATCGACCCTCCACTTTTTAAATGGAAAGGGAAAGTCAAGTCTGTCACGAACCAATGTGGCCCATTAGGCTGGCGTTTATCTCTGGTTTCAGTGGCATGAAACAACTGAGAATATTTCTACTCCCCCTGGATGGGATGCTAGTCCATCGCAGGTTACTCCCCAGCTGATGCTGGTACCCATTTATACCCCTGGGTGAGAGAGGCAAGTGATAGTTAAGTGGCTTGCCCAGGGACACCACATAGGACAAGCAGCTGGATTCAAACCCCCGACCCTCTGATCATGAGTCATGAATCAAAACCACCAGGTCACATTCCCAACATTTAAATGAAATGCCATGTATTTTATTTGTGCCAAATGACAAACATCCAGTCAAGCCACCCTCAGGTCGACCTTGCGACAACTCTGAACGATTGGCGACTGACTTTTTAGGATCAAGCTGCAACAATTCAGTCGCTGATTTTTGCAACCTGAGTGTAACTGCGATGATATAAGACGATCGGCATCAGTCTGCACTCCAGAAAAATCAACAGTCGCAAGAGTAGTAAAATCTCAACTTCTGCGCCACGATGGAACGTGTTCCCGACAGGCAGGAATCAATCGCAGTCAACTTGGGTGAAGTGTCGCGTCATGGGTGATGTGAGCAGGGTCGCGATTATGCTGCATCGAGATGCTGCTTGTTCCACGATAATCTCACAATTTACTCAGTTTTTTTTTTACTTGAGCTTCAACTTTTGTGCTTGATGCTGATGGTGCCGTTGCTGTGCAAGTCAATTGCAGGTTGACCTGACACTGGCTTAATGCATGTAGACATTAAACAGAGTACTGCACTCCAAGTTCAACAAAATGGCCTATATTTTTTGGTAGACTGTGCCTTACCCTGGAAAAGTTGAACCATAGTTGAAATTATTCAGTACTTCAGATGGTGGCTGTGGGTGGCTGGGACCTCTTGGCCTGCTGTTGTTGGTTTGAGCAGTCTCCTCCTTTGGATGGCATGCAAGGTCAGGACGGCAACCAGACTATTAAAAGGTAGAAAGAAAAGGAATATACATGAACACAAATGTCTAAATTTGTTCACCATTTCTCCAAGATGCTTCAATATCTGCCCAATGAAAATGTTCCACATTTATTGAATGGACCTCCACTATCTGGTACATGATACGTAGGGAAAATTGCCAGCACTCCAAGAAATGCCAATTTGAATTTTGTTATTATAAGGTGGAAATTTTTTTTGGGGGGGGGGGAGGGGTGTTGCCCTACAAAGACGCAATATCAGAAGAACTGCATGTTCAGTGCAGTCTAATATCTTGTGAGGAAAAGTTCACAAGCTTAGGCGGGTGGGTCTCGAACCCATGACCTCCTAATGAACCAGACGTCTCATCCCATCAAACAAGACAACAGAAATCCTCTGATAATACTTACCTGATGCTGTATAAGTGTCTCCGCTGGAATGGGTCGCTGGCAGAATTCACACGGCAATGTTAAACCACCCAATCCTGTGTGGAAATATAAGAAAATGAGGGATATGTTGGTTTTCTCATCAGTGAAGTCACATAATGTGCTAACAGCATGATCTATCATCTGGGGCATCACTTTTACCCTGAGGGAGCGTCTCCTATTAAAGTCGGGAACACCAGGCATTCCAACGGGAACGTGCCGTGTTCTGCGCATTGAATGGAACGCACCGAGCTGCGGTCCAGCTAGATCGGGGAGGGAACACCGTGTTCCTGGCAGAACGCTGCACGGCGGGGTATTCGCAGAAGGGTATACATACGTACATCTTTGCGTAACTGCAGGACTCGGAGTCGGAGTCGGTCAAACGCTTCAAACGTCAGATTTTCGACACAAAGTCACGCCAAAGTTTTTCCGCTTTTTTTCTGTTCCCTCCTCAATCCTCCAAAGTCCTCCGGGCGGTTTTGGAGGATTTTGGATGAATGCACCATACAATTTTGGAGGATTGTAGAGGATTGGGAGCACATGGACATTCAGTACCAGCTGATTTTGGAGGATTGAGGATGAATGGTGTAAGAAGAAGAGGAGGATTTTGGAGGATTGAGGTTGAAGGCATTTTGAAAGGTAGGGCTGTTGGAGAACTTTGAAGGATTGAGGTTGGGTCCTAGCAAAAAGGGCATAGGGGGTTCGGGTTAATACCAGAGAATTAATTGGGACGAAACAAACTAGTGGCATCAATTTTGAGTTTATATTCAGAGTGCAGGCTTCTGCCATATTGGATTTTGTGAGTCTACGATTTACCGCCACAAGAACACGATGGTGTTCGGTGTTAAAGGGTACTTTTCTGGGCAGACTACTATGTTGTCCAAGTACAATGAGACAAGCAGTGTTCGGGGAGCTGCAAACAGGCAGCATGGGCAGGACTTCAAAGGGTTTTCTGGATGACTAGTAAGCACAATTTTCACCTTATCTAGACAACTTGACCACAAGGAATTTTAACAATATGCATGTACAGTTCAGTGCAGATCTCAGCCAGTTGTTTCTGTCATCATCTTTTTTTTACAAGGCTTTTGTTCAAATCTAGCCACATTTAAGAGAAAAAAAATGGCACTATTGAAATTCCACACCGAGATTGTCGATATTTCGGTATTTTGACAATATCATTTGTTATTCAATATTAGGTTTTGCCCTTCACCGACGTATGAAGGGCAAAATGAAAATTTGTACGGAGAATATTTACCTGTACATAAATTTGCATTTTTACCGATAGTACTATTTCTGGTATATACGTCGTTGAAGGGCAAAACCTAAAATTAAATTTACATCACTCCAACGCAAACGTCCATCTTATCATTCCTTATTGTTTGGTACCAAAACAATACAGGGTGAGTCAAAAAAATGAAACCCAAATGTCAAGACCATTGTTTAGTGAAGTTCTAAATGTAACACTTTCAAAATCTAGGATATGAAAACTCAATTTATAAGCTTTCTTTTTAGTACAACTTACATCGCAACGACTCCTATGCACTTTACAAATTAACGACTCCACGGATCAACCACGGTAAGTGTTTTTTCAGCAAAACGAAAAGAAATCACATAGGGATGTGTGTGAATTGTTTTCATTTTGCTGAAAGAACACACACCTTTTGTGTGATCCGTGGACAGAACTTAAAATGGTGGTTGTGTTTAAAATTCCATAACTTGAAAAGTACTTGAGTGATTTGAATGATTCTTGTACTAAAAGAAAGCTTATGAATTGGGCTTTTATATTTTAGATTTTGAAAGTGCTACATGCAGAACTTCACTGAAACAACAGTCCAGACTTTTTGGGCTTCGTGTTTTTTGTCTCACCCTGTATTGTCACTACACACATGCTGTACTTTTTTTAAATTCAATTATAGCCTAGCCTAACAGAGCATCTGTTCCCCTCACTAGCCATTTTTGTCACGAAAACGACCAATTCCTTCTGTCACCCAATCTGTAGTGCCATTGTCTCTCACCTGTGCCCTGTTCTTGGAAGGTGTTGATGGCTGGAATGCTGTAGGAGTCTTTGATTAATTCCTGGATGGCGATATCGTCCTGGAAATCATCGTAAGCAGGAGGGGGCCCGCTGCTTGGGTGAGCCACATCTTCGGAGAGGTCATCAGAACCATACCAGGCGTCATCGGGTAGGTCTTGGGCTAGGTGCTGGGCCAGGCGATGGTCTAGTTCTTCCTGGCTGGAAGCCGACTGAAGTAGGGCCCTCTCCTCTGTGAAGAAAAATTTCATATTGATGGTGAAATACCAGTCGAAACAACTGGCAAACAATTCAGCCAATGAAAATCTTTATAAAGGCATTATTAGGCCCCCCCCCAAAAAAAAATTCGGTCTCTGGTCAGACCAAAGTTCTGGAATTGACGCGGCCACGCGGCTTTTTTTCCTTCTTCTTCAAGCTTGGATTGTACAGACAAGGTGGGGTACTATTTTGCTTTTTTGGTTCATGTGTATTGTGGTATCCCCCCTTTTGCCTTTGCCTTTGTGCTTCATTGCCCTTTGCAATTTCCCTTTTCTTGGTGCTCTTTGGTAAAAACAAATTGAGGGAAATGAGAAATAGAGGCTGAGAGCTTCTGTGGACATTTTAAAAAAAAAAAAAAAATGTGATTAAAATCGGCAGCTGACGATTGGCGACGACGCTGGACTTATTTTTGGCCTTAATGGTAGTTTTATTTCTGGTATGCTGCGTAGTTAGACCTATAGTTTACAGTATACGAACAATGAATGTTTATGTGTGCAATGGTAAGAATAATTTTATGAGGTGACAAATGGAATGTTCCATTCCATGAGACGAAAATGGAACGTTCCACCTGTCATTCTTTCCTTTCCATTGGACAAATGTGAGACATATGATTTGTTTCATACAACACCTGAATAAATCCTCATCATCTGATTGGTCACAAACGAGGTCCCATGGTCATGCAAAGTTTACAGTACACATTTAAATATGGTCCCAACCCACACCTGTGATTTTGGAATGTTACATTGGTCACACAACTGCAAATAGCCATCACTTGAGCTTATGACTCGTCTTGTTGACGGGATGATTGATTAATGCATGCCCCACGGTGAGGCTGGCTAGACTAACTAGGCTTTTTTGCGGTTCTTGTCAGAGGAGTTGATGTTTGGCTAGGATTTTCAGGGTCAATAGTTCAACCCATATAACTCATGTTATTTGGCTACAGGAGGAACTTCATGACATTTTTTTACCAAAAAATGTCAGGGTAACTAATAAAATTAAGGTTTTAAGACTTCATTTTTAAGTACAATCCCTCAGCAAAGGGTTCACACAAACTAAGTTGACTTAAGAAGCATTAAAGGGACCCCACATGAAATTTCATCTTAATTCATCAAAACCAATCCTCTTTCTTTAATCATACAGATTGTCATTGAAGAAACGTTACCATTTTTCTCTCTTCCTCTGGCTGGGTTCCTTGCCATCACGTTCTGGACCCTGTCTTGGTTCTTCCGTTGTTTCCTGTCTCCGAATCCCCCATCGAACACGTCCCTCCTGCCTTCCCCGGCCCCAAGGCCGCTCGGATAACCCTTCGTCCCCGGTCTCAGTGGCGGGGGACCAGTGAACTGCTCCAGCAAGCCCGACGGCAAGCGGTTGGACTTTGCCGACCGAAACAAGAGGTCGTTCTGGAGGTACGGGTCCCTAATGGCAGCGGTGGACTGGACGGGGTTCGGCTTGACAGGCTTGACTTCCGGATACTTGCAGTCTGTGGCCTCGTGGCGGACCTTGTCGCGGAAGTAGATGTAGCGGCTGCATTTGGGGCAGGGCTCGGTCCGGCTGCCGCAGAAATCCTTGTGCTCGGCGTGGTTTTTGAAATCCATTCCCATCTCGCAGTACTCGCATGTGACCTGGCGCTGCGGGCAGTGCTCAGCCTAGTAGAAAGAAATGGAAGTCAATGGTTGTTGTACTCATTGCTTAACCCTCCTGCTATTTAAACAGTCACAGACAGTCACAATTTTTCATTGACTTCCCCTGCTATACGTTTAACGCAGGCTAGTCACCAGCAGTCAGATCTGATGTCAAGCAAGCACTGTGACTACTAGTCAGACTCAGTCCACAGACCATGAACAAACGATGCAGGCAAGTTGTGGGCAGCTTATAGATTACCCACAGTCAAAGCCAAGCTGAGTCAAGTTACATGGGCAGTCACGGCCAGTCAATCCTGCTTTATGTGGGCTGGGAATTTGTAACTGTTGAAAACAATCACTTGATTGATTTGACTGACAAGACAACTTGGCACAAAACGTATGTTTGCATAGGAGGGTGAATGGCATTTTCATTTGCCAGCTGACCATGGCTAGTTTGATGGTTAAGTGGATCGATGCCTGTACTATTTTGCACCTGTCATTGTCTATCCACTGAACTTACGTCATGTTCTTCTTGTTGGCACTTCTCCACAGCCTCTCCACAGTTGCAAGTCACCTGGGAAAACAACATTCCAAAGAATGTGTATGGAGTGAGTACGATGCTCTGAAGTAAGTCAATTTGCTACAGAGACTTATTCAATAATAAAGACCAAAAGCGTAGACTCATGAATATTCAAAAATATGTACAATGGGAGTAAGTTTTTGTTTCTAAAATACGGCAAGGAAATTTTCCATTTTTACAAAGAAGTCAGAGTTGTAAACTGTGACTTTTCACAGGAATTTGGCAACAATTCAAGCTTATCGAGACACGCGTTCTGTTCTGAATACTTTAAGTAAGATTTGAGGCTTTGCATGGTGGAGATACTAATGAATGAAAGGTTTGCGGAAACACCATGTGCGAATAATTTCTCAACTAAGAGAATGGTTCTGAAAAGAACCTGAGGTATCAACTCGACGTTCCGGTCAGTATGCTCCGAGTCTCATGAAGACGGTCAGAGCATACGGTCAGAGCATACTGACCGGAACGTCGAGTTTATACCTCTGGTTCTTTTCAGAACCATTCTCTTAGTTGAGAAATTATTCACACATGGTGTTTCTGCAAACCTGAATAACTGTAAGTTCATGAAGATGCTAGAAAATGATGTAGGGAGTTATGGTTGAGGTAAATGACTGTACAGACAACCTGGTAGCCCCTTTCCAGTATATAAGTTCAGTTTTTGATTGGCCACACATCTTAAGTCCCTTGCCCAGCCCAAGTTTCACATTTCATCCCTGGTCCCACCCACCTTGACGTGATTCTCTTCATTGTGTTGGTCCATCTCCGTGCGGGGAACCGGCTCCTCGCATTTACTGCACAGCACGATGTTACGGCTGCAGTGGTTCTGATGCGTGAGGTAGTTCAGCGACGGAATGTCCCGTTTGCTAGGAAAACAATTATGCATGAAAAGTAGCGACAAAACATAATGGGGGGAAAAAATGCAGAACTTGTCCAAAAATTCATCAAATCCCACACATTTCACAATACATGTACAAGCAAATTCATATCATAAAAGTAAAACATGGGTGGTGATCATTGCAACAAGTAGGGTCTGTCGATGTATTGATATTACTTGATTATTCGTTATTATTTTGATATCAATATCGCCGATATCATATTTTTAAAATCATATTGAAATATCCAAAATTTCGATAGTGAGGAATGACATTGAAAATATTACAAAGGGTGTCTGGGTGTACTCAAAACATTGATCCAAAGACTGTATTTCTGTTGCCTTGTAGACATCAGAAATTCAGGAAACTTTTTGAAATAAAATTCAAATGTTTAATTTTGCCATCAAATTTAAATTTAATGCATGATCTCCTTCCCCCCTTATTTTCATTCACATAAATTTGATTTTGACATCGTGCACATTTACAAAATGGCCGATCAAGGTGCAACTCACACACAAAGTTTATCGGAAATTTCCAAATGAAAATGAGGTAACATGGTATGTTTTTAACCAGTCATTGTGCATGGCATCAGGAAATCGATTCTTCAGTACTTTCCATCTGTATTGCGATAGTCTGCGTGCTGTTCGGGGATTCCCACACAAAGGTAATGCGCTACGAGTCTAGCACCTCATGTACTGCAGGGCATTTGTAGCAATGATTTTAGAACATACTGTCCAATTTCGTTGATATTTTGGGGTTTTCTTTGGGGGGGGGGGAGATTACTCAGAGATATCAGAAATTATGACAGGTCAATTTCATTTTATAACTTTTGTAGTTTTTGAGTTACGATTTTATGAATTTCGCTGTCATGTTGCGATGCATTGATGTCCGCTGTTTTTGTCCACGCGGGAAAAGTCATGTGACTGAACCATCATTCGTTCTGTCTTCGTTGATATCAAGCACTGTCTTTCGTGTTTATGTTGTACATGGGGACCAGCTAATCAATATATCAAATATTCTCAACAATGGAGTGTTGATACATCGATTATTGCAACATCTGATATCGACAGACCCTAGCAACAAGAAACAAGATCATAAAGCAGTGTTCTAGTCAATACTGTTGACTTACCAGTTGCTGCAAAACTCAGTGGCCGAGGGATCTTGATCATTTGCCATCATTATCAATCAATGTGAATCTTTCTATGTAGCTTTGAAATTAATTCTGTATGATTAAACATATTACAAAGAATATAATTTTGCAATCAAATAATTTAATATAGTTTCATGTCACTGTCAATTATAATTATCACTATCAATTGAGCCCCAGTCTAGGCCCGGTCTACTGGACTAAAGTGTGTATCCAAAACACTACATTGTAGTCTGAAAATTTGGGACTCTCAATACTGTGTATGAGAATCCCAAAACTTAAAGGGAATATACATCATTTGCTTTTGCTGTAATTTTCAGAAATGGATGGAATTGGGGGGTTGGAAATATATAGCAAATATAGTTACACTGACTTTTTTGAGGGTTTGGGTTCGAAAATGCTATAAAAACCAAGAAAAACGATCATTTTCCTGTAGTCTGGTTCCCTGACTCCATATAAGAAGAAACAGAACAGTTTACATACATTGGGGAATTGTAAGGTCAGGGAACCAGTCTAGCTGGCTCTGCATCGAGTCATAGGTTTGTAATCGATTGCAAACAAGTGCGATGGTCAATTGGGGCCAGTATTTGAAAAAAAAGCCAGTTGTTTCCAACGCTAATCGGCCGATCAGCGTTGGTAATTGATACAAAAATACCCATTTTCTTGAAAATGACAGTATACCAGGTGCCATGATTTTACAGGATGCTTTACACAGTCATTCACTAACAGTCCAGCAAGGTATTTCAAAATGATTTGGTAGTTTTATTTTTTGATGTTTGCAAATGTATTTTCCCTTTAAGGTATTGAAAACATGGAATACAAGAAAATAGACTGGCACCTGAAACAACCGATCCCCCTTCAGTACTGCATCAATCAACCTGTCAAATGTGTCAACAAAAACATCAGGTACCTAGTCTCTATTTCCACACATTCTCTCCACAGTCATGCTGCCAGACTAAATGAATGGTCAATCCTGTCAAAAAGTTGGCTATGTACCAGTCTAGTCTCAGGCTTCGAATTGAAATCACTTTGCATACATACATTACTGAAGAAAACTCTCTTTAAAAATTAAACTGAGACCTCAAAGTTGTCTGGTGAAATACTGAGGACCTTGTCTTTGCCTCATGAAAATGATGGAGAATTTTGTCGGCTAAAGAGTGAGTAAAGTTGGCCAGATTTTGTTTTGCATGTTTTTCTGCACTCAAGGTTCCAATATAACAAAACCCTGCACATATGTCTGTAGAAAAAGTGACTGAAAAACACCCTTTTTTCATTGGCATTATGCGGCTTGACATTCCTCATACCGGTTCACTTTCCCAAGCATACACTTGTTCTCACCAAAAGAAAACTTCCTGATTTCTCTTTTTGGTGAAATTTGCCTCTTTAACCCTGCGCAGAGTGACCTGCTACCCTTTGGGCCCCAGGTAACCAAATTTTTTGAAAAATAAAAATAAAAATTGAGGGCCAATAACGTTCACCTCCTATCTAATCCTCATTCAACCCTTGCCAAATCAGCTGGTTCAATGAACTTTGCAGCCAGGGCTACACCCAGGCCGTGTCAACAAACTTTCGACCAGGCCTCCTGCCAAGTCTCATTGAAACATCAACAAAGACCTGTAACTCGACACAGTCATCTCCCTTCATAACTGCATACCACAGCCGCCAGTCAATTATCTTTCCAGCGCACTGTCTGGCAACTGTCTGGACACTGTCTGGCACGTGGCTTTTTGTTGTATTGCTATGAATAGGGTCTTGCGGGAAAGTACCTGCTGCCCAGAGGGCAGCAGTTGACGAGTTGTTGTAAAGTTTTTTTTTAAACGCTGCGCAGGGTTAAGTATGTTTCTCTCAAAGCTGCCCACTGGCTAGACCCAGTAACTGGGGCACTAGAACTCCTTTGCTCGATTTTTTTGTCTTAGGTCAGCTAGTACGACCGACCAAAGACCAATCGAAAAAAAGGAGTTCTAGCGCCCCAGTTACTGGGTCTATAGCCCCATTACGGTGGCTGAAATAGTGGACTTCCTCCATATTAGTAAGCCACACTGCCATGATACCAAATTGTATGGCCGCGCAGTACGCTCCACAACACGAGGTCATGAACTGTACAATGCATAGGGGCTTATTCATAACCTTGCCCAAGCGTGCCCGCATAATTGCATACATAAACAACGAGCAAACCAGTCTGCCATTTTGAAATCCCATGGAGGAACATTTTTGAGACGATAAGTGGGAGTTGAAGATTGATCGTCGTTTTTTTACCAAATGGATGAAGATTTTTAGATAAAGGAACGGTTTTTTTTGGATAAGGTATGAGTTCCTCTCAAGCAGGTACCCTTTGGAAATCTCTGTTCTGGACGAGAAGATAATCTCGCTCAAAGTCGGTAGCAAATTTCAACATCAGTTTTAGGCATCCAGGGAACGTTTGCCCCTCTAGCCGTACTACATTAATACTTCATTCGTTGATTCAAACCTTTTTTCCTCCAATTTTTTTTTTCCTGATGTGCGCCTTGAGTGTCCTGTTTCTGTATGTTACGCGGTATAAATGTGTAATTATTATTATTATTATTATTACATAGCTGGTGACAGTGTACGGCCAGAGGCATTCAGGCTAATCATATGCCTGGATTAGCATGATTTAAGTGAAACTGCATGACCCATATGCAGAATAAAAGTGGGTCCTAGCTCTATGACAAGAGTAAGAGAAGGGCAAACAAAGATGGAAAGAAATATTTGCATCTAATGCAGGCTAAAAACAAGCTTGAGTAAAGCAGGCAGCATCACACACACAAAAATCTCATTGAAGTTATTATTCTGCACTTAAGTAATAATGCCTAACGGTTAACCAACAACGTAACTTACATTTTTTTCTGATGCTGACAAACTTGTCCAAAACATGACAATTGCTGGCAAACTTACCCAATGAGAACATACTAAATTGCTTAAACATGCCAACTCATTTTCAAATAGACCTAAAAAGTACTATTACTAGTAATTATTAGTCATAGAAAAATCCCGTCCAAAACTGACGACGCCCGCTATGTATTTCGTTTTCGGGGATTTCCCTCTCTGTGCAATATTGGCTGTGGCCTATGCGATCGCGAGACCGCAATCAAGAAACGGCGAGTGATTTCAACGCTAACCAGATTCAACTGCGTGAACTTGGCAGAAAATTTTGACTGACCACAAAATGACCAGAGCAGATGTGGGGTTTACTACAACGATTAAATCACCAGATTACTGAAATCAACGTTTACCGGTATTAAGCAAAGACACCGAAATCCAGGAAATCAGACCTGCAACACTGTCACTTCTCAAGTTGCTTGTAATCAAATAAAAATCAGGTTCTGTTTTTGTACAAAAATAACTCAACCTAAAACACAACACAAATGTCACTCGCAGTCCAGGTACCACACTTGACAGAGGGCGCTATTTAACGCCACCGGCGGCAAAAACTGTTGGTCTCTATCTCCAGCCGTCCTGCTAGTTGAATGCTTGAATTGATAGGTACGGTGCCCTTGAAATGACAACCATAATATACAACGGTGGTATCGTCAACCAGAATAGCACCATTTCCCAGAATAATGAAATTTTACTAAATTCAAATTTCGCAAGCATGGAGAAAGTTTAAAAAGAGACAATACGTTTGGGGGATTTTTTTTGGGGGGGGGGGGGTATCGAAAGACAATGTGGCGGAATTAAAACGAATTCTGACACCCATCCATATCCAGCCTCGTTCCCAGGGTTTACTGTATCGTTTCCCAATAGTAAGTGAGAGAGCAGGTAGTGGTGGGAGCGTACTGCTCGACACCGTGGGAACGAGGTTGACCCATAACGTCATGACACTGGTTTAAAAAAAGGAACAACCATGAGACCTGAATTAAAAAAAAGTGAAAAACAATTTACAAAATAATTTTTTTCAATATTTATTTCTTTATAAAAGCGTTTGCCAAACAGAAAATAAGACTTCCATTGCACCATCATTGAATATAAAAAAATCGTTACGATAAAAATGCGTTCACATAGCTTAAAAGTTCGTCTGCAGCCACACTGGATGTTTCTATGGCGGGAAATAAGTCTCTTTCTTACGTATCCGTTCGTGTTGTAAGGAAGAGATTTCCATTTTTTTTCAAGTTGAGATCGCTGATCTCCATCATCTATGTAAAAAAAAATCTGGATATCGTTGGCCATTTCGAACTGTACAAAATAGTGAAGCTACGCACTGGTTCCCGATGCCTCCGTTCGAGTGCAATGGGGAAACCAGCCTCTACCAATCCCATTGTTCAAAATAATTAAAAAAGAATCGTTGTAAAAATATACAAACCTTTTTTTTCTAAACAGAAATTTATATACAATATATTTTGTTGCCAATTTTAATTTTATTGAAAAAACAACATAATAATTTGTTGAGTAAAAAGGGTACGTGTCAAGTAAATTAGATATCTTTCTTATCAAATATGTTGTTTTTTGGGAGTGGTAACGTTACATGGTGGACGGTGACTTCACATCAGCCAATGGACTATCTTTATATGGAGATAAGTGGTTGATACGGAACAAACACCAAGACGAACCGAGTTTAATAAGCCATTTGCGCGTAACCTATACCCTTTGGGATTTACATTTACATCTGGTACACTGACTTGCTCAGAATGCTTGGCACATTTTAACTTTGAATTCTCCAGACCAAAGACACCGTTGCTAATCACATTTTTCGGGGCAAGCTCTTGCATAGTTACGTAAGAGATGCCCAGCACCAATACATTGTTCACAATGCACTGGATTAAGTCAGTGTTCCCAGGTTTTATTCAAATTTAACTCGCAAATGGCTTATTTTAAGGCCACCAGAAATCGATGTTGCAGAAAAATTCTACGCATGTGAAAGTTTATTTCAGATATAGATGTACATGTATATACCCAACACTCTTAATGACGTCATGCTTTGTTTAAAATGCACGTTTTCTTACCAGGTGGGGACAGAGCACTGATCTCTATATAAAGACTGGATAGCGGATATGCATACAACATTCACACAGAAGACTTTGCATATTGACCAATTCGCCCCGGTCTCACGAAGATGGCCGCGTATAACACGAACGTTCAACGCGTAAATACGCGCGCGTACGCGCGCGTTATCAACAGTTGACGCGCATTTTGGTCACATACATATTATGATGTTCTAAAAAGACACATTTGATCCGATTTGATTATCATTGCAAACGCCGAAAAAAGAAATTTTTTTATTTGCGTACGTTAAAAAAAATAAAAATAAAAAACCTGGCCTAACCTGGGGGTGGTCAGGTGTGGTGGTCAAAATATAAGTCAAGTGAACCGCGACGTCACAAAAAAAAAACGGCTGTCTAAAAAAACGGCAACTTGTTTAGGTCAGTCACCAGCCAATCTCATATCAAATCAAGTCAAATTATTACTTGTGCGGGCTCCTTATTAGCTATCCAGTCTTTATATAGAGATCAGTGGGACAGAGCCACTAAGCTCCATAAGAAAGCGCACATGTAAACAAAGCGTGACGTCATTATGACTGTTGGCTGTTACGCATGCGTATATCTGTGTCTCGTAACTGAGGATTCTGCGCAGGGTTTACGCGTCCGCAGACTTTGTTGTTAAAAAAATTTCAAGTCGGTGAAACACCATTCCTCATATACCTCATATTTACAATGAACTTGAAAACAAAAACTCCGTTTTGAATCATTTCAGTACACTGCAGCTCATCCACCCCACGGGAGTAAAAAAAAAAGGAAGAAAAGTTATGTTTTGATAGCAAAACCTGTATCCTGCGACAAGGGCCGTTACTTGGTTTTAAGGAGAAATACCCCAAATCCAGCACCTACAATCTAAGCCCTATACATATGCCTCAAACACCTTAAAAAAAGCCAACAAATTCTACCCTCCAACACCTAAAACCTAAGCCCTAAATATATACTTCACACACCTAAAAAAAAAAAAGCCAAACAAATATCACCCTCACCCCACCCGTTTTCTCACTACTTCACTGCACAAGATTTTTTTTCTGCAAAGAGTCTGACTTTAGGTCTGTCATCAATGCATGTTATGCACTGCAAAAAGTGCGATGTTTTACAATACCGTGTGGTCGGAAATGCTGAACAAAATCGTCGTTTGAGATGGATACTTTAAAACTGCACTCTAGTTTACGGATAGAGATATCACTATGAATACAAAATATTGTTCACGAGACTCATTTCTACTTCAGCACCAATTAAGCAACACAGAACAAGTATTCGTGTGTCGTTGCATTTTGATCAGTTAAAATAAAACACACCAAATCTTGGCGTGATGTCAGCGTTAGTTGAGCGCGAACGGTATAGACTATAGGCCTACATATCACGCCACCATGCAAGGAAACAATTAACGTGGAAAGAAATAAGATTTGAAACTTTGCATGCAGGTTTGCGGTAACACCATGTGGGATAATCTCTTCTGAAAACGAAGTGTGGACAGATATATCTTTCATGGTGTCCTAACACCGGATTTCCGTCATGTTTTTATCATTTTTTCCCAAAGGAAAATCGGGAAATCTATGGAACTATACAATTTCAGCCTTTATGAAAATTAGGCCTCTTGTAAAAATAGGAGTAGGAAAAATATACACGTATGGGTAAATAAACCCAATATTGAAATATGTGGGTACAAAAATAGCAACTATAGAGTTGAATGTAAGGTGTGCATAGAATAAAGAGCATAGATAAATACGTAATATTAATTATGTTATTGTACAGTTGTTTGCACGAAGATTATCGTCATGCTTTAAATGTCAGATAATCGTCAGCTTGGAAAGAATCCCTAAATAAGCAAATGAACAGCATGGAGCTATCGGTTTTTTCCCAAGCCTGTACGGTCATGGAAATTAAACTTTGTCAAAAAATTGAAATTTTGTTTAAAAGCTTTGCATAACGGCAAAGCTTTTAAACAAAATTTCAATTTTTTGAAAAATAGTATTTTGTTATAATATTAATTGCCTCCATCCCTTAAAAAAAACACACGCTATATAAATCTTGAAATTTCACGTACAAAGCTGCTATTAAAAAAACCCCAAAATAGTAGGCCTAATGAGGAAAGTGGTGTGCTGAGGTAAAATCAGTGCAGAACAGTCAATAGCAATACACGTGCCATGTCATGTTGATTAGTATTCCTTTCCTGATGAGTTTCTGTGCTTTAAAGGATCCTTGGAGGATGATGTGCTTATAGCATGATCGTGTTGCTATGATGATGTATTAATTAATTATTTGTTCTAGAATTGTAGTAATTTAATATTTATTTGGTGGCATTCAAACTGTATTACATTTGTTTCGTTGCTAAAGGAAATAGTGGCTAGTATACGATGTCTTAAACATTTTAAACTATGCAAGGGCGAGCAGATAAACCCAATTGGGCGAGCCGTTTCAGTTATGCAAATTAGAATGAACAATAGTCAAACTTGGAGAGCGAGAAGTCAGAATTTACGGCATGCATCGGGTGTGCCTGGAATGTTCGTCCCCGTATAAAGTGGATCGTCGATCTTTGGGGTGTGTGTTTACCATACCATCGGACGGAGAGGACCGTGAGTTTCACGACTGTGCCCACTGCCGGCTGTTGGGGAGTTTTCCCCAAGTCACGCTTGAAGACCGAGATCGGGAGTCTGCTGTCTGATGATCTCCCCCTCGATGTCGCTCGGCGACTAAACAGCAGATTGGAGCTTCAAGCTTGGAGTTTGCACCGTTAGGGTGCTGCCTGGTTCGGTTTGGCGACTTCGTCTGACATGGGACTTGGGTCCGAGTTACCGGATCCTAAAGTCACTGCACGGGGGCACTGATCCGACGTGCGTGAACTCACGGGCATTCATGTGCTGGCGGTGCTAACTGCCTAGTGGGAAGCCCATAACCCGAGGAGCCCTCCCCCTCTCGGGCTGCTCATCACCGGAGTCACCATGGAACACTACCAAGACAAGCACTATGAACTTTTTGTTAGTCGTGCTGCTCGGCCCCACCACTCATACACGGGTAATCCATCACTGTAACTTGTTATTTTCTTGTATTGTGTAAAACTGCTTTGTACTGATTTTGCTCAAATAATAATATTAATTGAACGGGTTTGGCTTTGCTTATTCGTGTCCACTTTGTTTTTGGTTCCTTTTCTGGGGAGTAATTTTTGGGGCTGATTTGGGGATCTTAATAGTGTGCTTATGGTTAGCACAATGACATTGCACCCCAAATGTCTATCCATCTGGAATCCTATCTGTCCATGATCATGGCCTCATCTTCACTCTTGTTGTTATTGTCCCTTCGGATAAGGTCGCTGTACACCACGCGACGGAACAACACGACATTGACAACGATGAGGGCAAAGTTGCACAGCCGCGTGGTGACAGCCAAGATGGCGGCCAAGTCGTAGGTCAGGGTGCAGTAGAACGAGAACACAATGGGGATCAACCGGAAGATGACAAACGTCGCGAGGTTGACGATCTTGACGACGCGGAAGAGGATGGATTGTCGGGGGACTCCATGCATCAGGAGGAGCTGGCGGAGGTGTAAAAAGACGGCGCTGATCTCACATAACAAGGCGACGAGAATCACGCTCATGCCTTGTTTGTAGGCATGCAACATCCCCAACAGAAGCATACCCTATAGAGAAAAGCAAAACAATTATAGTTAAAGGCACATATAGGATCATTTGCTTTGCATGCATTTTGTTTTTTCCACAATAACACCCATCAAATCTAAAGAAGAATGTGCCAAACTTAATAACCCAATGAAGTTGCAGCTCAGTGGGTATTACACTTTTGAAAAAACAAACACACAAAAAAACAAAAACATGCACAACCATTTTATAACGAAACACAATTTCGTCTTTCCAAAAATCAGTCAGTTGACTGATCGTTGGAGATCACCTATCTTTCTTCTAAATGACAGCAAGCTAAAGAGACTAATTTCAAGGGGTGTTTAGAACAGTACGATCTTTAATCCAAGTGAGCGTTTTTGATAACAATTCGGAAGGTATACTTTTTGGATAAATGCAAATGATCCATATGCCTTTCAGACAAATCATATCAAATCACACGAGGTGAAAATACATACATTACGAGAATTGAAAAACAAAACGCATCTTAAAGCTGTACTTTTTGTCCGTCGATCGCTAAAATTGAGTGTTTAAGATTTTGCACCCCGAACTTCAATCGCGCTTAGACTACACGAAAACCGAAACAAAATTAAAGTAAAGCTGCATGTATAGTTTGCAGTTTTATTATATTCCTCTTTTTAGCGATCTTTCGAACTACATTTATCGTGGGAAAAGGCATTTTAGAGCACGCAACGGCGCAATGAAGACGACGTGCTCTTTTGTAAGATGCATCGGACCTTCACACGAACTGAAGGAGCACGGCTGCTTAATCTCAGGCATTTATTTTCTTCATTTTCCATGTTTCTTTCCTTAAAATCAGCCGTTCCTTTCTTTTGTATAACCTAAACTATGCCGATTGAACAACACCAAAAATAAATCTTTCTACAATAAAATTTCTACAATAAAACTCAGAAAATGAACTTAAAACTGGATTTTCTATAAAAAGATCCTCCACATGGTGTCTGCAGGGACAATGTAAATTATTCTAATGAAACGATAGTTGAAATCAAGAAAGTTGAGAATGATGATATAGAAAAGCAAGTTATTTCTTAGTTTTGTATTTAATGTGAAAAGCATGTAAAAAGCATGGCTGATTCGTTGGATAAATAAAATATGAACCTTATAAAGCAAAACGCAAGCACATCGCGACAACGATTAAGTCTGCCTCCATGCCAGAGTTTTTATTGACTCGGATAACAAAACAGACTGCAATGAATCGACCATTTATTTCCTATACGAGGTCAGAGAACTTGTTGTAGACAACCTTTAAGTGTGCACCGACGACTGTCCCATAAAAAGAGGCAATGTATGACCGGACGGGTGTTTATAAAATCACGGTCTACACGGACATGAAAAAGTTATTTTCCTCACCGTAAGATGATGTCCTAAAAGCGGCCATATTGCAGAGAACTTGCTGTAGACAACCAGATCGTAGAAGTCATACATGTAGTAACCTGCAAGGGTAAATACAGAACTGAGGATGTGAGGATATTGGAACAGTCGTCGGTTGACATTTGCGTAATAAAAGTTCTTGGTGCATGACGTCTGCTTTGCTCACGAGTTGCATCACTTGTATTGCATGAGGGTCACGCTTGACGAGCACGGCCAGAATATTGCTCATTTTATGTTAATAACTTAATATGGCTAGCGACTGATGCTAAACAACTATTAATCATCGTGCTCGGTTTTCCATATATGAATGACTAGAACTTTGTACATGTAGGCTAGTTGTCGGACTTTTTTCCACATTGAAAAATGTACAAAATTAATATTATTCCGGTTTAATGATTTTCCCTTTCCTACGCAAGCTTCTGGCGGTAAAAACATGAAAGAAACTGAAATGAATTAATAAATATATCTGAATAACGATTAGGGGCATTTCGATCTTAGATCTTTGAAATTTCCGTTTCTCGTGCTATTTTCTAGTTTCTTCCCAATTTATACATTCCTTTTGTAAACTGCAATGTTTTAGCAACACAAACATTACTCACTTTTGAAGGAGACATTGACCGAAAAAACCCGTCCAAGTTTAGTTATTGAGATATTATTTTACAATTTCGAAGTATTGGCTGCCAGACAATGATTCCCGTTCTCGCGGGGTAGGCTGGTTCCCGCCCCACAATCAGTATAAATAATGCACGGCACGGGAGCCAGTCTGCTCTTAAAGCAGATCTGTTTTTGCTCAAAACAAAAAAGCCACTTTTTTCAGTGGTTTACAGATTTCCCAAATTGGAGGGGGGGGGAATAATACAAGTTGAAAATGGTATTAATTGAAATAGAATTGAACTTGTGGAGGAGCACGGGAACCACCTTTAATGATGGCAATATAAATGTACAGCATGCAACTTTTTTTGTCAACAAAAGCAGACAGTATGGTGTTCATATTGTAACGCATATGGACGCAGATGAACGAAGCATAACAATCACAAGTGTCGACCAAACACCACGACGGAATGAAATTATACCACAACAGCAGGGCATTTTATTGCCCCTTTTTCCGCTGTATATTGTTTGAAGAACAAAAGATGATCAGTTTCCCAAAATCTTATCTCAAAGGCATATAGGATCATTTGCTTTTCATGGGTTTTGTTCGTGTCCGATATTTATAATACAACTCAAAATCCAAAGAAGAACGTTCAACATTTAACCTGTTGTAGTTTCAGCTCTGTGGTTGTTAGGCCCTACACTTTTCGAGAAAACAGTGAAAAACCATGCACAACCTTTCAGATCGCGGAACACGATTTCGTCGATAGCAGCCCTTCTTTCCAAATATCAGTGAATTGACTGATCTTTGGAAATCATGCACCCACCTTTCTTTTCTTTTCCCCCCTCTAAATTACAGCAAGCCAGACGGAATAATTACTTGGGGCGTACGTTTCATTATGTTCTTTAACCCAAACCTTCCCAAATCCTCCAAAATTCTCTTTGCAAAAATGGAGGATTTTGCAGGATTGAGGTTTTACACGCTTTAATGGCAATAATGCACTGTGCCAAGGTCTTAGGCCAGACCTGGTGTTGTTTATGCTCAGAAATGAATAAATTAAGCCTAGATACTTGAAATCCTCATTGCTCAAGGATGTCACTGACTCTGCTTTGCAGGATTGGGGCAGTGGTCACTCCACTCGAGACCACATTCAAGAAATAACGGGCGATTTTGAGGATTGAGGCTGTATGCAATTTTCACATGGAGGCAGTTGGAGGATTTGCAGGATTGAGGTTTCAGCCTAGAAAGAATGTCTATAGGGAGTTGGGGCTAACCCTAACAGTCCCGAATCTTCCAATTTTGATTAGTCCAAGTAATGTTTTGATTATAATAATTCGGCAGGTTACTTTTGGGATAAATGCAAAATGATATACAGGTATCACAAGTCCTAAGTTCCCCCCAACATTATTCTTAATTAATGAAATAGAAATGCACGATTTCAACAATATCCCAAATGCAAATGACAGAGGGCACTCTTCTGCCCATCTTGTGAGAAAATGATAGAAATCCAATCACGCATACCAACACGAAGCTCATTTGAATGAAAAAAGTGCCAATAAAAAAAGTTGCAGTAAATAGCATTGCTCCAATGTACAATGTACTGGTTGAGTGATCCTGCAAGGCAGGGTAGACTTTCATTAATTAATAACTTTACCTTACAAAAGTTTCCTTGTTTAAAAGGATGTTTAACTAAAACAAGACGCAATCTTGGTAATCTAACAGATAATTGCAGACCTTTTAATGCAAGGATGACAAAGAAAATGCAAATTAAATGTAACATTTTTGAAATTTCCCATGTAAAAACAAGAGCCTCTACTTGAAAGAGGATGAACAAGAAAACCAATTTCAAAAATGTTACATTTGATTTGCATTTTCTTTGTCATCTTTGCATTAAAAGGTCTGCAATTATCTGTTAGATTACCAAGATTGCGTCTTGTTTTAGTTAAACATCCTTTTAAACAAGGAAACTTTTGTAAGGTAAAGTTATTAATTAATAAGTCTACCCTGCCTTTGTACATTGGAGCAATGCAATTTACTGCAACTTTTTTTATTGGCACTTTTTTCATTCAAATGAGCGTCGTGTTGGTATGCGTGACTGGATTTCTATCATTTTCTCACAAGATGGGCAGAAGAGTGCCCTCTGTCATTTGCATTTGGGATATTGTTGAAATCTCGCATTTCTATTTCATTAATTAAGAATAATGTTGGGGGAACTTAGCACTTGTGATACCTGTATATGCCTTTAAGAGGCAAATGACCGATGCCAAAAATGTGTCTTTTTTTTCCACTGGTATTGTTTCTCTATTTTCTTACCGAAAAGAACAGTATAGGTTATTTCGCCCAGCCGCATGGAGTAATTCGCCATGTCGTCCCATAGCTCAGGGTACCAGTAAAAACTGAATAAAAAAAGTCAGAACAGAACGAAGAAACAAACAAGTATTTGAATGAAAGGTTTTGTGAGGGCAGCCACATGGACAGTTATGTTAATGCATTCCTCTGGATTATCATGCAATGCGATACAATGTACACACGTGTATTTTAAATGTAGTTTGTTTTATAATGTAAAGAATAATAATAGTATGTTGTTTTTACTGTTTTATTTGATTCCTTTTACACCATGGATGTTTTAACTTACATGACTAATAAAATAGGAATCTGAATCTGAATTTATTTTTCTATTAATTAAATAAAAAATGATGCAGGCGCGGATAAACATTTCAATTTTTATAGAAATGTATTAAACACTATTACGGCCAAAGACGCAGGTTTGTTTATTGTGTTCTTTCAGCAAAACGAAATCGATTCAAACACATCCCTATAAATGATTTTTTTCTTTCATATGCCGTGTCCAACCATGGTCCAACTGTTTGAAAAGACTGACCTCTTCATTAGTCTGGCGGCCGACTATGGAGAAATGTGTGGAAATACTATGTAGACGCAGTACCCGACTTGCCAGATATTTCTTTTGGCATACAATGTAGTTGATTGATGCAGTACTGAAAGGATGCTGAACTTGGATTTTCACGTTTCTACCGCACACTTGGACACACAGGTTGTGCATTTCAACGCAGTTTAGTTTTGTGGTCTTATATATAAACCTTGTTGGACTCTGAAAATACGGTAGGACACTTGTATTTTCGCATTTTCGTCACAAAACCAGTCTTTGGTTATCGACGCTATCTTGAATTTGCGGCTACCGAGCACCATCGCTGTCAACTTGGAGGCCCAGCAAGCCTCCGATAGTCACCTTACAGAACCACAAGATTCAACCAACTGTGATTTTATTAATCGACAGAGAGAGTGCCACGCAGGAAGCCACGTGCTTTCAAGAAAACCAGGCAAACCAATAAAGAACGTGATTGGCTTCGCTTCAGACGCCTAAAGAAAGAGTCACAACAAGCCTACAATCAATACATCACAAACATCGTCTGCTCTGAGCCCCGCGGGAACAAGAAGCTTGGTGCGTTAGTGAAGGCTTAAAACGATGCGATCAGACTGGAGTAGCTCCTCTGAGGGATGGCAACTTCATGCCTGCCGACCTGAACACCAAGGCAAACATCCTGAACAAGCAATTCTGTTCAGTGTTCACCTGCGAAGGTTCTGCAGACCTACCAGACTTGGGCTCCAGCCCTCACCCTACCATGGATGATATCGAAATCAGTTGCCCTGGGGTAACTAAGCTTTTGAAGAACCTGAAACCACACAAAGCCGCTGGTCCCGACTGAGTTCCTGCACGCCTGCTGAAGGAAACAGCTGCAGAAATTGCACCGGCCATCACACTCCTGTTCCAAGCTTTTCATCAGCATGGAAGAATTGGCTCTTGTTGTACCCTTGCTCAGCCGGTCACTGGCCTCGAACTACCGTCCAATATCGCTGACAATCTTGTGTAAGTTATGTGAGCATATATACTTCATTGTGCTGTTATTCGCCATCTAACTCAGCATAACATCTTATCCGATGCACAGCACGGCTTCAGGAAGAGGCGAAAATGTAACACCCAAAGGCAACTGATTCTAAAGGGCTTGACGAGAAAGGGCAGACTGACCTTATCTATACTGGATTTCTCCAAAGCCTTCGATAATGTCCCCCACGGTCGACTCCTTCAACAGGTTGATCACTACGGCGTCCGAGGTCACTCTCTGCAGTGGATCCAAAATGTTCTCCACAATCGTACACAACAGGTTATTGTTGATGGTAGAGCTAGCAAAGAGGCACCAGTTACATTCGAGCACAAATTTGCTTAGCACAAAAATAGCATGGCTTATAAAAGTAGGTTACCAGCCAAAACTTGACGTGATTTTCATTCTATAGCAAACAACAGCTGAATACTAATCACGAGCAATATACATCACGTGGAGTTTTGGTAACCTGCTTTTTATAAGCAAGACTTTTTTGTGCTAGGCAAATTTGTTTGCTTAGCAGCGCCGTGAAATTGGCCCCAGGTGTGCCCCAAGAGAGTGTATTGGGTCCGCTTCTCTATTTTGATATACATCGACGACCTACCTTCCTGCGTCAAAAGCTCAACAACCGGCCTTTCTGCAGATGATTGTGCGCTCTACAGACGTATCTCATCTTATTGCAAGAGGATCTGGATGCACTGCTGAAGTGGGAACGTACATGGCTGATGGAGTCCAACCAAGTGTCGGGTAGTATGCATTACCAACAAGCGGAAACCAGTCTCATTACCGTATAACATCCGCTTACACATTCTGGAGGAGGTTGACTCTAATACTCGGGTGTGCATCTCGACTCAAAACTCAACTTCAACACTCATGTTGATGCAGCAACAAAGAAAGCTAATTCCACCAGAGCAATTCCTTTGTATTTTTCTACATAAACGAGTTATCAGACGACTTTTCTGTTTCCGTCTCAATCGAACAAATGTCTGAATTGGCATCACTCATCAGGTTGAGTCATTCCTGTGCTTTTGTAGCAATGCGATATCTGACAACTGGCTCACATCGGACCTTTTTTGGCGCCACGAGGGTAGAGCAAGACAGTAGTGCTCGTAAGATTAGAAGTCAACAGTTGATTACAGCATGGAGGAAGGAAAAGCTAGCAGCACAACATGGCACGGTGTTTTAGCGTTAATGGTACAGGCCATATATTCCAAGCCAAAATAGAAACATCCAGTGAATCATTCATCGTATAATGTGCAGTTGTAGATGGAATTGAGAAAAAAACAATCAAGGGGTAACTTTTTTTGAGATATATTCATCTCTTGGTATAGGCACTGTGTGAACTGTGGACAGATGGCCTAGTTGCACCTCTGACCTCTTGCACGTGCCACATACTAAATTAGTTAACGAGGCCGGCTAGCGCCGTGTGCTTACCAACTCAACACAAGAACAGATAGGACGAACGAATTCAGCAACGACGTGGCCGCGTTTCTCCACTTGTGCTTGTCCGTGTCCGAGTACTTCCCACACGGCCCGTACCGCCTGGGCAGACGGTCCAACGCCCGGTTGAAAGCCTGTAACGTCAGGGCCGTGCCGGCCACGACGGCGGGAAGCAACAGGGCAGACATGTTCGTATGCAGCCACAAAACTCTAAGGATGAGACGACAAGCGTCCTGTTACACCAGTTTCTGGGCCACTCAGTCCATAGAGTGTGTCCTTTCTCTATGCTCAGTCGCTAAAGTCTACGCTTGGCTGCCCTCGCATATCAAAGTTTTCGTGTGGACTGCTGACCGTCATCCCAGGAAATCAGGACGAATCTTGAAAAATATGGGACTTCAGTGGGGCTACCGAGTGGCAACTACTATCTCATGATGGTTGTACGTGCATGTACATTACACGTATATTTTTCATACATGTGTATCCAGACATAATGTGTAGGCTCACACATGCAGTTGTTTGCAGTAGTCAGTCATGCACATCAACTTCACACGCCCATAAAAGAGTCACGTGGTTAGGTCGCCGCCAGGTTGCGTAATTTGTATTCCTAGGAGGGTTAGGGGCAATGTCATGAATAATTCATATTTATCCATGAAAACGGACAATGACATCAACAGCATTGTAGTTAGTTTATACAAATATTGAATGCTTCGAGTGGTGTAGTAAAACTAGTCTCCCGAGGTGATCCATGGACATTGTATTTTCCCGAGGCGAAGCCGAGGGAAAATAGAATGCTCCATGGATCACCGAGGGAGGCTAGTTTTACTTCACCACGAGATAAAGCATTCAATATTTGTTTTATTACACTTCACCCACAGATTCTGCTTGGTTTTAAGATTTTAAATTATTTAAATCTGAACACAGTTGAAATAGACTTCAATTTCAATACAAAATTGGTGGAAAATGTATTTCTCTCTTCCAAACTACCCCTTCACGAAATGTTTGAACCCAACTCTGTGGCGTGCTCTCTCTGGAACAAAACGCGCTACGCACAACGCGCAACTCGCACACCAGCAGCATTTGCACACAAATACCTCGCCGTAGAAATAGTACTTTGGTTGCCAATGGTATAGTACTTTGGTTGCTATGGGCATAGTACTTTTGGCCGTGTACAGAAAGATAGCAAAAATAGAAAGTATCATGTGACTTGCTCTCGGCCAATCAAGACACAGAATCTGTAACTCAACTAGTTACAATACATTAAAGCATTTTAAAGAACGGTTATCGTCGAGCTACCACACAGTATAGCCTAGTAGATCGCTGGTTCGAATCCACGTCGTCGCTGCTCATGTTCATCAGCTATTTTTATTCTCCAAATTTATCACTGAGATAATTTTGAATTACGCCGCCGGGTCAGGTTAGCATTGTCTGGTCACAGAAAGTCAGGTTCTGTATTCGTTTTGGTACGAAATAACTCAACTTGAAACTCAACACAAATGTCACTCACAGTCCAGGTACCAGACATATGTAGATGGCGCTACTTAACGCTAGCGGCGACATAGGTTTTCCTGGCCAATTTCCAGAAATGTTCATTCACTTCTGAAAATCGGTCATTCATTTTCGTCTGAATTTAAATGCACGTCTCTAATTCCATTTCAATTCAACGAAAGTTCAATCCTTTTCATTGTCCGTGTACATGTATTCGGTTTTGAGAAACTGACGGCCAACTACGTTATGTGCATTCATTTACGCAACCTATTGTAAATTGATTTCATGTATAGCTAATTTGATTGACGGTTAATGAAAAAGAAACCCCTAATTGTATCTATTGCAGATGACACTAAACCAAAAGTGAACTAGAATGGTGAATGTTTGAAATCGCCATCTAAGAGCGAAAAAGGAGTCTTGTAAACGAATCTGAATGGACATAAACGAAAGGTGCTGCTCAATCACTTAATTGATTGATTTGAAATGGAATCGAATGCCCTCGTAGAAAAAATGAAACGCGTGTTCAGAGCGATTCTCAAATTCAGACGAAAATGAATGACAGATTTTCAGAAGTGAATGACAGTTTTTGGAAATTGGTCGGGAAAACCTATATTTGAATGCGTGCATCGGTAGGTACGGTGTCATTGAAATAACTAGAAGGATATATACAACGGTGGTATTAGCCTTGGTCAAGGCGCTATATGTTGTTATTCATCCCGGCCGTAGCGCGGTAAACGAAATCCTCGCTAGCGCGCGGTATGCATGCGGTGCATTAAAGAACAGTGCGAACAGCGACCTCATGCGGCCACCATTTCTATGCAAATCAGTTGGACCCAATCTAGCGCCTTGGTTCAATCGTCGGCAAAAGCTTATGTTTTTCTTTACTTTGCGCTGGATTTCTAGCGCACGACCTCGTATGCAAATACAGATAAGTGAAGGCGGGGCTAATATATGGAGTGTCCAATCACACCTTGGTAAATCTGGACGTCATCAAATTATTTGCGGACGTGACGTACAGGAACCACAGTTTTTGTGCATTGGTGCCGTGTGCAGAGACACACAACGTGTACGTGTATGGATTATGTACGGTGCCACGTTTCACTATGCAAGTTTCCACGCAACGATCGACCAATAAGAAAATGACATTACGCTAAGGCTGTTAACATAATGAGCACCACCCCCAAAACCTCACATGGACGATTGAACCAAGGCGCTAGATTGGGTCCAACTGATTTGCATAAAAATAGTGGCTGCGTGAGGTCGCTGTTCGCGCTGTATTTTAAATGCACTGCATGCATAGACATATGACTGCATGCATAGCGCTAGCGAAGATATCGTTTACCACGGCCGCGCTACGGCCGAATGAATAACAACTAGCGCCTTGACCAAGGCTACGGTATCGTAGTGGTATCGTCTGCCTGAATAGCGTCATTTCCCAAAATAATGGAATGTATATACATGTACTCATTCAAATCTTGCGCGCACCGAGAACGTTTTAAAGGCTCAATACGGTTAGTTGGGGAGCTTTTTGGGGAGGGTGGGCATCGAATGTGGCTGAATAAGAACTAACTGTTCTGACATCCCTCAATCAGTGGCGGATCCAGGGGGTGCCCGCCCCTGACAATTACCAAATTATTTTCAAATAAGGTCATTTTTCACTTGAGACAGCCCCTCTGACCCCCCGCAGTATCCTCTCTGGATCCGCCCTTGCCAATGACGTCATTAAACTGTTTACAAAAACAAAATAACCATAAGACCTGAATTAAATACAAACTCAAAAACAATTTACAAACTAATGATGTTTCAAGATATATTTTTTATATCAAACGTCAGCCATAAGTAAAAAATCAAAGTTTATAAAAAGTACTTTGCAAAAAAAGAAAATACGGCTTCCATTGCACCATCATTGAATTAGAAACTCGTGAAGAAAAAAAATGTAGGCCTACATGTACTACGGGTGTATGCGTGCTTACCAAACTCATAAGGACACCGGTTTTTTTATTTAACCATTCTATGGGACCCTAGTAAAAAAAAAAGGAGAACCACCAAGCTCCCGAACAGAGTGTGACGTATATGAGTTTTGGCTGTAACGCGCGCCACCATTCCTTATTTACCTCTCATTTACAATAAACTTGAATTTTCAGTACACTGCAGCACACCCGCCCGGCCGCGAATTTCTTTCTCCGAACAACATCCGTTTGGGGTGTACGCTATGACGTTTTGGACTTAACTTCTCCTAAAAACATGAACATAAAATATAAAATTGAAAATAAGAAATGAATTCGAACGTAATGAAATTCGGATTTTTATTTCCCTTTTAAAAAAATCCTCCAAAGCCTCACATTAGGAAAAAAAAATCGGGTAAAAATGGTGATTCCTTGCGGTTCAAAATCACGATCCTATCCAACTGAGCTATCGAACTGCTCGACAAATCCTGGAAATTCATGGTAATATACCTGCGAACGTACCATAAAAGTATCGTAAAGGGCGCTCAAAAACATGTAATGCGGATGTTGTTTGGGAAAAAAATAATTCGCCGCCCGGCCACCGGGTTGGGGGGTGGGGAGGAAAAACAGAAACCGTTTCTTATGACAGCAAAGCCTGTATCCGGCGGCAAAAAGCCGTTAAATACCCTAAAATCCAACACCTAAAATAATCTAACCCCTATACATGTACATGTACTTTACACACCTCTAAAAAAACAAAAACTACCCTCACCCTACCCGTTTTTCTAACCACTTCACTGCACAATATTTTTAGCTACGGCTGAGCAGCTCAACAAATCGTCGTGCATGTCTGTCTGTTTGCTGGTTTGTTGGTTATTAGTTAGTTAGTAACAGACGTCAGCAACAGCCTTGCATGGCTATAAATCACCTCGTCCCCCAGGCCCGGGTATGTTATGCATATGTATACATTCATCGATACTGCAATGGAAAAAGTGTCCATGACCAATATTTCTCAAGTATAAAGCCATTGCATCGTCTATCATAATAACAAACAACAAAATACGCCTTTTCGGAAAACTAAAAGGTTTATATTATAAGCCTTGCAGGATAGGGATATCACTTTCAGAGATGAAACTGGCCTTGGCAAAGAAAATCTGAAATAGGACCTTTGATCGGAGCTGCCACAGCATCGTGCAGTGCAGTTCAGCGCAGCGCATCAACGTGAGACCTAGTTAATTTTTCCATGTCATAGGTCAGTATTTAACCTTTTCTCGAGCCAGTAAAGGATCTGATCAGCTTTGGCCTAGGTTTGACACATTTTTTTTTAAATTATAATGAAGAAAAAAATGTGGAAAAATCGTTAAATAACTTTTTTTGTGGGATTGTTAAAAAATCTGAAATTTCAGCGGAAAAGTAAAAAAATCTTATTTCAAATTAAAATCTAAAAAGTTTCATCTCTGCACTTTGAATACAAAATATTGTTCATGAGAATCAGTTATATTCCTCAGCACCAATTAATCAACACAGGAACACTGTAGTATTCTTGCGTCTTTGCATTTTGATCAACAGTTTTACACAGCAAATCATGGAGTGTTGTTATTTTTTCGGCAACGCGAACGGTTATTATCATAGAGCTATATTAAATATTAATACAGCTCTATGGTTATTATAGACCAGACCTACAACATCTATATCACGCTCCCATTCGCAAAAAAAAAAAATGTGGAAAGATCCATTTCATGGCGTTTTAACACCGGATTTCCGTCATGTTTTCATCTCTATAGGAAAGTCGGGAAATCTTAGGCACTGCAATTTCAGCCTCATGAAAACAAGGAGTCTTGTACATAGGAAGCGTAGCAGCAATATACACGTATGGGCAAATACACCCAATATTTAAATATGTGGGTGAAAAAAAGCAGGTAGAGTTGAATGCAAGGTGTGCGTAGAATAAAAGAGCATAGTTATTACATACGTATTATATTAATAATGCTATTTTTGTTTACATACACGAAGATTATCGTCATGCTTCAAATGTCAGATAATCGTCAGCATGAAACGAATCCCTCGAATAAGCAAATGAACAGCATGGAGCTATCGGTTTCTTCCCAAGCCTACGGTCATGGAAATTAAACTTTGTAAAAAAGTGAAATTTTGTTTAAAAGTTTTGCATGTCCGCCAGTATTTTGCTATAATATATTAATTGCCTCCCTCCCTTAAAATAAAAAAAAAGTTTCTAGAGAAATCTTGAGATTTCACGAACGAACCTGCTAATTTAACCCCCCCCCCCAAAAAAAAAATGAGGAAAGTAGTGTGCTGAGGTAAAATCAGTGGAGAACAGTCAATAGCAACACACATGCAATGTCGTGTTGGCTAGTATTCCGTTCTGGGCGAGTTTCTGTGCTCAATAAAAGGATCCTTGCAGGATCGTGTGCATGCTGCTTAACAGCACCATTTTGGGCTTGACAGCTGCATGACGGTGCTCCCAAAAAGGTCAATCCATGAAAGCTGGGATCCTATCTGTCCATAATAAAGGCCTCCTCACTCTTGTTGTTATTGTCCCTTCGGATAAAGTCGTTGTAGACAACGCGACGGAACAGCACGATATTGACAGTGACGATGGCCACGTTGCACAGCGGCGTGATGACAGCCAAGATGACGGCCATGTCGAAGACCAGGGTGCAGTAGCCCGAGAACACCATGGGGATCAACCGGAAGATGACAAACGTCGCGAGGTTGACGATCTTGACGACGCGGAAGAGGATGGATTGTCTTGGGACTCCGTGCATCAGGAGGAGCTGGCGGAGGTGTAAAAACACGGCGTTGACCTCACATAATAAGGCGACGAGAATCACGCCCATGCCTTGTTGGTACGCATTCACCAATGCCAACAGAAAAATACCCTAAAGATAAAAGTAAAAGACGGACAGATTATAGTTACATGCATATGCATATAGGATCATTTGCATTTCATACAGTTTGTTGTTTCCAATTATAACACCCACAAGAATGTTCAAAAGCTAAAGGTTGCAGCTCAGTGGCAATTTCACTGTTCGAGAAAACCGTGAAAAATCATGCACAACCTTTTGATCACGAAACACAATTTTGTCTATTATAGGTCCCAACTCTTTATTCCAAAAATCAGTCAATTGACTGATCGCTGAAAATCCGGAGAAACACGTTAATCACCCCCTTCGTTTACATCTGACGCTAAAGCCATTCCTTGCCTTGCCTAGCCTATACGTACAGGGTGAGTTAAAAAAAGCGGGACCCAAACCCAAAGAAATATATTTCATATTTATAAATATATATGTAGCACCAAAAATAATTATCACAATTTAATAAACTACTTTTAGATGAACAAAATACTTCATTTGCTCAATCCATTTGCTTTATTTGTCAAAATCATATCACCATTTAAACGAAATGACCCTAAATCTGTTCCGTCCCCGATTTCAAGAACTGTCGTTACCGTCTTCAAACATCACCAGCGATAAAACCTCAGTTTAAAAGTTAAAAATATTCAACAAAGTCGAAACTATGGATTTTATAAATCATTATGGTTAGCCAAAGCGCGGTTGTTAATAAAAAATATTGTGTACTACAGTTGTTGAAACAAGTATTCTATGTCATTTTCTTTATTGTTCCAATCAGTCAGAACACACGATAAATTGTTTGTCTTTTTGGACGAAACTGATTTTAGGGCCATTTCGTTTAATTGGGGATATATTTTGAAAGGATTGAGCAATTAAAGTATTTTTTCATCTAAAAGTAGTTTACTCAATTGGCTTACCAGTCATAATTATGTTTGGTGCAACATATTGTTATGTTTAAGTATATCTTTGTTTTTGTGCATGTATTTTAATGTTTAGGTTTATTTATACTTAATCATGTTGTGTTTTAATTACAAATGTATTATATTTTTAAAGATCGTATGTTCACATATACAATTCAATTGTTTAACTGCGAGACAGAAAAGACATGTTTTTAATAAACCATTACTGAATTGAACTGAATTGAATATTTTTAAATATGAAATATATTTATTTGGGTTTGGGTTCCGTTCTTTTTTTTGTTTTGTTTTTACTCACCCTGTATTTCAAGAACGGTAGTAAATATTAAGCAATCGAATGACGAACCAGAGCTGTAATTGTCGGCCTACCTCCTCATTATAATTCATCATGAAGTAAGTTATACAAAGTGGAGGAAATTGCTAAATCAGGTCCCACGAAAATGAAGAGCATACGGTTTTGCATTTGAGCTTTCCAAATGAAACGTGCGACTAGAATCAAGACTAGAGATCTCTGGTACCCCGAGATTCTTTCGTACACGAAAATCGCAAATTTTCAAAGTAAAGCTGCATGTATATCACTGACAAATTACCTGGGTTAATTTTACCCAAGCAAGGGTGAAAACTCAAACTGCCCAACATTGGGCTGTCCTTTACCCAATTATTCGGGTAAGAATTTCTGTTAAATTCAACAAAAACTTATGGTCATACCAGACTAAATTTATTTTTGTCTTGTATGACCACAAGGTTTGGCTGAATTTAACAGAAATTCTAACCCAAACAGTTGGGTAAATGACAACCCAAGTTTGGGTAGTTGCAGTTTTCCCCCTTGCTCTGGTAAAATTAACCCAGGCAATATTACACCTTTAAGCGATCTTTCGAACTACATGTATCATGGGAAAGGCATTTTAGAGCCCACAACGGCGCAATAAAGACGACGAGCTTCTTTGTAAGATAGGCTTCATCGGACCTTCACACGGACTGAAGGAGCACGATACCAGTCTTACAGAAATTTGCTCATTTTCCATGTTTCTTTCCTTAAAATTAACAGTTAGTTTCTTTTGTATAACCTAACCTACGCCGATAACATGACCAAACAATGATTCTATACTACAAAACTCAGAAAAACAAAATGAAAACTGGAAAAAAATTTATGGAGAGATCCCAACATTGTGGCTGGAAAATCAAAACCATTCTGAAATGATAGACAAAATCAACGAAGTTGAGAATACTGATTTTGATATGGATGTCATTTTAATCACATCTAAAAAGCAAGTTATTTATCATTTGAAAAGCTGCTGTGAAAAGCATAGCTGATTCGTGAAATATATGAAATTTGAACCCCATCAAGCAAAACGTCAGCGCTTAACGACAAAGGTAAGTTTACCCGCCATCTCCATGTCAGACAGAGTTATTATTGACTCGGATAACAAAACAGACTGCAATGAATCTACCATTGATTTCCTATACGACGAGGTCATACAGAATGGGATGATCCCTTTAAGTACGCACCGACGACTGTTCAGTGGTTAATCAAAAAGGGGAAATACCCTATAGGTTGCAGACCAGTAAATATACTGCCACAGACCTCAGTGATTTGTAAACGCACTTATTAAACAAATTATAAAAAAATACTCACAAATCTTCAAGGTGTTTAAAACACAGATCAAATTAAAGCTTATTTTATCATTTTTCCATTCAATTTTTTTTGGGGAATTAGGGCCTAACCCATGACTTTTGGGAGAAAATTCCATCCAAAGATGATCACCAGTATAAAAGCAGTCCTGAAGCCCATCGCGATTTTGAAAATGGACGCCTACGCTTCATTGCACGGCTTCCACCCTTCTTTTTTCCAAATCGTCAAGTTCTCGGCCCTCGAACTGAAATGCTTTTATACCGAAGAATGTGAGGGCATGCAAATAGTGATTTGGTCGGCGTAGGTAATTTCGGGCCGATTGCAGGTCTGCACCCTGTATGACCGGACGGTTGTTTGTAAAAATAAAAATAAAAAAAGGACATGAAATAGTTATTTTCCTCACCGTAAGATGATGTCCTAAAAGCGGCCATATTGCAGAGAACTTGCTGTAGACAACCAGATCGTAGAAGTCATACATGTAGTAACCTGCAAGGGTAAATACAGAACTGAGGATGTGAGGATATTGGAACAGTCGTCGGTTAAAGTCTGCGTGTTAAATTATACAGGATTCTTTTGTGCACGACGTCTGCTGCGCTCACGTGTTGCACCACTTGAATTCCTAACGCATGGGTGACATCGGGGGTCACGCTTTATGAGCACGGCAAGAAGATTGCTCATTTTAAATCATGTTAATCACTCGGGCTAGCGACTGATGCAAAAAATATTAATCATCCTGCTCGATTTTCCATATGTCGGTGACTAGTAGTGGTCACACGTTTGTCCACATCGCAAAATGTGCAAAACTAAATAAATTCCCACTGAACGATTTACCATTTCCTACGCAAGCTTCTGGTGGTAAAAAAAAAATGAACGAAACTAAAGTGAATTAATAAATATATTTCAATAACGATCTGTGGTATTTCCATATTAGATCTTTCTGTTTTAGTGGTATTTAGGACTTTCATCCATAAAATTGATGCCTTTTCTAAATTGCTCTTTTGTCTAGCAATACAAAAGTTATCCACTTTCGAATGAGACACTGTCAAAAACAAAACAAAAAACCTCCATGTCTAGTTATTAAGTTTTTACTTTACAATTTCGAATTACTGGCTGCCAGAAAATAATTTCGTTCTCGCTGGGTAGTCTGGCTCCCGCCCCGCAATCAGTATCAATAATGTAAGGACCGGGAGCCAGTCTGCTCTTAAACTATAGCAGATCTAGTATCTGTTTGTGCCTACAACAAAAAAGCCACCTTTTTAAAGTGGTTTACAGACCTCCATTTCCCCCCCCCCCCCCATTTTTTTTTTGGGGGGGGGTGGTTGGTATAAAACATAAAAGTTGACATTTTGTTAAGCCTAACTTTCCCAAATCTCACACAATCCTCTTTGCAAAGTTGACGATTTTGCAGGATTGAGGCTTCATGGCAAAAATGTGTGGCGCTGAGTTTGGAGGATGCACTGTGTCAAGGGGTTAGGCTGAACACTGTGTTGTTTATGCTCAGCTAGCTGTGCATAGATTATATTTGAAATCCTCCGCACTGCTCCGTCGTGTCACTTCCACTGCTTCAACAAGTTAACAGTGATTGCAAGAGGATTATGTAAACAATGCATAGGAGCGAAACATCAAAAATGTCCACCAAACACCAACAAGACGGAATGAAAACCCCGCCTGTAGCACGGCATTTTTATTGCCCCTATTTCCGCTGTATTGTTTAAACAAGAGATTATCGAAATCTTCATATCTCTTAAAGGCATAGGATATGATCGTTTGCGTTTCATACGTTTTGTTCGTTTCCAACAATTAAAATACCACTCAAATCCAAAGAAGAAAGCTCAAAATCGAACCCGTTGGTGTTTCAGCTCTGTGGCTTTTACACTTTTCGAGAAAACAGTGAAAAACATGCACAACCTTTTGATCACAAGCACTCATGTCTCTCCGTTGGTTATAGTTAGTTAGCAACAATTAAACGTTCACATTGTCTATTGCTTCTACATATTTTAACCGATTTCAGCAAAAGTATCAGTAACCCAGCCCAAACGTTTCACATGGGGTCAAAGGTCATGTTGGGATCAAAGTCAAAATAATGTCCCATTTCAAATAAGCCCGAATAAGCTGAAATAAGCTCAAATGACAAAAGTAGCGCTGTCAAGCTGTTGGCCTTCGTCAAACATTAAAATATTGCCATGGTGACCTCTTCATCTGACCTATACAGCATGGTGTCAAAAGGCCAAATAAGGTGAACACGCATTCGTTGGCCCGCAGCTTCCGAGACCCGATCGACCTTGCAACTTGTAGACGGAATAAATCCAAGGGGTGTTTGGTTAATTCCAGTACTATTTTTAATCCAAGGACGTCTGTGATTATTCGGCAGGTTACTACTGGGATAAATGCAAATGATCCTCTGTGCCTTTAGAGGAGTCGGGTTCATGGGTTGGTCATGGAGCTATAGCTCCATGGGTTGGTGCAGTGCTTACTGTCCTCGCCTTCCACCGCTGTGGCCCCGAGTTCGATTCCTGTCCACTCCACATGTGGATTGGTTTTCAGTCCCTACCGGATTCCGTGGGTTTTCCATTACAAATTCCTCTGGGGTTTTCCTCCCACCTCTAAAACTGTAATTTCTTCTCACTGTCTTCTCTCTCTACATGTTTGTTCAGGCTTTCGAGCTACAGTGCCAGGGGCACTATTGAGGAAACCTTTGTTTCATTACCAGAGATAAATATCAAATTAGAGGAGAATGATCGGTGCCAAAAATGTGTCTTTTTTTTACGCTGGTATTGTTTTTCTCCCACCTCTAAACTGCAATTTCTTCTCAATTTTCTTCTCTCGGGTTTCTTCAAGCTTTCGAGCTACAGGGCCTTTAGGGCACTATTGAGCAATCCTTGATTTCATTACCGGAAATAAATAAATAAAAAATAAGAGTAAAAATTATTGATGCCAAAAATGTGTCCTTTTTTTCGCTGGTATTGTTTCTCCATTAGCGTACGTTTTCTTACCGACAAGAACAGCATATGTTATTTCGCCCAGCTGTGTGCTGTACTTCGCCATGTCGTTCCATAGCCCAGGGTACCAGTAAAAACTGAATAAAAAAAAGTCAAAAAAGAACAAAGACAACACCAAGTATTTGAATGAAAAGGTTTTGGCAGCAGCATGGACATTATGAAATGAAAATATTTGTTCGACGTGAATCCATATTTTCGTATTTCCCGTGACAAGCACATAAAGTTGTTGAAAAATACGGTTTGTTTTTTTGGCGCAGTCAAACTCGGTGTTATATGCCCTGAACAACACAGATCGCATGACTAGCAGATGGTAGAGTCAAGCTGTGAGTGTGATTGTGTGAACAGGCCCAGTTAATTTAGAGTACAAAACAAATCTCTTTCTTTTACAAACTAGAGTGCCAGCTGTACATGCACATATTTGCTTAGTTCTTGGCAGCTAATGTTTGTCATTTATGTCTTACGTAACGTTCTGCTTTTTCTTTTCGTATTGAGAATGCTGTCATTGATGCCTTACGTAAATTTCTGCCTTTTCTTTTCGTATTGGGAAGTGTTTGCATTGAATTATAAATCAAGACCTATGTGTCTTTGCAAAATTTGGGTATGTGATTAAAATTTGTATGTATAAAGCGATGCTGGAATGTTCAGGGAAACATGCACGGCGTACTCTTAAGGGAACATAATACTTAACCTCAACCCCAAAAGTGTTCATTTGGAGTAAAGTACCACATACTACAAATTACTACGAATTTTATGCAGGTAACAAAAAAAATACTAGAAAATACTAGTGCATAGGCCACTTATGCTGAAGTAGTACAGCCCACTGCAGTTTACTACATAATAGCATTAGCAGTAGTATTTTGTAGCTTCCGGTGGGGTTAGGGCTAAGAAAATAATAGAATTGTTGACTTAATTATAACAAATGAAATACGGTTAATCATCACACGTATTACACTTCCAACGAAATGCTTCCGACACAAAAACACAAGAAGTGTTAATTTTTTTAACGATTTCCCGACATTTGAACAATCATAAAACGACATTGAGAGCATTCATCGTCCTGTTATAACACGATCCCTTTTTGGCCTTTAGGGACGAGTTCAACCCGACTATTCCCGTCATGATTTTGGGGCTACGTGCGAAGTCACATCCGAAGGAACATCACTCGCAACGGACGTTTCCTGTCGATAACAACGTCTTGCTAGTATAACACATTAGCATATAGGCTTACTATCATCGTGCATCTCTTTGATCAGAACTTTGTCAGTTGGGCGTTATTATTTTGGACAAGATGATGTAATTAAGCAAGGTTTTTGGGTTCAGTGATGTCCTCAATTATTGGATACACCATGCACTTCATATACAACCCAAATTTGGTGCGCCATTTTGTCTATCTAATGATGACTCATATAACTCGTTATGAATGGTATTGAAAAGAAAGGTTCTAAATGATACGCCTCGTTAAGCTTAAAAGTAATGGTTCGTCAATGTCATTCATGTTTCTCTCATTAATGATCAGCCTGGTACATGAACCACAGAGTTTCAACCTACTCAGCATGTTTTAACTGTGAGGTATACATGACCTTGACCCGATTGACCCTAGCCTATCGATCACGCCTACCACATGAGGCCGGGGTATAGTTGCGTGGGGACAGTGATGGGCTTTTGAATCAACCCTTAATTTGGCGTGGCAGGTTCCCATGGCCGCTAATCCCCGAGACCCTCCGCCGAAGTGAGGCTCTATGCAAACGCACCGATTTCCGAAGGTGTTTGTCCTTTCACTTTCGGGTCACAAACGCATACTTTTATCATCAGATCAATGAATGGAAATGTCAAGTGGTCCACTATACCCATGGGGCAAGGCCTTACCAGTGCGAGGTTGACTACTGAAAGTGAAACATGTACAACGAGTTTGAAACATGACCAGTCGTGCGGGTGCATGCATAATGTCACGGCGATATCATGAACATGACTGTCTTGTACTGTAATTACAAACCATGCCAAAGTACTAGAAGGCAATCGTCCATGTTTAAGGAGGGATCATAGTGAAGTTCATATCGGGAAATCAGTATCATAACATGCAGCGACCTCAGTTTCTCTGTTGTCCAATTTGTTTCCCAAAATAAATCCCCACATCATTCAAGCATTCGTTGATTCCCAGCAAAAAGGCATTTCCTTTTTTCCCCTTTCTACATGTACTTTAGCTATCGTCGTATAAGTCTTTTGTCTTGTCTGTCTCGTCCGTGTGTTGTTATCATGTTGTTTTTCTGTTGTTATTGTTGTCTGTAAGGGCTGTTTCCTACAAGCCTCGGCTTACTTAAACAGCCAGCCCCATACTCTCCTTCTTTTTTTTTGTTTGTAAATCGAAATAAGTTTAACAGGCTTCATAGCGTATCTTACTTACTGGTATTAATTTTTTTTTTTTTTTTTATTTATTTATTTATTTGTTTATTATATATATTTTATTTTTATTTTTATTGATGGATGTATTCTCTAATAGTCTAAAGGAGTATGGAATAAATGTTTTCTTGAATTGAATTGAATTGAATACTTCAAGGAGTAATCATATTCAGACGAGTTTTCTTTTTCTGTCTCAAGCGAACGAATGTCTGAAATCGCGTCACTCATCAGGATGAGTCATTCCTGTGCTTTTGTAGCAATAACAATAATAGATATTTGACGATCGACTGGCTTCCATTATACATCAGGCCTTATTTGGCGCCAAGAGGGTAGAACAAGGTCGTAGAAGTAGAGCTATACATAGGGCAGGACAGAGCTATAGCAGCAGTAAAGTGTACAACTTGGCACGTTGTTTTAGCGTCAAATAAAGGGTATAAAGGCCTTTTCATGTTCCAAGCCAAAAATAGGAACATCCTGTGCATCATTTATCGTGTACGTATATAATTTTTTAAAAGGGGATCAAGGGGTCACTTATTTGAGACATTTCCATCTCTTGAGTCTTGGTCATGTCGGTGTAGGCAAACATCGAGATCACTCTGGACAGAATGACCTATAGTCGCACCACTTGCACGTGTGGCAGAAAAATAAATTAACGAGGGTTAATGTGCCGTGTGCTTACCAACTCGTAACGAGAACAGACATGACGAACGAATTCAGCAACGACGTGGCCGCGTTTCTCCACTTGTGCTTGTCCGTGTCCGAGTACTTCCCACACGGTCCATACCGCCTGGGCAGACGGTCCAACGCCCGGTTGAAAGCCTGGAACGTCAGGGCCGAGCCGGCCACGACGGCGGGAAGCAACAGGGCAGACATGTTCGGATGCAGCCAAAGCTAGGCCGATCTAAGATAATAGACTGCGACAAGCGTCTTGATACACAAGTTTCTGGGTCACTCAGTCGCTGACGTCCACGCTTGGCTGCCCTCGCATCAAAGTTCACACCATTGATCGTGTGAACTGCAGACCATCATCGCAGGATATAGAGGACGAATTTTTAAAACTATGGGACTTGAATCCAAGTAGGGCTACCGAGGCAACTATACGTACATGTATATGGCATCGTCAGTTATGCACACAATGTATTCACGTGTACATGTACATTGTACAATAAAGCCTACATAATAATACTATATACACGTACATTTGTACACGTTCACGATTTATCAAAAGCTGTACGATTGTGCACAATGTGTAGGCTGCACGCAGATGGCCTTGGCGCATTTTTCTGAAGTCAGTCATGCACATCAAATTCACATGCCACGCCCATAACAGAGCACGTGGTTAGGTCGCCTACATAGCCAGGCTGACCTTCTGGTCGCCCGTGGTGCTAGTGGATAGAGTCAAGAATGAGTAGACTTGTAACAGCCGCTAATAGTGAATTTGTGAAAATGATAAAAGTAATTCCGTTTTCGATTATGGAATAAGTTCCGTGCGATTTAATCGATTGGTTTATAAACAATGTGTTATTGTTCAGTTGGCCTGTGTGGTAGTGCAAAGTTCCCCGGGCCGACAAATCACCGTATACTAGTAAATTTGTTTTCGAGCCAAGTGGTTTTTTTTTATCAAATTAGGTTTTGCCCTTCACCGACGTTTTTTAAAACACTGTATACTCAGTGTGTTACCTCCCGAGTGAAAGTTGGAAAAAATCACTGGGGTGGGACTCGAACCCACGACCTCCTGCTTTCTAGTGCAGACGTCTTACCACTCGACCACCGAGCTAACGGGATCGGTTGGCCGGTTCGAATCTGCTGTACATAGCAGCGGGTACCGCATAAACTATTATAAGATATTATTTTTTTTTTTCCAACTTTCACTCGGGAGGTAACACACTGAGTATACAGTGTTTAAAAAACGTCGGTGAAGGGCAAAACCTAATTTGATTTATATCACCCCGACGCAAAATTCCATCTTATAATGGTTTTTTTTATAACTTTTTTTTTAGCGTAGGGTTCATGTGACATTTCTTATATTTAGCACAACTATATGCAATTAGCAAGTGCCTTCAGTCGACAAAGTGACATTTTCGAACGCAGTGTCGAGTGCGAAAGTGCAATTACTATAGTAGTCGTGCGCAAACAGTTCATAAACAATATACTGCTTTAATTCGGATTGAAGTACGTTGCACCATATTCCTGCTATTCTGACTCGAATATTGTCGCATTTAATTGGAATTAGAATTCCGTAAGTTGAACATGAACGGTCTGGCCTCGAACTCGAACGCAAGAAAGCCCGCTAACCGGAAGAGGACCATTTTTTGTTTCTTCGGCGGAAAACTATTGGACACCATTTTGGGCCAGTTTATTTTCTTGTACCAGTTTTCTACAATTTAGTTTCTTCGAAAACTTTGTTGCCCGAGGGGCCTCACCGTTCTTTGTCAATTACGAACATGGTGATACTAGCATGCATTTGACTCGGTTATGCTCGATCGGCGTTGGTAGCAAAATGTAACGGTTTGCAAATGATGCAAGAGGGGGAAAGCTGTCATCTATTTTATACAATGCAAGTGGAGTTTTGAATACAAATAACTCCAATTATCCAAAAAACAAATAAAATAAAAAACAAATAGCGAACGCATTTGGAGCAATGATCAGACGCAAGTACTCATCAGTGTCGAGAATAATCTTGGCCCAAGGCGTCAGTGATCAAGAGCGATAGTTTTTGCAATGTTCTGTAGCGCCCTTGCATTTTTACGTTTTCTCACTAACGTCTTGGTCATTTCGTAGCAATGAGCAACGTGGCCATTTTATGTAAATAGGACCGTCTGTATCAACTTCGTGACAAAACGGCAGTTACCGTTTGCCGCAGTGGTCGCGCCCTCGCGACGGGGTACTGCGTCACGAATGTTTACAACCGTCGGGCGGTATTTCTCGATCGCTGATTGGTTCCCGGGGAAAGCCTAGGGAGAAAATAAAGAAAAAGCTAAACCGCTGATACCAAAATAATGGCCAAGATGTTAGTGCGAGTAGGCCCGCTTGTCTAATAATGTGCCATTAGAGGGCGCACTACGCACCGTCCACTATCGACCGGCGTCTTGGGCCAAGACTGTATCGAGAACTGCTTAGCACACAACAACGAAAGTGAAATCACGTCACGCGATTTCCCGTTTCGGTCTGGTTCAACCAGCATTTTGTGCAGTAAAGAACTTTTGGTAAAAGATTTTGTTTATCCAAAATACGCATAATTGTTGAAGTTTGCGAAATGTCGAATTGGCTTATACGCAACTGGCGGACACGTGATCACCCTATATAGGGCCTGCACATACACACACGAAGCCCCCGGAACCACTGTCCAGGCTATTGTGCAAAGTAAAGCAACTGCCTCAAGAGAAACTGAGTAATATCACCATATGCGTGATAGAAGTGATAGCGTGCCCGGATTGATCTACAGCTCAGAGACTGAAAAACAAACAAACAAAGGCTTTTAGATTTCAACATCGTGTATGGACCTGGTACCATGGACTCGGAGCGTTTTAGCAGGGAATGGATGCGTATTAAAGCGTTATTAAAAAAAACCCAATAAATAAATACATTGCTGTAGGATGAAAAGATGCCATGGAATTAAGATTCAAAACATTCTACTGCCAATTTCAAAGTACGAGTAAAGCAGTGATTTTTCGTCAAGGCAGCCTAATGAGAACCTCGACAAACGGGGCCGGAGTCTGACTCTAGGGGATATTTGTTTATGCACATAATTATGAACGTTTCCTTCAGCCTCCTACCTCATGGAAGTGGTGGCTATAATTATAATGAGTCTCAAAAAACAAGGCCTGAAATAAAGGCAGGTGATTACTTTCTATAACCTCTCTTGATCAGTAATCGTCAAAGACACGTTCGTCAAATCAGAAAGGATTTTCAATCTTTTTTGTGTTGTAGGGCCTACTGACCATGCTGACAAAAGGAATATTCTTAATTAACAGATTCTAATAAACTTTGCGCGACTTCTCTCATAGCAGAACATTTGTGGTAAAGCGCTTGATTCAGATCAGACCCCCCAGACATGTTTATATTACATACCCTATGTGTTTCGCACAGTTCAGGTAAACCGGAGGAAAAAAAATTACTCACACTGTGACAACTTTCTCAACCCAAATATGTTATCCTGATTTCCTTGAGTGTTCCTCTTCATTTTGCGACCAATGACCCTAACCCAAAATGCCTCTAAACCTGTTTACCAGAGAGGGCGAAACCTTATGTGCACCTGGCTTAGTCCACAAAACGTTCACACAACCTGCGTTATGTGGACCTGTTCTGTTGTCAGGTCCACAATAAAGATGGTAAGGTTGGGATACACACACCCATCTATGTAAACACCGGCAATCGTGGACCCCCATTGTCCCTAATCCTCATTCCTTAATTTGTTTGTACTGTAGGCCTACTGTAACTTTTTAGCAACAGCTCTAATTGGTTTTGTACACGAATTTCAATCGTGGACGTTCGGTCAATCGTGGACGTATTGTTTGTGCCCTAACCCTTTTGTCTTAGGTCCACGATTGCCGGTGTTTACATATTCATGCTTGTTTTACATACGCTATGTGGACATTCCTTTGTTTTCGTGTAGTTTAGAAAACTCGGTAGGCCTACAAACAAAATAAATGTACTTAAACTGTGAAAACTCTTTCAACCCATTTTCCCCCTATGATTCCCTATAGTGTCTCTCTTCATTTTGCAACGGATAAACCTAACCCCAAAATGCCTCTAAAACCTGTTTTCCAGAGAGGGCGAAACGGTATTTGAACACGGCTTAGTCCACATAACGTCAACACAACCTGCATTATGTGGACATCAGTCACAAGTCCACATAGTGACTGCAAGACAAACTCACACGTTTGTTTTATAATATGGTGTAAATCGGGATTTCCTGATGTTCCTTATCCGTCTTTTGTTCATGCTTAAACTTGTTTGCAACAGCTCCCATTGTTTTGTTCACGTTTTCCAATCGAGGACGTCCTCGATTTGACTCCTGTCCTCAATTACGCAATGACGTTTCACATACATTATTTTGGTCCTCGATTTATAAACCCACACACACATAGACATGTTTGTTTTACATATACGCTATGTGGACATTCCTTTGTTTTCGTGTAGTTAAGAAAACTCGGTACACAAAATAACTTCACTTAAACTGTGAAAACTCTTTCAACCCCCAATTTTTTTTGATTTCCTTGAATGTTTCTCTTCATTCTGCGACGGATAACCCTAACCCGAAGAGGGCAAAGCGTTATGTGGACACGGCTTAGTCCACATAACGTGAACACAACCTGCATTATGTATTAATAAATCCCCCCCCCCTTAAAATCTCCCAAACACACGTAAACATGTATGATCAAAGATTGATCTGCACGAACGCATAGCAATCAACCAACGAAATCAAAAGTTTGCTTCGACTCCACTCACTCAATTTTGCAGAAAAAAACACTAATGTCATCTAAAGGACACCGTACACGTGCCGAAAGAAAGGACGGCTGATTTGCGGCTAGGCCCTCAAAACTTCACACTTGGGATCCCGAACTCAAGGAAGTAAAATCCGATAGTACGCATGAAGGATGAGACCCTGTTCTCAACCTCTTTACGAAAATCGTCCTTGAAACTGCCTAGATTTATCCCCAGAGTGACAATGAAGTGTACTTCTTAAAGCTCACAAAGTTCAGTAAGCTTGTAGACCTAGCTGAATATGGCGATGATATCTGAGAAAACTAAGTTGAAAGAGTCGGATGATCGCGTTCGGCATTGGAAGCGATGGGGACCGTACCTGTCTGAGCGGCAGTGGGGGACAGTCAGGGAGGATTACTCGGCGGATGGGAGCTGGTTCGTATACAGTCGTCCTCGGTGTTTGCCTTAACAATATAATGTTTCTTTACAATTATGGGAACAACTGTTGCAACCTGACGCTACTCTTTTCTTCATATATCAACATATCAATGAAGGTCAGTCATTGCAAAAATAATGATAAAACATGAATCTGGGACTGAGAAACATTTCCAATTTTGTTAGGAAATACTTAAAGAATTTTCTTGACTCTCCATAGACTTGTACACAACTGCTGAAGTGGCGGCAGGTTGCAATATTTTTTCCCAATTATATTTTACGTTATGAATTATAACCTTTTTTAGTCCGAGTAACTAGGATTCTACGGATCGCTTTTTTAACATTTGGACATCCATGGTCGGGCGATTGTAGAGTCCGAGATCGATGGCCCTATTGCGGTTACTAATAATTTTTTCTGACCATTTTCACTCCTAGTACCCCCAATCAAAATCGTCAGATTTCACCCCCAAAACGGTCTTCAAACTGCCTTATGCGTCCCCGACCAATCACAGGGCACTTTGATTGGTCACCAATAAGGGAATAAATGTGTGATCCGGAGGTTTTTATCACTCAGTTTAAGACCACTTAGAGTCTGCGGCTCGGGTAATTATCAGCACCCAGACTCTAAGTGGTCTTAAACAGAGTGATAAATACCGACGGAGCACATATTTATTCCCATTCATAAATACCTTTTCGGTAAAAGAAAATCATATAATTCGTTCAAAACATCCAATTTTGTTCAACAAATTCACTTTATGTTTTTTGAAACATCCCTCTGGCAAAATAATGGAGTGTTCAGCTGGCGAGTAAGATGTAAACAACCCTTTTATGGAGATTGACGCGCGCATATCATGTTTTGCGCGATGTCGCGCAGAACGCACCTGGCGCGTTGCGTTTTGAATTTAGAACTATAAAATTCTGACTCCCTGGTAGTATTGCGCATGCCTACGTGAGAATTGTGAACGTTCAACCAATGAAACGATAAGAGGCACTGGATTTTTAGGAGTCCACATTTTATTGTGACACTGGAAAAGTGTTTAAGACCAGCTAGCCATGTCTTTATCATCCGTTTAAGACCGGCCATGTGACGGGCTCTCGACCAATAGGAATGCGTAAACTGTCTTAGGTATTTATGAATCCAGGTTAAACTATATTGAAAAATCACATCATTTTTTTTTTAATAATTCTTTTACACTGTAGCGACTGCCCCTTTAACTTTAAGTTTAACTGTGTGTGAGCTACTGCAGAGGTTAACAGGTTAAGCATATGTGGCATTAAACTTGACCGTGTGTACCCCATTCCCCCATACTATCAAATGGTCCAGTCCATTGACCTGTTGGTTTCAATGGTGTGTGCGCTCTGCGCTCATATATATACTGCACGCTGCGTTACCCACACACGTACACAGTGGCAATCTTTTCTGCTCGAACTGTGGTGAAGAATCTTTAAAAAAAAAAAATCCTAGATCCACATCCAGATCCGGATCACTTCCAAAATCTAATCCATTTGTACTTGTACCAAGGACCACCCCTAACATGTTTTTTTTATAATTTATATCTTGTTTAGTTATCCTGTTCAAAGACAAACCAACTGACCAACCAACCAACACACAAACCATTGCCGGTGAAAACAACCTCCTTCGTGGAGTTAATAAACGCTATGTCAATAAAATGGGAAACACAATATTGAAAAATAACCTACTTTAAACTAAACCAAATTTTTCGACTCTCTGTCTGTACTTCGACTGATTTCTCACCCATTATAAACCTGCGGTTTCCATGGTCTTCACGGTCAAGGAATCTGGCAAAAGGAGTTGAAAAATAGACCCTTTGCATTCATCAGCAGCCACCTTTGAGGTTTTTCCATTATTTGAGTAATAATAGATGGAATGATTATCTTTATGGAACAAAAGCACACACACACCTCAATGATGGCTGCCATGCAAAGGATTCCCCAATCTCAGTTGCAGTCCCTCGCTCACGGCACAGTCTGTTAGTGATAAGAATACAACATGAGCATAGATTCTTTTTAAAGGGACAATACAACATTTGCAAACATCCAAAAATATAACTACCAAGTTTTTACAAAAAACCTTACTATGATGTTGGTAAATGACGGATTAAAGCATCCTGTAACATTATGGCACCTGATGTGAAGTCACTTTCAAGAAAATGGTATTTTTGTATTTCCAACGGTGGTCGGCCGACCAACCTTTGGAAAAACCTAACTATTTTTGAACTACTGCTCCAAATTTACCATTTTTTTTCAGTCCAAATTTTGTTTGCTAGTGGTTTTGTTCACAAACGGGTGTAGGTCAGCTAGACTGGTTCCCTTACTTTACAATTTTCCGGCATCTATAAATTAATCCATTGCATCTTTAGTGGAGTCAGGGAACCAGACTACTTCAACATTTTGTTTTTCTTGGTTTTTCCAGCATTTTCGAACACAAAACTTCAAACATGTCAGTGTAACAATATTTGATCTGTTATACTCACCCCTCAAATAGTTCATATCAGAAAATTACAGCAAAACCCAATGCATGATGTACATTCCCTTTAACAGCACATTTAAAACCAAACATCTCTTGCAGTTGGGAATATTTCCCCCATGACCACGCCCGTTCCCGGGCCTACCGCTGGGGAGAGGATGGGCTCCTGGGAATCTCAGATCGTCAGTGTCGCCTCTGCTTCGGATTGGCTCTCTGGAACGGCAAAGATCCCATCTTGAAGGAACGGCTGTACGGCTTGACAGGTATAGAGGAACCCAGGCACATGATCACTGAACACGCATGATACCTCCTTCAGTGGAGAAACCATTGTGCGGGCTATTGGTCTTTATGTAATCGACATACATATCCTTGTCATTTGATTGGTGGAACTCACATCACGTTACATTCGTTATTTCTTCCATTCACGTCGGGTCTCAAAAAGTACTATCCGCCCATGGGGAATGGGAAATACTATTGAACAGTTAGGATCGTTCTTGTTCCAAGACGCGGTATTGTGTGCAAAGGCATGCTGGTGTGCGCGTTCAGCATTGCGCGTAGCGTGTATTGTTCCAAAGAGCCAGCGCTACAGAGTGGGGTTCAAACATTTTCGTGAAGGGGTGGTTGGAAGAGAGAAATACATTTTCCATCAATTTTGAAGTGAAATAACAGTTCAAATATATCAAATGTCACGGATCTACATGTGTATGTCAGTTATATAAAACAAATATTGAGTGGCTTTAAATTGTGAAATGGGAGGAATATTATCGCTCGGTAAAATCCGGACTTTTCCAGTTCACTCAGCTTTGCCTTGTGAAATGGAAAAGTCCAGATTTCCTTGCGATTATATTCCTCCCATTTCACTCTAAGCCACTCAATATTTGTATACTATCAAATGATATCGTTTCCTACAGATCAGCCACGTGAATCGGCATTTTGAGCGTCAACTTGCATAACGTGCATCGGCTGCGTCGTATTTCGAATGCATTTCGAGTAACCAGCGCGCGTGTTTGGAACATTTTCAACACTGGGCAATGCGTGCTTGATTGCGTAAAATATGCAGTTGCAGTTCTCCTATAGAGATGGCCGTCTTTGAGAGAGACCTATTGTACAAAGCACCTGCCTCATGACAGATTGTCTGAACAATAGCTAGCACGATGCTATCGCCATTGAAGGGGGCCTTCGTGATAGAATTGATAGCGTGTCCAGATTAGTCTATGAATGACTCTGTGTAGGAACTGTCAGAAGTCATCATTCACAAATCAGTTGCAAGCCAAATCACAAGTCGAGCACAAATTCTGCCAAGTGTATTTCTCCATTAGCCCTAACTCCCTAGGCCTTTTTGCTAGGATGTAGCCTCAATCCTGTAAATTCTTCCAATTGGCCTCATGGAAAAATAGCATATAGCCTCAATCCTGCAAATTCCTCTATTATTTCTTGAATATGGTCCGTGAAGGGGTGACCACTGCCTGAATCGTGCAAAATCCTGCGGCAGTGACTGTCAATATATTGAGGCTTGGCCAGTGACATCCTGGAGCAGTACGGAGGATTTCAAGCATAACCCTGGCCTATATTTATGCATTGCTTAGCAAAAACAACACAAAGTCCGGCCCAAGACCTTGACAAAATGCATCCTACGAAATCAGTAACACACTTTTGCCATGTAACTGCAATCCTCCAAATTCCTCCTCTTTGGCAAAGAGGATTTTGAAGGATTCAGGGCGGTTAGGGTTAGTGGTGTATCTAGTTGGGGCTCCCTCTCTCCCGCCCTTTTTGCCCATTGTTATTATTTTTCTTTTTTTTAAAGGAACTGAAAGTGCGAACTCTCAGCTGCTACTATTAGTATTAACCCTAACAGTCTTGAATCCTCCAATTTTGATTTTTCACAAATGTATCCAAGGGAGTTAGGGTTGATACTCTTTCTTAATGACGATGCTCAATAGTGCCGAACATTGCATAGTGTCCAAAACTGTGCCAGGAAAAAATGTTGCAACCTGGTGCCACTTTTTTCTTCATATATCATCTCAATGAAGGTCAGTCATTGCAAAAATGATGATAAGACATGAATCTGGGACTGAGAAACATTTCCAATTTTGTTAGGAAATACACATTTTCTTGACTCTCCATAGACTTTGTACACAATCGCTGAAGTGACGTCAGGCTGCAACATTTTTTCCCTGTGCCATTTGAACAGCGCCCTAATAATCGGATGGTGTCCATCCACTTTTGATTTTCCAGTAGCCGAGTGACCAGAACAAATTCCTGGCTACCTTTTTTATCAAAGAAATTCCTAAGACAAGATCCAAAAAAAAAATCCTGTAATCCTCCCTCCCCCCACCCCCCGGACCAAAATCTTGATACCCTACTGTTCTAAATCGTAAGAAGTTTGTTATCAACTGTTCTGTTTGTGCCCAGGTCCGCAGGGCAACCATGGCGAAGATTGCAAAGAGAATTACTACTACCTAGATTCCTCCCCGACCCATTCCTACATGAAGGCGCTGTACAAGTACCCGCAGGCTGAGTACCCCTACGCCAGGCTGGAGAGAGAAGGAAGGGAACGCAGTGTCCATGATCTGGAGTTTGAGCTGGAAGACTCAGGTATTCATATGCATCGCGAGGGGTGGGGCAATGGGGGGGGGGCACTTTCTCCTCCCCCCTGGAAAAGCAAAAAAACAAGGGAAAAAGAATGAAAAAGAGGCGCGAAGTCATATTACTGTTAATTTAATGGGTTGATTGGGGGGGGGGGGAATGTCCCTGCCCACCCTCGAAAAATGATAAATCAAGATCATGCTGGAAAAGTACTGGGATTTCACAGGGGAAATGTGTTTGCTCCCCTCTAAAAAAATCCTAGCAGAAAAATCTTATTACAGTTGGACTAGTTTTCTCAAATTGCAACTTTTTTTGTTGAACACCAGAATCCTATTTTTTTTCCCAATAAATGCAACTAATCGTCGAAAAAGTTACCAAAAAGTTGGGCAGGCAGATGCAGGTAGAATAACTACGCAGCAAATTTCTTAAAAAACTTTGCAGGAAATTGAGAGGGAATTGGTAATGGTTATTTTCTTTAAAATATTTGGGTTACTGATTTAACATGCTTATCCGTGTCTGAAATTCTAAATGTACGATAGGTGCTTTTGCCGAGGGTCGATACTGGGACGTCTTTGCCGAGTATGCCAAGAACACGCCCAACGACGTCTTGTGCCGCATCACCGTGGCCAACCGCGGCCCGGACACAGCAACCATTCACGTGCTGCCGCAGTTCTGGTTCCGCAACACGTGGATATGGGGCTGCGACCACGAGGGGTGCGGGATGAAACCGAGGATGTCCCTGGGCAAAGATGGCAAGATAGCGCTCACCCACGATACCTTAGGTATGTAGCATTGGTGTGATCAATCCGTTTCAGTAGTCCGAACATTCAACATCAAAATATGTGTGAGCACAGTAGGAATTCAGTCTGAAAGACAGGTTACAGAGGGCTGAGCATTTGGGCTCATTGGTGGATCTAGCCCCCCCCCCCAACATTTTTTTTTCAAGAAATAAATTAAAATATTGTGTTTCTCCGTCGCAAGCCATCAGCTACACGTACCTTTTAGTTTTTATGTTACAATGTGGAAATTGCCCACGATACTTAATCCCCCTCCCCTTTTTGTTAAAAAAAAATACCTGAGTCCTCTTGACGTCCCCCCCCCAAAAAAAAAACCAACCCCGAAATTGGTTCTGGATCCTCCCTTGTTTAGGCTTGTGATTATGGATTGGAATCGGTAGTTGGACAAAAAGGTATACTGAAAATGTGAGTTGTGTGTTCAAACACTCACATTCCTTTCCATTTTAACCCATTAGCACCTGTGCTACATTGTATTACATTGTGTTTATCCACTGAAGAATCAGTACAGCCATATAGTGCTCTGGGGGTTTCGGCTACTACAGCATGTACAGGGAGTAATAGGCAGGGTAGTTTTGGGTGGTACAGTGACTAAGGCCAAAAAAATTAAGTCTCTGGTTTCTGGTATGCGCGCGCGTCGCCGTAGCCATGCGCGTCGGCAAAATGAATTTTTTTTTTTCAATGAAAGATGATGTCTGAAAACCACCAAACTCACTGGTTTGACTGGAATCCTGCTGCTGCACAATTTTAACGTGTTTTTAGATGGGGTTATGATCGAGAATAAGCTTTATGTGGCCTCTCTGGACTCCCATATATTTGCACTAAGTTTAGTCGGGCACCATTTTGCAGTCATCCGCCGACATTTGAAGCAAAAAAAAAAACAGGTAAAAAAAAAAAAGTCGCGTCGCCGCGCCTTTTTTTGGGCAAGCTCCATACCAGAAACCGGAGACTTGTTTTTTTGGCCTAAAGACTATTGTTAAGTAGTCAGTACAGCCCTAGGCTTGATTCCAGCTGTGTAACCCCGTATGCCACCCAGGAAAAGACAATGACTACAGCGTTACTACTCGCAGGTCTAGAGAAGGCGTGATTGAACCATTCGAAGCATAGTTGATGTTCTTATATCACAGTGTAAAGACAATTCTTTTAGAACATTTTTTACAACATTTTCCCTGTTTTGGTGAGGAAGTGCCTAAAACCTTCAACTTTGCATGTTGGCAAAGGTACATAAGATAGTGTTCAAGGGCCATTAATCCTAGCCCCCTTGGATGCATCCTCAATCAGGCAAAATCCTCCAACTGCCTCCATTTCAAACGTGGATACTCTGTCAATCCACTAAAATCATGTGGTACTGTATCTGGAATTTTTTGTAGTGGAGGGGCGACCACTGCCTCAATCCTTAAAAACAAATCACCTGACTCATTAAAAACAGGTTCAGAAGCAGTCAGGATACTCTCCAGTATAATGTAGGCCTTATTTATGCATGGCTAAACATAAACAATAATGTCTCAAAGCTAAACTTTCAGTAACATCAACATTCCCTGTCCATTTCTCTTTTAAATCAATGCAGATAACATAACAATTGTGTACGACACGGCACCAGACGGCACCAAGGCACCGTTACTCTTCACGGAGAACGAGACGAACATGCGCAAACTCTTCGACACAGACAACTACACAAAATTCGTCAGGGATGCTTTCCACCGCTACATCATTGATGGTAAACAAACTATCATAACGTAACAATTTGAAATATTTTATTATTAAAATTAAGTTTTTATCACCTCACCAAAGCCTAAAATTGAGGACAAGTTAGATAGTTGTGTTTTGTCTGTTGGGGCCCCCAATATTTACTGGCTAGGTGCTCGCTGTGTATCGTGTTTGCTTTACTTCCTGGTCTTAAGACTTGACTAACATAAATTCAGACGGTTATTCATTGATGCGCCCAGCGAGATGTGCATTACGTTCCCATAGAGAGGGCCAATGATAGCCCACCCATAGTTTAAAGGAACTTCATTGGCTTCCAGTTAATCAGAAGATTTTGTATCAGACTGGACTTTTATGGTTTTTAAATCACCTCGTGGTGAAGCACCTCACTACATATCTGAACTCCTCTACTGAAACAAGCCAGCATGTTGGTGTCTTCGGTCTGCTGATCAAGACTTACTTATTGAATCACTGGTGCGTACTTCATGGGGATTGAATAGAATTATATGCACTCTGGGACCAGCGTTCCTAGGACAAAATTAAAAATTACTAATTTAAAAAAGGAAATATCCTCATCCGTTTTCCAGAGGAGAAGGACGCGATCGATGGTCGATGCCGGGGTACAAAATGCGCCTCTCACTACATTCTCGAAGTGCCCCCTGGGGAGGAGGCCGTCGTCCGCGCCCGATTCTTCTTCAAAGGAGAAGACCCAGGGACGTACTTTGGGAAGGAGGCATTCGACGACGTCTTCGCGACCCGCAAGGCAGAGACAGATGAATTTTACGCCACGGTGAGTAGTAGCCAACCAAAACCCAACCCATATATTAAAGGTATAGTCCATCATGTGTAGTTTGTGCATTTTGTTCGTTGGAAGCAATAAAAGTGTTCAAAATCTAAAGAAGGGTACTGAACAACTAACCTGATGAAGTTTCAGCTCAGCTTCAGCTGTGTATTTCGAGAAAAACAGCATTCTAGGATCTCAATTTCAAATCAAAAGTTGCTGAATCATGTTTTGAATTGGGCCTGAATTCAGCGTCCGAGACACGTTCTCACTGAGCCGATTGCAGCTACGCGATGTCGCGCAATGATCTATGGATCCGACGAATTATAGCAACCGCGCGTGCGTGTGCGTCGTGCCAATGCTTGCGCGCGCATCGCCGAATAACAAAATGAACTACTAATTTAAATTTCCTACGGTGCGTCTTAAGAAGCACCGTTGGAAAGGCCTTCTTTCGTTGATTACTTCAAAATGACAGCTTGCCAGAAAGAATGATTTCACAGGGCGTTTAGTCCCCTTACTATCTTTCAACCAAGCATGTTTTTCAACAATAATTACGCCAGTTACTTTTTGGATAGCTGCAAATGATGGACTATAGCTTTAATCCTTCAGATTAATAGTTCAGATTGTATACAGTCAATGACTCATCATTTTTGTTGGATAGATATGAAGCACTTAAAAGACTAAGGTAAACATTTGCAATCTGGGGATTCAGTGGTTGCTATGAAATCATATGCAATATTTTTACATTTAGTTAATTGTTAAAACTATTCAAACTTTAAAGCTGCTGACATGACTGTTCCATTGCTTGATCAATAACAATGATATATAAAACATACCTTCGGGGAAACTCTTACTTACTTACTCTGTACTTCCATTGCATTAAACAAACATTGCACTATGACTTGCAGTCCCATGCGTAGACCTTATGCATTATGGCGGAGTTAGAGGGCAAAGGGTTTTGTATCTCTAGGATAGGCATGAGTCAACCTGTCTTGAACTCTCTTTCTCCGTCCTGACCAGCTGTTTTGCTTTCCGTTTCCTCCTAGTATTTATTTTGTCTCAATACTATGTAAATCGTTGACTCCTGTTGTCTGTTTGTTCGTCAGTCCGTCCTTTTAATGTTGTGTTTCATTTGTACTTGTCTATTAGTTTGTCTGTTTTTTTTCCATTAAATTCGTTGATATCCGTTTTGCATTTAAGTATAGCCACGCCCTTAGCTTCAACATTTTCAAATCATGCCTCCATCTTAATATAACTACTTATTGTTCTCATGATGCTTTTACTTTGCTTTTGATGGAACTAATTTTATTGCAATTGAATTGAATTGAAACATATTAAAATAAAAATACCCTCTAAAACAGAGGCAAACTATTTGGTGAACTTGCTCGCAAGGCATTTTTTAGTGTCAACAATGTAACTTAAAAATGTAACTTACCTTCAGAAAAAGCCTTCAGTACATGTAGCTCTTATGAATCACAAACTCATTTTTTGCCTATGTAAAACAAAAAGTGTACTGTAAGAACAGCACCCAATTCATAGTGACTCATCCCTTAATATAAAGTGGATGAAATTTCCAAGAAAAAGTTATCAATATTGTCCCATTTTAGTCTTTTAGATCACTGACAACCTTTGTTTCTTTTGCAATCTGCTTTGAGCATTGAAATCTCTTCATCCCTTGCATCTAGGCCTGCTTTATTCAGAAACAGAGAACAAAATTGTTGACCCGTTTAGCTTCATGACTGACATTATAATCCTCTCAATCCAGGGAGATCATTCAGCTGGTTTATATGTAATCCACATAATCCATTTGCTTTAAACCATCTACTATTTATATTGCCCAGCTTAAAACTGTGTTGAATCCAGTAACATTTTTAGAATCAGGTAGAATAGTTTTTACCCCGTTCCATTTGAGTCCCTAGATCCAGAAATACAATCAATTAAGTGAAAGGGTGTAAATTTTACTTGGGCCACTCTTACCTGTGATGTCACCAACTTCAATGCCCATTCAATGCCTATTCAATGCTTGACCCAGATTCAGCATGTCCAGATGAGAGTGGCCCAAGTACAAATTCACACCCTATCACTTAAATTGATTGTATTTCTGGAATTAGGGACCCAAATGGAATGGGAGTTAAAAGGAGTGGATTGAGAAATAGTCAGGCCTTGATGTAATATATGATTTTATTGAAGAAAAAAAACATTCAACAGTTTTAATTTTTTTTTTCTGAATGTTGCATTCTTTTGGCACACTCTGTATACAAATGTGTCTGTATAATAATCCCTACGCCTTCTCTAAAATTTCCAAGTGCGTTGCGATTATTATCCCTGTCCATCAGGCCACAAGACTAGTCTAAAAGTATACCAGGAAGTTTGGCGATTGTGTCAGTATTATCCAGGCATGCAACTTTTCCTCGGATCCGCTGATTTCCTCGTTTTTAACTTCTCACGAATGCCCTTACAAATTGAAAACCACTGTGCAAAGTCTTGTGTGGTTTGGAATTTCCTTTTTTTCTAAATTCTCTGTTGCATGCCTGATTATCAAATGTTAATCCTAAAGCCCCAATAAATCCCTTTTAATCCCCCTCAGATTATCCCCGCTGCCAGTGACTCGGAGGAGTACCGGGTTGCTCGGCAGGCCTACGCCAGTCTGCTATGGAGCAAGCAGTTCTATCACTACATCGTCAAGAGCTGGTTGAAGGGCGATCGGGAGACCCCTAAGCCACCGGAGGGCAGAGAGAATGGGCGGAATACGGACTGGAAGCACCTGTACAACATGGATATCATCTCTATGCCGGACAAGTGGGAGTACCCATGGGTAAGTTTTGTGCATCCTCTTAAAAAAATGTTTTCTGATGATGTTGAAAATTATCAAACAAACCACGGATTGATCAAACGCTCAATTATACTGCACATGGCCAACTCTTGTCAAGTCTCAAAAAATGATTTTGGACTAATATTTGTTAGATTTATTTACTGTAGCTTATTGTTTCTGGAGGCAAAATTTCCACAACGGCTTCTGAGACCGTAATTGTTTTAGGGCTTGCATTTGCTTAAAGCCACACAGGAGCATTTGCAATTACCCAGAAAAATATCCATACTTACAGAAAGCTTGCTGAAAGCGAAGATAGGACTGGTATCAAATGCCCTGTGAAATTATTCTGCCTGAAATGGTATCGTCTAGAAGAAAACAAACATTGTATGTGGTTTAAAAAAATATGGTGCCTGGGGGCACACTTTTAACATGCATAAGCAGGGTTCGACCTTAATTTTTTTTTCACTAGCTAGGCTACTGAAACAGACTCTTAACTAGTCCACGGGCATTTTCACTAGCCCGCATGTTTTTCTTTTATAGAGTGTCTCAATAATGTGCATACATGTAAAACATGTATCCTGAGGCAATCTTGTCAGTGTTTTTATAAACAGATCAAGTGATTTAACCCTAAAAAGGTAATAAAATTCGACACAAATTGATACAGGTTTGCTTTCTGAATTTAATGGTTTATTTCTTCCTGTCCTTTCATCTTTGCCGTATTCCAATAATTTTTTACTCGCCAGCCAGGCTACTTAAGGAATAGTTTGACAAGCCCTCCGCTGTTTTGACTAGTATTTGGCTAGCGGGCTACCGCTTAAGTTGAACCCTGGCATAAGCAATGGAATTCAGTCACAAGACCCAAAAAACTGTGCATTGTTTTCCCTGTTTTTTAAAAAAAATGTAGTAGCTATTTCAACAGGTTAGTTGTTACGCACTCTACTTATTTTGAGCATTTTTGTTGCTTCAAACAAATAATATGTGAAAAAAAGCAAATGATCTTGTGTACCCTGATCCATAAACACTTGACATCTCCAATGAGAGTTATAATGTTATCCTTTGTGGTTGTGTTGCAGTATGCGTCGTGGGATTTGGCATTCCACATGATACCATTCGCCAAGCTGGACCCAACCTTTGCTAAGGACCAACTTCTGCTGTTTCTACGTGAGTGGTACATGGCCCCCAATGGACAGGTGAATGCATATGCCATTTTCTCTTTTTTTCTGTAAATCTCTTCTTTTTTTATTGAATTTATGAAAAGCATTTTTAACATGCATAGTGCAAATGCCATTTCCCTTTTTTCTGTTAATCTCTTTTTTTTATTGAATTATTGAAAAGCATTTTTAACATGCAATTTAAGACTTTGCATGTTGGAGAGTTCACCTTGGGAATGGGAGATGCAGTACATGAAGCGACTATTGACTAGTATACAAATGTAACATTGTTTGAGGATGGATTGTGGATAATAGCTCCCCGAGGTATTGGAAGTTGACAAGCTAGTCCCGAGGCGAAGCCAAAGGAACTAGTCTGTCAACTTCCATTATTGAGGGGAGCTGATTTCGACTAAACACCAAAATGAATATATCATGTTATATTTGTTTTACTATGCCTCATACTATTCACCAAAATTGTGTTAATTGAGGAACGAGTTTTCTCGGCAAATTAGTTGAGTGTGTCACCAACTTTTCATGTACATGTAGTTAGGACAATGTTTGCGCTTGCGCACTACCCGTCTAGTCCATGGAAAATTGATACATAAGGTTTGCTCATCTAAAACCAAACTCTATTTGAGTTGACCCAAAGCACTCTCCATGCTGTTTGGTTTGTCATGCTGTGGAGTGCCAGTCTAAAATAGCTGTACATTATTCTGATATTGATGGTGTTTTCATTGAATAACAAATTGATTAAGTTATCATGTTTTTTTCTTCAAATAAACCACGAATTGGAAACTGAGAAAGGGTAAACAAAGAAACTGACTAGAAGGGTTTGAACTGTACCCTGTTTGAACTCAACCAACTGAGCCATCCAGCCCTATGTTGGCAGTTCCCCAGTTTGTCAGTGTCTTTATTCAGGGGGCGATAGTCAGAATGCCATGTAGCCAGGGAGAATGCCCAAAGTTACGATGCACTACAAAAATGTAGCAACATTAGCAATGCTGCAAATTCAGCTTTAATCATTTGTGATTTTTCAGATCCCCGCCTATGAGTTTGCCTTTGGCGATGTCAACCCACCTGTCCATGCGTGGGCGGTGTTCAGGGTCTTCAAGGCCGTGGCTCCCAGAGGATCTAGGGACAGGGGGTTCCTGGCTAGGGCCTTCCAGAAACTCCTGCTCAACTTCACATGGTAGGCAGCCTCGGGCCTCAACAGGGATTGAGTTGAGCTATTACAACTGTTACTTGAAGCTTAATTAAAGCTTTCAATGGCAACTGACCATCTTGTTCTCTCTAGTGGTGGGCTGCAGGAGGCGTGATCAAATCACATTGGTCACATGTCTTAATCTAAGACCTTCTGAACTGGGCATTGTTGTCTAAGGCTTACAGCTGTTCATTGTTGCTTGCAAATGGCAAAACTAAGCTGTAGCCACAGCCACATTCACAGAAATAATGTAGACAGGAGATGGAGTAGACTTCATACATGTATGGGACAAAGTTTCCGACATTGTATTACCTTGTGCCATAATGATTATTATCTTCAAGCAAACTTGTATCCTCGATCCTGATTGGTCGATCCATGGCAACAACAGTGTGATATTATACTGTATTGCACGGTCCATATCGCACCCTGCGTATTACGCTATTCCAAGATGCTAGCAACATTCCAGCTGTATTCGCAAAAGTGCTTAAAGGTTTGTGTATTAAAAGCGAGCTAGTTCCAACTTTACTGCACGTCAATTCCATTACAGAAAATACCTCACCTCTGTTTACCTACATTTGCATATCAGCGCGCATGCGCACAAACATTCGCTGAAAAGAATAGCGCCCAAGCCACACCCTCATTGTCCACTGCATGCCCCACACCCACAAAGGACCCTGTAACATAATAGCTCGTCCTAGTTTTTTCAGCGACGCGTAGCGTGAAGACGTACAATTTTTAGCTGTTCTCGCTGTGATTACAAAATGGCGGACTCCGCCAAAACAAAAAGAAAACTGTCTCAAGCCGTTCTACTGGAAAGTCACCCTCTACTCAATCCAAGCGTGATAATTCCTCTGGTACGACTGGGTCCAATCTCCCGGGTTCGGCAGTTGGAATTTCTCCGGGGGTCAACATGGTCAAAGAATTCTCCAATGAGAATTACGGCCACTCCCCAACAAATCCCGCATTCTTACGGCAGTCTGCAAGAGCACGTGCACGCTTCGGAACAACAGGTCGACTCGCATGTGCAGGCCGCAGGCGGGACGGCGGGGCTTGGCGTTCGAAACCCAAAGGTTCCTCGGTAATCCGACCAGCCCCGCCGGGTCACAGAGGCTTGGGGCACCACCACCACCACCACCATCATCTTCAGTCAGCCATACTACGGGTTCGTATTCTCAACCTAGTTTTACAAGCGAATCTCGGCGAGATTTTCTTCATCATTCGGAGCCTCACACGTGGTCTTTTTCCCGAACGATCCTCGTCACTTCGACCACAATACTCGCACTCCGTATCCACTCAGTGTTCCAGCCTACGACCCGCGGGTTTATCCCCAGACCTTTCCGATGGGATTTTCACACCATTACACATCTTATCAGGGTAATTCTTCACATTCTCCACAAGATCATGGTGTACCTTTCACAGGACAAAGACTCCGTTCTCCGCAACGCTTCGGTGAACACACCAGCCGGGCGGGGAGAACGCCGCGATTCACGGCGCCGTTCCCGGTCTCGTGCGCGGTCCCGTTCGGACTCCGACGATCGACATCGGCGCCGACATCGTTCTTCTCGTCGTGATCGTGATTACTCACGGTCGGATTCTGGTCATCGAAGCCGACACTCGCATTCTAGATCTCCTTCAAGGTCTTCTTTTCCTCGGGCTAGACAGTGGATGAAGATAGTCTCTCCAATCATGGAGGAATTTTTCCTCCATGCTCCAATGTCCAACGGGCTAATCTTACGATGACGGAAGTGGGTAAGATCCTTCAGTTTCCAACCCATTCCCCAGTCGAATCTACTCGACCTTCATATCGCAGAGATTCTGGTACTCGTAAATCTAAGCCTTCACAGCCCACTTTTCCCATTGATAGAATGTTTGCGGTTCCAACTTGCGTTTTCAATTGGACTCAGACGGAGGATTGACTTCGGACATTCGGGCCGATTGATTGTGATTACTCATTCTTTGGAGTCGTCTCCCATGTTCGAGATTACCTTCGGGTTTTCACTTATAATGTTATTTATTCTGTGAAAATGCATGATAACACTACAGCCTTGCCGCCTTTCCATTAGCAGCACTCGACCGGCTATCGGTAAGCTTTCAGTTTCTCCATCCTATAACAGTGGGTTGGTCCTTTTGAGCATGTTCTTATTACAGACTCACATGTTTCTACGCTCAAGCTACCTTTGGATAGTACTTTTAGTAGGATGCAACCTGATGCCACTTAGTTTGATATCATTACAAGATTTTAAAAAAAATGGTAGTGGTACTCAAACGTTACTGGCGTCTGGATGCAGCGTTCTTTCCCTGCTTCTTCCCAATATATACGATTGGGTTGGGGTTTGTTGTGTAGGAGGATTCCTTATTCGGATTCTTGATATTCTATCATTGAATATCTTGCTTAGCTGGCCTGTTTATATATTCATCAACCTGTTGGGATGGTTCGTTGATTTTACAATAGACCAAGGATTCTTACTCTTACTCTTCTTTGTCTGGTGCCCTTGCAAGTTGCCATGATATCTCCCTTAACTGATACAGTTTTATTGGAGATTTTATCATTCTGCTTTATTGTCTAGATTGGTGGAATTGCTTTTGGACTTATTGCTAATTCTGGCTATTTGGCATTCTTGTCTTGAATGAATGTTTCTTGGCATAACATCAGGTTATATAGCAAGACTTTATGGTGCAGGATTCCATACTTTGAGATAAGTTAATCCTCATAGGTGCTTGGCATGCATGTACATCCTCTACGTCGGTCTCCAACGGGTCTCAAACCAGCATGATTCAGCTAGGAGTTTGTAGACCGGCCTTCTCTTCATCCTTGGCTTACAGCAGAATCTCGACATATCCCCACTGCTTCGAGTCTTTAGAACAAGTATTTGTCCTACAATCCGGCCAGATGTGGTTTATGTAACTTCATACATAAAGGGGTTGTCAGACACTTCTTCGAAGCATTGTTCAGAATTCTTGTCTACCTCAGTTATCCCTGACCACGAGCTTCTGCCTCAACATGCACTTGTTTGTTGCTTTACAGAAGGTTATCTTTCTTTAAGGAATGATCTAGACCAGGATACTTCCAACTGGATCAGGTTTCGCTTACTTCAATCTTCTCAGTCAGTAGCAGTCTGACGAATGGCGGCCCTTTATCAGACTCGACATGCAACAAGGAATTCAGTTGGAAATGCTTTCTACTTCTCTCCAGTCTCTTGAGACGGTTGGTTTGCTGCTTCCATCAATCATTGGGATACTAATGTCCTTGTACAGTACCCATGCATGGATCATCGGAAGTTGGAGTTCTGCATACCTACAGGGTTTCGCTACAGACCTTTGGATTTTCACAGCTCCTTTGGTTCCTTTATAAGAATCACCGTTGTTACAACATTCCTTTACAGCAAAACAGATCTATTTGCTGTGGTACTTAGATGTTAGGCTACAGCAGACCTTACATGTAACTGTATCTCCAGTTTAGCCTTTAACAGTCTACCTAACTCGCACTTGAGGTGGTTTTTCATCTTCAGCATTAAGCTCCTTCAACTTTGTTTCAGGCTTTACTGGGAAAGGTTCAACACAACGTGATGACATTCGAACCTTCTGGCATCTTGATAATGGACCTAGTTCCCTGGTGCATGACACACGGAAGCTCTGCACAGCCTTTCCTTTGTCTTCCCATCAATGCTAAGGGTCTCCTCCAAAGGGATTCCAGTTACCCATCTTAGCTATGACCTACTGCACCTTTAAGGACTATGTACCGGGTAACTACATATTCTACCATCGCATTGGGTACCTCGGACAGGGTTTGAGATTCCATCTGTATGGTCTTTCATTACCTAGCACTTGGCCAACTATAGACAGCCAGTTGCATTCCTTCACTAGAGCTATTGACAGTGCTCAAGACCTTGCATTTGCTCACCCAAAGTCATAATCAAGCTTGTCTTGGTCCGGATGGACAATTCCACAGTTCAGATGTAGTTTACTACATGCTTCTTCCGGGAACTCGCTCTTTCTTCTTGCCTGTCCACTTTAGAGACACCCAGTTGGCTGTTGCTTTAACGTTTCACCTGACAGAAAGAAGGTGTTGAATTCACTTCAACAGAATGATTCTTCTCCCGTCAGTATTCAGACAAAGGTCCTCAACATTCTCAGTTTGCTACCAGTACTTGCACCTATCTACAGGTATTTGCATCCCTTCCAGGCCACCAGCTTCCAATTCCAGCCTTTCGCCAAGTTTATACTCATCCTATAGTCCTCTGATCTAGCAGAATCCTTCAGCTTCAACGGCAGGAATTCATACATGTAGCTCCTTTTTGGCTACAGCAGCCATAATCCCTTTAATCCTAGACCACCTTGGTCTCACAACAGTAATTCTACAAGCAGACACAGCTACATGTACTCTCCATCTTGTACCTGGATGCTTTCATTATCTGAAAGCTACAGTCTTTACAGTCAGAAGCAAGTTGATTCCCCATGGGGTATGATAGTAGCTGCCAATCCCGATCTGCATCTACACCTTCATTTGGGATTTCGCTGACAGTCTTTCAATCCAGTTTCAGATATCTACTGTCCAGGGTTACTGATGAGCCATAATTGTAGTCCTCTATCAGGGTTCCAATGATACATCTACAGTTTCCTCAAAATCACTCTGATACACGGCAGGTTTATCAGTTGACCGCCTACTGTAAAGTACCGGTAGATAGGCCTACCACCTTTGGATCCAAGTATCGTCATTGGGTCACTCACCTTGGCCCCTTGCGGAACCAACAGGTACATTGCAACTCTCCTTTTGTCAGGTTGCAAAACCCATATTCTTACTGGTTGCTGCAGTAGCTTACCTTAAGAAGGGAATTTCACTAAGTTACTAGGTCATAGCCATTGGCACGTGACTGCATTTACTTTATTCCATGGGTGAAGTTCAACGCACGGAATAATTCAACTTATTTTCAGACCTGATATTTCCGGCCAAGTTGACATCCTCTCCATTAGTAGCAAAGGATATGGTGGTGCCCCATGCGAGCTCTGCAGAACTACAATGCTCGCACCGAGCCTTCAAGAGGCTTCATCATCAAGCAAATGCTCGTACAGTCATCTAGCATCATCTTCAAGCCTCTGTGACCATGATCACTCAATTGTCGGTGCCACCAAAGAGTGCCCTCCCGAAATCGAGGATCAAAATCTCAAGCTCAGGAAACACCCAGCGTGACAACTTCCTGAACTCAACTGCTTGGAGCTTCCTTTTCAGATACAGGGAACAGAACTCTCTCTTTTTCAGGTATCAGAAAAGCGGACTGCTGGAAGAACCCTTACACTGTGACACCTTGCTTATAGCTGTGGTGCAAGCAGAGGGTTGCATTAGCAGAAAGTCTTCCAGGAAACTGCACAATCAGCAGCCCGCAAAGCCCGCAAAGCTCCTTTAGAATAGATAGGCAGCACCCGGGTATGTCTAAGCAACCTTTTCATGCCATTTAGAATTGCATGTAGGCCTAGTTTAGACTTTCAAGAACCACTGCATGTCCCTTCCCCCCCCCTTGAGACTTTCGGTGCTACTCTGCAAATGTAGGTAAACAGAGGTGAGGTATTTTCTGTAATGGAATTCCTAAAATCCAAAGGGATTTTCCATTCTAGTAAGAAAATACTCACCTCTGTTTACCATCCCTCCCTTTAAAAAAAAAAAAAAAAAAAAAAACTAGGACGAGCTATTATGTTACAGGGTCCTTTGTGGGTGTGGGGCATGCAGTGGACAATGAGGGTGTGGCTTGGGCGCTATTCTTTTCAGCGAATGTTTGTGCGCATGCGCGCTGATATGCAAATGTAGGTAAACAGAGGTGAGTATTTTCTTACTAGAATGGAAAATCCCTTTGGATTTTAGGAAGTTTGCTTGAAGATAAATTCGTTATCACGCTTGCACTCGTAGAACACGGAAAATGTAGTGCGTCTGTGTCCCGCCGAGTGGTATGTGGGACACAGACGCACTACATTATTCCGTGTTCCACTCGGGCTCGCGGGATAACTTATATACCATGCCTATGGGTCCTTGAATAAGTACCTCGTCAAAAGTAACAGGGAGGGAAGTGTCTCATCAATTTGAGCACCTTTGCTGTTGAATGCCAGGCAGTAATATGGAAAGATGCAACCAGTCCATTCACATTATTTTCTGCTACTTGGTTGTTGACAGTGTTGATGTCACGTTCATCACAAGTCATCCAGTCAAGTCACAAGTTATTAAAAACAACCTGTGACATAAAGGCATTCCTATGTTATAGCTTATCTCCTGTTAGGCCAAGAAAGAGTTTCTGGTCATCAGCGAGCACATCGCTGTAGCCATGCACCTCAGCAAAATTAAAAAGTTTTTTTTTAATGTAAGATGATGTCTCAAAACCGGCAAACTCACTGGTTTGAGTGGAATCCTGCTGCTGCACAATTTCAATGTGTTTTTAAGTGGGTTATGATCGAGTTTAAGCTTTATGTGGCCTCTCTTGGATTCTATATATTTTGCACTAAATTTTGTCAGGCACTTTTTGCAGACGGTGTTTTTTTTTGTAATTGTGCGTCTGGAAGCTAGACTGAGGAAGTGATGTTTGTGTGTCTGGAACCTGTAAACGCTTTCATAATTAGCGCAATATGTAAGGGAGAAGACTAATGACCAGCCTGGCAGCACATGCACGATGTCGATGTAACTGTATGGTCTGCTGTTTGTCTTGACTATCCAAATTTCCCAAGGAATGTTCGTGTCGGTCGAGATCGTAAGTGGGTGCAGAATTCTTAAGCCTTATGGCCTGATTGAAGTCACCTCAAGCTCCACCCTGAAGGATATTTTTTAGAGTTTTAAGGGATCGAAGCGTCATCTGCAACATAAGCCGACATTTGAAGGAAAAAAAAGTAGGGGGAAAAAAATATGCATCACCACACCACTTTTGTGGCAAGCTCCATACCAGAAACCGGAGACTTTCTTTTGGCCTTACTTATGTCTTGACTTGTCGTAGGACTTGTGATTTTACTCTTGACAGGACTTGTGATGGACCTGTCTACAATACTGGTTTTTTATTTTTTTGTTAGGTGGGTGAACCGCAAGGACCCTGATGGCAAGAACCTCTTCTCCGGTGGTTTCCTGGGTCTGGACAACATTGGAGTGTTTGACAGGTCACGACCTTTGCCCACGGGAGGTCACCTTGAACAGGTGAGCGAAACATCCATGAAACTTTTTAAGTTTCCACTTGTAAACAATTCTAAGGCGAGGTACTTGGACCTTCGGTCTCTTTGGCAATGTACCAGGCATTTTGAGAACTAGGCTGTCCAGCCTTTGTGCCTTTCTCCTCGGTAGTCAATTACAGTATCGGTAGAAGTGTTGTAGTTTGAGTCCATTACAAGGACAAGCACAAGCATTTTTACAAGTCTGGTCACAAGTAAACAGAGAAATGTCTTTGTCACAAATTATAACGATAGCTAGTGACGCAACTTGGGATTGGATGACTTGTGATCGACTTGTGATTGAGTTGTGAGGACTTGTGAGGACTTGTGATCGAGTTATGAGGACTTGTGATCGAGTTGTAAAGACTTGTGATCGAGTTGTGAGGACTTGTGATCGAGTTGTGAGGACTTGTGATTGACTTGTGAGGAACTGTGATTGAGTTGTGAGGACTTGTGATTGAGTTGTGATGACTTGTGAGTGAGTTGTGATGACTTGTGAGTGAGTTGTGAGGACTTGCGATATGAGTTGTGAGGACTTGTGATGAACCTGTCTACCACACTGATTGGTGGGACTGGTGTTGCAGTGGTTGCAGGTTCAAGGCCAACCCCAGTCAAGTTCTCATTCGACCTTACATTGATGGATTACTTGTGATTGACTTGTTATAGACATGTGAGAACTTGTGATGGACTTGACTACAACGATTAGTAGGTGTTGCCGAGGTTTGCAGTTCGAATTCTACCTCAGTCAATTTCTCATTAAACCTCATATTAACTCATTGTGACTTAAACGTCGTTCCTTGCGCAAATTGCAGGCAGACGGTACAGCCTGGATGGCGTTCTTCTGCATCGTCATGCTGGACATTGCCCTGGAGCTGGCTAGGAGTGACGAGAGCTATGAGGACATGGCCAGCAAGTTCTTTGAGCACTTTGTGTCCATCATTGACGCCATGAACTCAGTCGGTGGAGGTGAGCAAGTTAGCAATGGAGGGATTGTGTATCATCCATTCACTCAAGCCCTAACATCCCCCAACTTAAAAGGAAAAAAGAGGGAAAATTGAGGTTTTTGAATTTACAGACTTTTTTACAGAGAAAGTAGCCACTTTTGAATATTTTCAGAAAGATATAGAATTCGACTTTTGTTTTGACAAAGAAATCTTCAATTTCTCAAAACTTTCTTCAATTTCTCAAAATTTCTCAAAGTCAGCGGCTTGCACGACAAATTATGGCGTAGCTTGCGCAATCAATTTAGGTAGCGTTATGAATTTAAGGTGTGGCGTAAGGACTAAATATGAACTTTTACTAGCAAATCGTGATCGTTGCAGCGCCTGTCATCTGGCAAGTTATCAAGGTTGATACAAGACGCTCACAGTTATGTGTTTGAGATAAATGAATCGCTATTTTTTTATACTTGTGACAGAATTTTTAGAGTTGATGCACGATTCCAAAGAAAGTCAGGCAAATCTATTTTCGAAATGGTTGGTGGAAATGCTGTTATTATCCTCGTACAAGATGTTTAGATTATTTAAAATGTTGCACAGCTACGTCACGTTTTGAGAAATCGATCTTATGTCTATGGTACAGCTGCGCAACAATTTATTGTGTAAATCTTACGCATGGCTGGCTACTCGCTGTTCATGAAATCGGCTGCTACGCTTCTGCCATATTTCACTTGAATAGCTTATGACTTCAGACTGAAGTAACTTTGGGGACTTTGACTACTCCCTCACTTTGTGACTCACAGGTCTGTGGGACGAGGAGGACGGTTTCTACTACGACGTTCTCAAGACAGACACCTGCACCATCCCGCTGCGCATCCGCTCCATGGTTGGCCTGGTTCCGCTCTTTGCCTCGCTGACCTTGGAGGAAGAGGTCATCCAGAAGCTGCCGGGGTTCAAGAAGCGACTGGACTGGTTCATGAAGAACCGCCCAGAGCTGTCCGACCACGTGAGTTGTCATTGAGAAGTAGATTAATGATAGATTTCACAAAACTGGGCACAGCTGGTCAACATATTAAAGACCTTTTGAAGATTTAGGTGAGGACAGTTACATTTTTACATTGTTGGATTTTATTGGGGAGTCGGGCTTTGCTGGAATGGTCCGGTGGGTTGGTCTTACTGCTGTATGGTATTTCTTGTTCTTAAACATGTTAAACCGTTAAACCTAATCCCTGCCAGATGCAACACAGTGCATCAGGTGGAAAAGTCTGGTGCACTTTGATGCATTCAGCTATCAACACCAGTGCATAAACGGTCACTTTTGAGACAATGAGAGCTAGTCCCATAGAGCAATGCCACAGTTGTATCCTGCTGCGTTCGGTGACCACAGACTCTGAGGCAGTTTGGCCTTGAGATGTTTGGCCTGATGAATCTTGCTGCACTCTGCAGGCGTGTCACTTAGACAAGTGGTGCATATTGCTGCATTTGGCAGGGTTTCTAGCCAAAATACACTAGGGTTAGAGTTAATGTAACTTTTACCTCTACATGTATTAATATATATTTACGTTTTTTTTTTTAATATACGTTTTTGTGATAACTTTGAAACCTTCTGAACTGCAGTAGGGCCTGTTGGTCTGTGAGAGATAATTTTCAAAATAGAAAAAAAAAATATAAAAAAAAATAGGACTTGGACTTTAAGTTGCCAAGATGTCACTCAAGCCAAGATGCCACTATTGTTGGATTTTCAATCCTTTTTTACCCATTGTGTCACTGTCCAGATTGCCTACAAGACCATGGCAGACGGCATTCACGGTCGTCATCTCCTTGGCATCCCTCAGCGCAAGCAGCTCAAGAAAGTCCTCAAGTACATGCTGGACGAGGAGGAGTTCCTCTCACCGTACGGGATCCGGTCATTGTCCAAGGTTGGTCTGTCTGTCAGTCAGTCTTGCTGTCTAGCTCTCTGTGTTGTTTGCTGCTTAATGCTAGGTTCAATGATGTAAGGGTCCAATTTGTGGAACTTGGGAAATCTTCATGTTTTGGACGGGGCACTTGGGTCGTAGTTTTAAAAGAAACAAAAATCTCTTTTCCTTCTTGTTTTGACTCTGGCCACATGGAATCAAAGAACTCAGTATATGAGAGGTTGTTTGGTTAAATCCTGCTCAATCCAGTTTTCTTTAAAAAAAAAATGAACTTGTACACTCAACCAGTTTCCCTTGTTTATTTACTTGATACAATTCTTGATCCTCAGTGCTTTCCAGGTTTCACTATGATTGAAGATGTGATCCCCCTTGAACAGAAACAAGAAGAAATTGGGAATTTGCCTCCGAAATTCAAGACGGCTCAGTTTATAGTGCATCAGTAGTGTTTTGGTTTTTGTACATCGCAGATTAAAATCCTGCATCATGCAATTTTCTTTGTTCACTCAGCCAGTAAAATTATTCCTGACAGTTCGAAGACCAGGTTTTGTAATGAATCTACATATTGTAATGCAGGTGCATAAAGACCACCCATTCACTGTCAACGTGCAAGGGGAGGAATATAAAGTCAACTACGTACCGGGCGAATCCAATACCTACCTGTTTGGAGGCAATAGTAACTGGCGTGGACCCATTTGGCTGTGTGGTAAGCATAGATGTTCTAGAATATTTATCCGCAACACCCCACTGCATCAGGTATTTGTTGTAGGATTCTTAACAGTTTTCCTATTATCCACAGCTGCATTGTTAAGAATCCTCACTAATCCTCAGCAAGTGAAGAATCTTCACTAATTGCCAACATATCGAAACGGTCCAAGTGCCACAAATAAAACATTGAAGCTTGTATTTTATTGAAATAAAGTTTATTACTACCAATGTTTAACAGTTCGGCTTTACTTGCAACTGAAAAATTGATTAATGGGCCCAAAAAAAAAAAAAATCTACTTTCTGAGTATGTACGTCCGACACGATGGTGTATTGAGCCAATTTCTACTACAGCAAAACAGTTGGATTAACGGTGTCTTTTTTAAACCATATCTAATTGATACGTTTGATCAGAATTAAGATGCACTTCATGATTATATCTTTTATTATGAACACTCTTGAATTGTCCATAATTCACATCTGACACCGCGGAACTGACTGCCGATTGTAAAATTTAACCATAGAGGTCTCTATACCTGTAAAGGTTTATGTAGAACAAGAGATATGGCATATAAAGGGGTGCCTTTAGGCAAAAACAAACAAATACCATAAATTCTACGTTGCTGTGGGGCCCTAAAATGCCCTCCAAACCCTCTACCGATTATTTCAGGGATGTTTTAGTTTCCCCAAATCTCACCCTTATGAACTTGAAATGAAGACATTATTAGCAGTTTGGAGTGCTGTGGCCTCGTGGTTAAGGGCACTGGATTCATGGTCTGTGGGTAAAGCTGCAGGTTGTGGGTTCGAGTCCTGGCGGGGTCATGGTGTGTGTGCCCTTGAGCAAGGCACTTTGTCACTCATTGCTTCTCTCCACCCAGGAGTAAATGGGTACCTGTGAGGGCAGAGATGGTTATTGTGATGGAATAAGCTTGCTTGCGCCTAACAGGCAGCATCGAGCTGTATGCTCCCCAGGGAGCTGAGATGGTATTTGGAATGTTTAATTGGCCAAATGATCAGGGGTAATAATAATACTGTAAGCGCTGTGATTTAGTTTATGAAGCGTACTTAAATGCCAATTATTATTATTATTACAACTTTTCCAATTGGTTCCAGTGAACTACTTGATCATCGAAGCCCTGGAGCGCTACGACTTCTTCCACGGACCCACCTTCAAAGTGGAGTGCCCGACCGGGTCCGGCAACATGATGCGTCTCAAGGACTGCGCCAAGGAGATCTCCTCGCGCCTGTCCAAGATCTTCCTGCCGGACGAGAACGGCGTCCGGCCCTGCCACGCCGACAATCCCCTGTACAAGGAGGACCCCGCGTTCAAGGATCTGATCTTGTTCTACGAGTATTTCCACGGCGACACTGGGCGCGGCTGTGGGGCTAGGTAAGATTTATATCTGAAAACAAAGGAGCTTGAATTAGCTTCGTTGTAATCAACTACTCATGTTCTTGGTTCTTGGTTGGTTCTTCTCCTAAATACTCCGCGTGGGAGTTACAGGAGACCAGAAACACCAGGGCAAACCCCTTCTCTTAGCGATAAGTGTTTACACAGGTGGGGTGCTGTGGTCCAATGGTTATGGTGTTCGACTCTTGTGCCGTGGTGCATGGGTTCGAATCCTGACCGTGGGAACATGGTGCTTGCGCTCCTGAGCAAGGCGCTTTACCATTATTGCTTCGTCCTTCGGATGGGATTCGAAGCCGTAGGTCCCGTGTGTTGTGTAATGCACGTTAAAGAACCCAGTGACACTTATCGCTAAGAGAAGGGGTTTGCCCCGGTGTTTCTGGCAGTGGCTGCTTAATGCGCCGCAGCACCTTGTAAACCATTATAAAGGTGCTACATAATGGTTCTCATATTCCCCATGTACTTCATTTACCTGTCTCTAGTAATAGACATAATTTCCAGTGCCTTGAGTACCTAATTGTTGGTAGATACGTGCGCTATATAAGACTTCGGTATTATATAAGACTTCAGTAGTATTACTGGGTTCTTTAACGTGCATTGCATTTCACATCACACGGGACCTATAAGGCTTTACGTCCCATCTGAAGGACAAAACAATAAGGGTTAAATGCCTTGCTTAAGGGCACAAGTGTCCGCCAGCGGGCTCGAACCCACGCCACTGTTGCCTCTGAAACACCAGAGCATGAGTCCGGTGCTCTTAACCGCTAGGCCATGACACTCCTCTCATACTCATGTACGAGTATGAGCATGGATATGAATGAATACATACGCGGAAATGTTTTCTAAACATTTCATTATACAGGGCGAGTCAAAAACAAAAGCGACCGAATTAGAAAAATAATGTTAAAAAAGATATGTGGCTCCCTACATGTAATAAAAATAACACAGGTATAAAGTACATGTTATTGACTAGTAATTGTGAAAATTGTATACTCTGTTCACAGGAAATACCCCAAAATGTAGCTGTCCGCCACTGTCATTTACCGATAGGCATTTGATAAATACCCTTTAAATATAATGAACTAAAATTTGCAAAGGAAAACAGACAAATATCACTATTCTCATTTCGAAAAGGATGTGATTTATTCCTAAAAAAACAAAACACAAAATCTGACAGTAAAAATAATGTTTCAGTCTTGACTCAAATTTAATCTCATTTGAATTTGAATGCCTGTGTGTAATCACTGGTTCCCAACCAGCTCAATAGCTTCAAAGAATTAAGCACTCCGCGGACAACTGTAAAAATGGGTTCTCAATAGTAACACATGCATAACTTCTGATAGCCAGGATCAATTTCAGTAAGTTTTTTTTTTCCAATAAGTGGAAGAACAATGATAGTTTAAGACGTGGTGTTTCAAATTGATTGCTTTGGAAATGAAAAAACAATGTTATTCATAAATACCTCAGACAGTTTACGCATTCCTATTGGTCGAGAGCCCGTCATGTGGCCGGTCTTAAACGGATGATAAAGACATGGCTAGCTGGTCTTAAACACTTTTCCAGTGTCACAATAAAATGTGGACTCCTAAAAATCCAGTGCCTCTTACCGTTTCATTGGTTGAACGTTCACAATCCTCACGTAGGCATGCGCAACACTACCAGTGAGTCAGAATTTTATAGTTCAATATTCCAAACGCAACGCCCCAGGTGCGTTCTGCGCGACATCGCGCAGACCATGCCACGCGCGCTTCAATCGCCATAAAAGGGTTGTTTGCATCTTACTCACCAGCTGAACACTCCATTATTTTGCCAGAGGGATGTTTCAAACAGCATGAAGTGAACTTGTTGAACAAAATCGGGATTTTTTGAACGAATTATTTGATATTTTTTAAACGAAAAGGTATTTATGAATGGGAATAAATATGTGCTCGGTCGGTATTTATCACTCCGTTTAAGACCACTTAGAGTCTGATGCTGATAATTACCCTCGCCTCCGGCTGGGGTAATTATCAGCACCCAGACTCTACCACTTAGAGTCTGGGTGCTGATAATTACCCTCGCCTCCGGCTCGGGTAATTATCAGCACTCAGACTCTAAGTGGTCTTAAACGGAGTGATAAAAACCTCCCGAGCACATATTTATTCCCTTAATATTAGTCACTCGCTTTCTTTTTGACCCACCCTGTAGTGACAAGTGCAACAGTTGCTAGTATGAACATAAGTTTGAGTGCAGCAATGTAGCAGCCTAAAAACTGTCAAAATTGTCTTTCTTTTTCCCCCCACTTTTACGTACTTTTCTGTAGCCATCAGACAGGCTGGACAGCCATTGTGACGGCGTGCCTAGAGAGAGTCGTCAACAAGTAACAAGACACTCCACTCCACTCCACAAGACATACTCCACCCTTCATTCCCCTCCAAAAGACACAGTACATACCAAGCTGTGTTGAAGTGTCGAGGGTAAAGGCCATAGATCTACACAAGCATTAAGCCTTGATATAAGGCATTCCTCTATTCTATGTAGTTAAACGTCAATGCACACATCTTTGAACTGGCTTATAAACCTCACAACGCACCCATATACTTAAAGTTGTGTTCCCATGCTCGTTAACAAGTTCATATTTTTTTTTTAAACTCGTATGTTTTATTCAAACCAAAAAACCTTCCTTTTTACTCTGTTGGACGTCAGCAACCCTCTGAAAAGGGTTTTTGTTTTGGGCATAAACAGATCTGTTTGCAAGCAGACTGGCTCCCGGTCCGTACATTATCCATACTGATTGTGAGGCGGGAACCAGCCTACTCCGCGAGAACAGAATTATTGTCAGGCAGCGAATATTTAGAAATTGTTAAGTAATAACTTGATAACGAAACATGGGCCGTTATTTTTTCGGACAATGTCTCATTCAAAAGTGATTAACTTTTGTATTGCTAGAAACATAGCAATTTAGAAAAAGAATCTATTGTTCAGGATGAAACTCGAATTAAACACGGGGAACACAACTTAAATTTTTTCAAGTAGCACATTTTTCGCACATTCCAAGCAGGAACGCACAAACCTGACATTTACTTCAGTTTCTATAGAGATAGCTGATTGATTTTGTTAGTTTTTCGCAGTGGCTACTTTTGTTCTTCTAAGGCAAACGTACGCACATACGTCCTTTTTTCAGTAATAGTGCAGTGGAAATGCTTAAATAATAAAGTGTGCCATGCGTCTGTAGCATGCGCAAGTCGATAAATGAAGTGCAACTTTGATCATGTTGATTCAAATTTTAAATGTGCTTTTGCATATTTATTTGAAATTTATAAGATTTGCAATGTTTTTCTGGTCGCTAGAAATTGATATATTTTTGTTGTGATGTTTAAAAACAAAATTGTACAAGTTGATTTTCTATCCGTAAATTTAGTTTTCATCTTACTAACTGAAATTACTCTTTACTAACAAACATTTTATAAAAACTTTTATCATGAAGGTTGTACGTAGTTATCTGTAAACGTGGCATTAAAATTCCGAATTCTTGGAGTTCCCGAGGGTAATGTGGAATGTTTTTTTACCCTAATAGGTGCATAGGATCGTTTGCTTTTTGTGCAATTTTTTTTTATTTGAAGCAACAAAATTGCTCAAAATCTGAAGAAATATGCATAACAACTAACTCGTTGAAGTTTCAACTCAGTGGATACTATACATTTTGAGAAAACAGAGAAAACGTATGAACGCTTTTTTGGGTCTCACAACTGGATTCCGCTGCTAATGCAAATAGAAAAGATGTGCCTGCTGGCACACTTCCTTAAACCACCCGGCAACAATTGTTTCCTTTCGAATGATACCATTTCAGGCGGAATGATTTCACAGGGTATTTGGTACCAGTCCTACCTTCACTTTGAACAATGATTTTCTTGTTAAATTGGTAGGTACGTTTCCTGGTAATGGCACTTGTCCCTATGTGCCTTGAAAGTACAAGCCAAACTAAATACTGTACACAATCTTCAAACTTGTTCCTCAGTCAATATTGTTCCTCAATCAATATTGCTCAATTAATATTGTTCAGTATTTGTTCCAACCCTTAATAGTGTTCAGTAACCCATATGGCACTTGCTTTTGTTCTCCAACAACATAGGAACGTCAATTTGTTGGGCCTCAGAATGCCTTTCAGAAGTAACATTTCTTACTGCCTGGTCATCCCTAACGCATTTTTGCTTGGGATCTTCCAGAATCCCTAAAATCAACGGCTAGCCAGGCACCCAATGGAATTATTTTTGTGTGCTTTAACTTTCGAGAGGCATCAAGCACCATTGTAACGTAATTCAGATTTAAGATAAGTTGTTTGCAGTAGCGCCATGTGGTAAATCTCTTTTGTGAGTATGTGTGGTTCTGAAAAGAACCAGAGGGACTCAACATGTTGGACAGTTTGCTCTGCCCGTTGTCAGGAGACTGAGGGCTTCCGTTGGTGAAGCGGGGTTATATGGTGCCTGGCAGTGAAGTGTGACAAGGATGCAAACCAAGGGTACTGCAAACAACTTATCTTAATACTACCTTTTCACCATGCATTCCCTTCAAATCTCATCTAATTCAGATTTTGGCTGTAACTTGTCTAAATTCTGCAAATTTTATTTTCAAGATTTCCTGGTGTAATGAAAAGGTGCAGCCAGTTTTTATTTTTTTGTCTTTTTCAGAAAAAAAAATTGGTGCAGTCTAGGCCATTTTCAGAAAAAAAAATGGTGCAGTCTTGGCCTTTTTCAGAAAAAAAAAATTGGTCTAGGCAATTGTTAGTATGGGTATTCTCATTTTCTGCCAACTATAAAACTATTTAAGCTAGTTTCATCTTTTGAGGTCTTAGAGTTTTTGTATTTTTATACTATATAGATTTATGCAAACTTTCGTTAGCACTAGGTGTGTATACTTCAGCCATCTGAAATAATATCAAGGTCTAAAAAATAACATAATTATGAATTGTGTTTGTGCACATGTAGGTAGTTTTTTCCATTGTTGATCAAAACCTGCAGACTCCAGAAATTCACAGGAAAATTATGTAATGAATGTGTTTTTCTTGCAAACTTTGAAAGTCTTTACAAATTAAAACAATTGAACTGAATGACATTTTAAGTGTTTACTGATTGGCTTGGCATTTGTTTTGTTTCAGTTTTACAAGTTCTTCAACTATTTAATTTATGGACTCCTCATACTTCCTTTTTGCAAATTTAAGGCAAAACTTGTAATGCTTTGAGTTAGGTGAGCAATAAGCCATTTGCGAGTAACCTATACCCTTTGGGATTTCAGTTTGAAAAACATATGGTACACTGACTTGCTATTAACTTTGAATTCTCCAGACCAAAGACACTGTTGTAAATCACATGATTCGGGGCAAGCTCTTGCATAGTTACGTAAGAGACGCTCAGCACCAATACATTGTTCAAAATGGGTGAGAATGGCACACAGACACCAGACCATGCCGGAGCTGGGGATTGCAAGCGTAAGGCTTGTGATATAGTAACAATCTCTTTGGTCGGGAGACTGCAAAGTTAAAAACGTGCAAAGCATTGGATTAAGTCAGCGTTCCAGATTTTATTCAAATTTAACATGCAAATGGCTGATTGCTAGATCAGCTCAAAATTGTACCAACTGCATGGTGACGGCCAGCTGAAACACCATAGCTCAAGCATTATAGCTCATTCCTTCAATTTTGCCTTTTTTTTGGGTGGGGGAAGTTGCCTGTTACAAGGGCAAAATGGGGAGGGGGGGGGACTTTCCCTGTGCACCCCACAACTGTCAAGAAAAATGAACACGTTGTTGAAGGAATACATGTACTCTAAAGAAAAGAATTTCTTTTTCTCTTTGAGGTATTTAAGCAAACCATACAATATGGCAAACAAGCCTCAAAACAAGTATTGTGTTTTTGTGCAACTCTTATTAGTCAATTTTGTACTCAAAAGAGGAAAAGCCATTAGCCATCTGCACCACCCCAAACTGTCCTGCCTTTTACTCCAAAAAGCTCCCAAAACTGCTATAGTTTTTGGATTCAGCAGTGAATAAATACAATGTAATGTAGTACAGGCTCTAAGGCCAAAAAAAAAAGTCTCCGGTTTCTGGTATGCACGCGCGTCGCCGTAGCCATGCTCGTCGGCAAAATGAAAAAGTTTTTTTTCAATGAAAGATGATGTCTCAAAACCGCCAAACTCACTGGTTTGACTGGAATCCTGCTGCTGCACAATTTTAACGTGTTTTTAGATGGGGTTATGATCGAGAATAAGCTTTATGTGGCCTCTCTGGACTCCCATATATTTGCACTAAGTTTAGTCGGGTACCATTTGCAGTCATCAGGCAACATTTGAAGCAAAAAAATCAGGTAAAAAAAAAAAAAAGCTGCATCGCCGCACCACTTTTTGGGCAAGCTCCATACCAGAAACCAAAGACTTTTTTTGTTGTTGGCCTAATAGGTTCAACCTTAATTTGCTAGTGGGGTAGAAAAGGGAGAGAGGCGACTGAAAACATCTAAACAAATCATTCATGCTGGAACTCAAAAGAACTAAAAGATATACGTTCATCTTTGGTCACCAAGTGGTATATATTTATTGCAATTCTAAGCCTAATATAGAAACATTTGTTAAAAACATCACTCAGCAATTCAGCAATATAGAAAATTACACGAAGGAAAGATTGTTGCAAATATATAAACCCTCAGCTTGATCATTTGTTTCTCAACAAAAATATAAACAGTCATCTCCAAACACTCGGATGTATTTTTAAAAATAATCAACACATTATCTGTTTCGGTAACAAAAATAGATAATCCAGGTCAAAATAGTGTAAATGCCAATGGTACATTTGAGGTCGAAATGGAATCTCGAAAATTGTAGACAAAGCAACGTTATTGAGGGAAAAAATAATATAATAACTACAGGCACTTTTTAAACTGACAAAAGGCAGGGAAAGACTCTGACATTTTAAAACGCACATACTATGTTATCTTGTTAGGTATACATATATATATGAAATGAAAAACCAGTAAAATGGAAGGAAATATAATATCACAGTGAATTTTATAACATTATCAGAGATTTAAATGCAGTTTTGTTTAAAATCTTTCACCAGCATGTTACATTAGTTAGGCCAAACAAAAAAAATATTCGGTCTCTGGTCAGACCAAAGTTCCGGAATTGACGCGGCCACGCGGCTTTTTTTTTTTTTTTTTTGCTTTTTTTTCTTTTTCTTCAAGCTTGGATTGTACAGACAAGGTGGGTACTATTTTGCTTTTTGGTGTCCTCATGTACATTGGTGTCCTCCATAATTTGCCTTGGTGCTTTCGATCATTTGCCTTGGTGCAATTTCCCATTCCTTGGTGCTCTTTGGTAAAAAAAATTGAGGAGGTGCGGAAATAGAGGGCGCTGTTGGAGCTACCGCGGAACATGTTGGAAAAAAAAAAAGATTGACGCGCATGCTTAAAATCGACGCGCGCGCTGACCAGAGACCGACTTATTTTTTTTTTGGCCTTATCCTGTGAGCGCGAGTGGAACAGGGAATAATGTAATGCATCTGCGTCCTACACACCATGAGGCCGAAGGCCGATTGGTATGTGGGACGCAAGACGTACATTTTCTGTGTTCCAAAAGCGCAATAGGATAACAAATTTATCTTCAAACAAACTTGACGCTCAGTAAAAGATGGAACACGCACGCAGTACACAAACTCTTCAGTAGTTATCCTATTACGCATACGTGCCGAAGGATCGGCGTGCACATCTTGGAATAGCGCAATAGGCAGCGCGCGATACGGACCGTGCGATTAGGTAAAATATCACACGGTTGTTGCCATGGATCGACCAATCAGGATCAAGAAGTCAAGTTTGCTTGAAGATAATGAGCAATGTATACACTGCTGAAGTGTAACATCACCTCCTCCTCTGGTCAGGCTGACATCCTCGACAACAACTTACCGGTATATGCATTCCTTAACAACACAATTCATTGTACGTTTAACATTATCACTGACAGCAATTTCACATCCTAATTTTGCAGAACATTTCAACAATGAGAACCTGAAAAGAAATTTTGCAGAGGATTGTCACCACACAAGTTACAAAGGCAATTGCACTTATTTCTGCCTCCTAGAGAAGATTCAATCCAGTTATAGAAACTTGGGTTTACAACCACCATAGCAAAACACTGTACAAGCATTACATTCACTGTGTGGACTTTCGAACAAAAGATGTCCACATAAACCAGGTAGCAGTGACGTTGTGTGGACTTGCCCACGTCCACACAAGGTTTCCCCCTCTCTGGAAAACAGGTTTAGAGGCATTTTGGGGTTAGGTTTATCCGTGGAAAAATGGAGAGAAACACTCAAGGGAATCATAGAAAAAGAAATTTGAGTTTTCACAGTGTGAGTAAAATGATTTTTTTTCACAGGTTTTTCTTGACTACACGAAAACAAAGAAATGTCCACACTACGTACATGTATGTAACGTAAACATGTATGTGTTCACGCGGGCTACTGCAGTAGCTATGGTTGCACGAAGTTGACCTACATGTATGAGTGACGTCATGACTGCAGCAGCATATACTGGGTGCTTTCCCAGAGCATACACATCAAGCCTGTCTGGGAAGGTTATGAACTTCTGACTGATGTTGCGAGTCGGCCGGGATAAGCTGCTTGATTTGAATTCTGTATCGCATCGGAAAGCTCATGAGATGTAAAATTAAAAAGTAACATCACACAACTGAACAAAATTCAAATATTATTCACAAATTCAAATCTTAGGCCCAACAAATTACATTGCTGTCAAGTCCATGCATTATTTTTAAGTCTTTACTATGAAAGCAATAAATTCAAATCCCATTAACTACAGATCAGTGCAGCAAATGCAGTGGTTACACAGGAAGAACGATAAATGCATTAATACATGTAAACTTGTTAAAAAGCAAGAGTTTTACAGTAATACATGACAGTAATAACAAGAGGTATTTAAAGCATGCACACCTGTGAGCTTTTTTAGGGCTGCAGCAATATTACCCCTGCTCATCAGGCCAATACAGCAGTCCCGAGACTTGTTAAAGTGAATTCAGAGAAACTTTTGGGAGAGTTTTGGAAGTAAAGATTCCGATGGTGACATTTTGTAAATTTATAATGACCACTGTACCATAAAGTGTAAAGGGTGTATATGTGTGTGTGTCCACAAGTTGATTGCATGAGAAGCAGGCGATAGTGTGCGAAGTGGGTGTCCGTGCATGAAGTGGGGGCGACTCGACTGCAAAGTGGGGTGCAGTGGTCCAATGGCTACGGTGTTCGACTAGTGTGCCGCGGTTCATGGGTTCGAATCCTGACGGGGAACATGGTGCTTGTGCGCTTGGGCAAGGCACTTTACTACGATTGCCTCTCTCCACCAGTTACCATATAGGTTAATACAAGCGACGATTAAGGAACGCCTTTGTGGAATCGGCTACCTATTCACATCAAAACCTCAGAAACCATCCAGTCCTTCAAAACAGCTCTCAAAACTCACCTCATGTCGTTAGCTTTCAATTAATCCCTTGCATTTATGTTTATTTTGTTTTTCTGCTCTTCCGTTGCTTACCTTAATTTGTTTAGTTTGTTTATTAATTCATATTGATTTTGTTTACCTATTTTTGCTGCTGTTTTGCTTGTATACAATTATGTATAGCGCCTTGAGCACCTCACGGTGGATATGTTTGCGCTTTATAAATGTCCAATATTATTATTATTATTTGTTTAAGTTCATTTGAATACCCGTTTTAGACCGGTGTTCTAGAGTTGGGCCTACATGTAACTGAACAGTAGAGTCATTCCAGTCCACCCAAATACATGTTGGTTTCAGAACAGGCAAACTTCATTTTTCATTGACTGAACCCCACAGTAGAGATGAGATGGTCAATTGAAGAAGAAAAAAGGTTCGGAAAATTGGACGAAAGATCAGAAAGATGTATTTCTTTCTATATTGATAATGTCTTTCTCTCAGATTCAACAAGTCTGATTTGAGACAAAAGTTTGAAAAATCTCCTGCCTGCCCTAGAGCCGTTCAGATTGACTGCAACATGTGTAGCCACTCCTCATTATGTACAGTCCGACTTGATTCTACCCTTCAGAGTAATTTAGATCGGCGCGACTCTGAAATGCCTGTCTTACATGTAAATCAGGTCCAAGTTGACTCCAGACTAGATGACTTAGGATTGAATTTAGAAGCAACAAATACTGAAATAAAAAAAATGCTCAGCACCACAGACATATGCTACAACACATATATATGTGTGTGCTAAATTATACCTTGCCATTTTTGATTCTTTTAAAAAATAAGAAAGAAAAAAAAAGTTGAAACCTCTTCACATGTACAAAACTATCAACTAACATTTGACCACAAAAGAAAAACCTCTTTCCTATAATATTTCAAAGAATGATAGTGCATTTTTAAGATATAATGTCATATAATGTCAATACTTTCTGAAGCGTACAGCAGTAGTTGGTCTTGATAAACGAATTGCAGGCGACCCTTCTTAGCGGAGTTTTTGCTTTTCGAGCTGTCCGTCCAAGTACTTCTTGACGAGGGCCTTCAGCTCATCGCTGGTGTACGCCTTCTTGTCGTAATCTTTGTAGATACTCTGAGACGAGACGTCGATGATACAGAGGAAAGGAACATTGCTGAACTCCAGCTTGCAGAACTCCGTAAGGCCTTCGATAATGTCGTCCTAAAAGAAGGGGACAAACGTATTTTCCAATTAAAGACCAGGCACTTTTTAGCTGCGGATAGCAACTCTACAAGTATTCATGTCTCTCCATTTTTTATATTAGTCTGTAGATTAGTTAGTTAGTTACCGGTAGTTAGTTTGTACAACAAACGTTTAAATGCGCACCTGTGGACTATGACCTACCTTACCCAGCTCCTGCTTGAGGCCCTAGCTGTGTGAGTTTTATGGCCCTCAAGGGAGGGCAGACAGACTTGCATTATTGAGGTCAAGTTTGCATTGTGACGTTCAACAAATGGGAAATCCTTTATTTCAATGCCAGAGACATGTACATGCAAGAGCGCCATCTATCTCATACAGACTAGGCAGAAGGTACCGGTGCACATGTACGAACACAAACTCATTTGCCGACAGCTTCCGAGATCACATGAGCTTGTTTTCAATGGTTAATGATCCAATGCCTCAGGGAACTAAAGTGGCTATATCCAGCAAGTACGACTGCCAAAACCGGTTGCTTGTACCAGGAAAGTACATGTAGTACCTTATAAATAGCTGCTAGACTCCCAACTATAGAACTGCAGTTATGTCAAGTGAGGTTGCTGGAGGCACCACACTAAAACCTTCATGATAGATAAATTATTGTGCTGAACCGCAGAAGGGACTTCCCACTGAATTTTATCAACTTTTTACTTCAACAAATGTTACTGTAGTTCAATACGATGTAATAACACAAATACAACGCCACTTATTTCAGGAAATAATATACAAATAATGAATGTTTATGAGTGCAATGGAAAGAATAATTTCATGAGGTGACAGATGGAATGTTCCATTTCACGAGGCAAGCAGAGTGGAATGGAGCACTCCATATGTCACTGAACGAAATGATTCTTTCCACTGCACGAATGTGAAATATTCATTATTTGTTTTAAAACAACACCTGGAATAAATCCTCTGATTGGTCACGCAACCAATTGTGAGACCGTGCATTGGTACTTCTATTTACCATGACAAAGACATTTTATTTTTGCAGTGCAACCGGTCCGTGGGTTTGGATGAATAATTCAATGACATGTGATAAACGACCCGCCAATCAGACGACGGGGATTTATTAAGGCGTTTCATAATGTACCTAATGTACCACCTCATACATATTCATGAGCCAAATGCACTTCTTTCATTGGTCAATGCATCAGGGAGCAGCTACAATACTCCCTCCATCTTCTTAATGTTGCCAGGTAGTTAGATTGGTGAAGCGGTACTTTCCTCGCCTTCCACCACTGTGACCCGGGTTTCGAATCCCGCCTGGGCCAATATGTGGATTGGGTTTTCAGCCCCAACCTGTTTTCGTGGGTTTTCCCCAAAACAATCTTCCGGGGGTTTCCTCCCACCTCTAAAACTGTAATTTCTTCTCTTTGTCTTCTCTCTACAGGTTTTTTCAGGCTTGCGAGCCACAGTGCCTAGGGCGCTTTTGAGGAATGTTATTACCAAAAATAAATAATAATAATAATAATAGTAATAATAAATAATAATTTACTTATGCTATAATAGGGCGACTTTCCCATAGACTTGTGCACAAACCTAAACTGTCACTTAATCCAAGTTTACCTAATCCTTTTTCCACGAAGTTTGGTATTTATGCTAATTTGACCACGAGGAATCGATCTGGGTGGGTCGCAACAGTAACATTCCTTGTCCTTAGGGTCATTTGAACAATAGGCAGACACCAAATCGTCACCTCAATGAGGCGTGTCGCCCTAATCCAGACGACACTTGAGAAATCTGTCGCCCTATAGCGGAAATTCTTAATTTAAATCAACCACACCTTGAGATTAGTAATTTATGTAATAGCGTTATAGTCTGACCTCGTCTTCATCTTCACATGCCACCAGGAAGTCCATGGGTGGGCTTTCACCCTTTGCCTTGGCTGCGCTGATTATTTCCTCAGCTGCTGGTATCAGCAGCTCCTTGTTGGCTGCAGCTCCTGCGCTGTCAGCTGAGGAGGAGTCCAGAAAATCAACCAGTAAAAGATTTTGAAAAAACACCGCATTTTTTTGCAGCCATTTTGAACATGCACATCACTTCTTACCAGCAAATCTCTTATGAGAAATCCTTGGTTTCATTAGCATATTACATAATAATTACGAAGCCTGATACGTGTACTTTTGAAACTTACCCGCAAACCAGATGAGAGTAGTGTTTTCATTGATAGCGCTGGCAGTGTCGCCAGACAGCATGTTGACCGGCTTGGGGTAGAACGGAAAATCCTGGGGGGACATTAAAGCACAAAGTCTTGCAAATCTTTTGGAAATGATAAATATTTTATTCCATCCATATTACATGTTTTTAGTTTCAGATCAAGATTATCCATATTTTGTAAGTTAACAAATTCAGCATGACAGAGTTAAAGTTGCACTCCCTGTGATATTTTCATGTTTCATTATCCCAAACCTATATTTACTTTCCGAAGTTGATTTTTTTTAGTTATTATAAAATTGGCCCAGGTTTGGATATTGAAGTATTGTTTTACAAATTTCAAATTGCGGCCCAATAATTAGTCTGCTCTGGCGCAGTAGCGTAGTTCCCACCCTACAATCCATATCAATAATATGCGGGCCAGGAACCAGTCTGCCTGTTAAACGTGTATTAACCCTAACCAGGGACAAGATTGTCAATTTTTAAAAAGTCTGAAAATTGGATGAAAGTTTGAAAGATGTATTGCATACTGATAATGTCCTTCTCTCAGATTCAAAGAGTCTGAATTCAGAAAAGTCTGAAAAATCCCATGCCTGCCTAACCTTACCAATGCCATCAAAATCCATCCCCCATTTGGGGGGATTTTGGCAGATAAGCCATGTGTACCAAGTCCATCAAAATCCACCAGCAACAGTGGTGGATTTCAATGGATCTGGTCCTGAAGCATTATGTGAAGCAGAGAGAGTGATGGATTTTGATGGACATGGTGGACTACTTAGTAAAACCAAGTAAATAGTTTTGTGTTTGTTGAATTGTGTTGTCCATAGACTTTACTATGAATATGCATGAGATGATCAGCATAAGTCACTCCAAAGAAATTCACAAGTTACACGAATTACTTTAACTGGGCAAGTTATTAATAAACATGAGTATTACATGAATATGCATGAGTGTGACTTATAAAGAACTGACTCACATTGCCCTCAGGATCCTTAGAGATGGCTCCTCTCCCGTTGGTTGTGATCACGTTCCAACTCTCATCCAGAAAGACCAAGGTGGGAATGCCTGTGCGGTGAAAAAGTTCAAGGTTAAATGAATGTATGCATTATACGCAGCATGCTTTGGCCAATAGGTGAATAGGCAGAGCCCAAAGTAGACTGTGGCAAAATTTCTTGTCTAGGGCTATAGGTCTTCGCCAATTCCAACTTCTTTCCTTGAAAGTGCCGCCTCATGAGGATAAACGCACTTGCCAGAAACACCGGGGCAAAACCCCTTCTCTTAGTGATTATTGTTACTGGGTTCTTAAATGTGCATTATACAATGCACGGGACCTACGGCTTTACGTCCCATCCGAAGGACAAAGCAATAATGGTTCAGTGTCTTGCTTAAGGACACAAGTGTCAAGACCGGGACTCGAACCCACGCTCTGCTGAACTACGTGGGAACAAGCTGACAACAGCTACTTGTATAGCCATAGCTCTTGATGCTTGTTTCGGACACGGCTGTACATGTCCCAGTACATGTCATTTTGTCATGTCGTATATAGCCACTGGAAATTGGTTAAATCAAAACAAATTTTCAGATTAAAAATACAATCAAGGTTTATATTTTTCTGCTCAGTAGCTCTGTAATTTTTGGATCACGGGCAGAGGACCAGTGACAAGCAATGTACAATGTATGAATTTTCACTGGTAACCTGTTTGTCTTAACAACGAGTTCCTGCCCTCGACACATTCCACTGCTCGGCCATGCATTGCACATCAAACTCATCTAGCACGTCGAAACTTGCTTGCTTATGCTTGTCACCGAACGACAAGCCAGTCACAAACAGTGTAAACATGGCATGATTATTTCCGCTGGTAACCCGCTTTTTTTGCCAAGCAGTTGTTTGCCATGCTCACCACATTTGTGTTCTCCGCCCCTGACCTCACCTTGCACATCAAACATCAAACCTCTCAGGCAGTGTCTGCCTGTGCTTGTCACTTCGATTTTTACCACTAGCCAGTCACAACAATGTCCATTGCATGATATTTTGCCCAGTTCCCGTTTTGCTAAGCAAAAATTGCCAGTGTTAAGAAAAATTTCATAGTCAGCAGGCCTCGCAAAATTTAAAAAAATATAGTTGCCCTTCGGGCAGGGGTGCTTGAAATCTGGTTGCCCTAATTTCATTTTCAGTTGCCCAATAAGACCTTTTAATATTGCCCCAAACTGAAGGCCAAATCCTAATAATGTACATGGCTGCTTGACCTGAATTGGCCGCAGGGCTGGCAAAATTGGCTGTCCGACGTGCCGGGACAACCAAAATATGTGTACTTGGCTACTGCGCTATCGCCATTTTGCAAGCTTGAGTGGCCGACCGTGGTTGCGTGCATGTGTACGGTACCCGCGCTCTGCGCCGCGCTGGTACACAGTGTACAGTGGTCCGGTCATAATATTCTTGGAAACACACGTACACACAGGATTGCATTCGCTGCCTACACACATTACGTACGCGAAACGTTACTGCATGATGTAGCCGGACTGTACGTACAGAATGAGATTGACCGCTGTTCTGTTTTGGCTGGTACCCGTTATTGGTTTATGCGTAGATTACCAACATCAAATGGTGAAAGCGCAGCAGCTGAGTCTGAGATGAAACTGGCCTTAGCAAAAAAAATCTGAAATTGGACCTTGGGTCCGAGCTGCTACAGCATCACGCAGTGCAGCACAGCGCATCAATGTCATAGGTCAGTATTTAACCTTTTCTCCAGCCGCAAAAGGATCTGATCAGCGTTGGTCTAGGTATTTTACACTTGTGCAAATTTTTACGTGCTATTTTTATCGACTTTTTTTGGAAATTATAATGAAAATAAAATTTTGTGGGATCATTAAAAAATCTGAAATTTCATTGGAAAAGTTTTAAAAATCTGATTTCAGATTAAAATCTGAAAAGTTTCATCTTCGCTGAGTCAAAATGTCGATATTATCATGATTATTGTTCGGAGCTGTGCACATGTATGTGATTCTGGAACTTTCGAAAAATCCCATAGACTAAAGTAAAGTGCAAAAATGTGTGAGTATTGGTGAAAAAAGTGATTGACTGTCAGGCTGGCAACCTGGAACTTTTGGTTGTCCGACAAAATATTTTGGTTGTCCCGGGACGTCAGGCAGCCGATTTCGCGAGCCCTGGTCAGTGCGTCACTCACCTTGCACATCAAACTTCTTGGACAGGGCCTGCTTGCGCTTGTCACCAAACGGCAAAGCCAGCCAGGGCATCTCATTGAAATACTCCTTGAAGCTGGTCTCGTCACGGTCGCTGGAGCAGAAGACTATCTCCAGGTTCTTGCCGGCTTCCTTCATCTTGTTGTAAGACTCGACCAGTTTGGGGGTGAAGCCCCTGCATGGCCCGCACTGTGAGAAAAATAACCATTAAGTTCCAACCATTATTTACTAAATTTGTAGCCTTTTACATCAATTTGGGCGATTCACAATGCAGTGCGCCACCTAGAGTTTGCCACGGAGAGTTCATTTTCTCCAGTGCATTGTGGGAGATGGTCACAGGGCATTTGAAAATTGTTAGTTTTTTCCGGTCAATAGTTTTGTAAGCGTATGATTCGAGTTTATGTTTGCCATGTTCTTTTCTTTTTATCAATCTGGTGTTTTTTGTTAGATGGCAGAGCGCTATGCCCCAATCTATAACAAATTAGCTTAAGTTGTCTGCTGACACTCATTCAAATGGGTCATGTTTTGTCGACCGTAAACTTGAAAAAATTGACTCTTGAAACTTGACTCTCCATGGCAAACTCATAGTGGCGCTCTGCATTGTGAATCGCCCGAACTGATGAGGTTGGGGGGAAATTAAAACGCAAGAGATACTTGGCGGATGTTTTGAAGGTCTCAAGGAGCCCCAGAGCAACGGAGGGTCTACAACAATATGCTTGTTTGAATTTGCAAAAAGGCACCTCTTGCAACACCTATTGCTTTTGTTTTATTAAAATTTCTATAAAAAAAAGTACAAACACCTGTACGGCCGAACCCCAGGAATTCCAGCTTTCAAAGGGGATTCTCAAGAATCCTGCAATCAGAAGAAATCCAGACAAATGTACGGTAATCCCTGCATTTCATGGATGATTTATGTTAAAAACACCTTTAATACTTATGTCTCAGGCATGCAACTTGGAATTAACTTTAAAAACCGAGAAAATTCCTATCTTTACAGGACTTTGTGCAGTGATTTTCAATTTAAATGGCAAAAGGAAATTGGCTGATCCAGGGAAAAGTTGCATGCCTGATGCCTTTCAACTACCAACCAATGCAAACCAGTGCACCACCAAATCACCATGGATACATGTATGTAATTGGGCTTTGACATTTTTCCTGGAAATTTTAAGGTATAAAATACCGGGTAGAGAGAGCGTATGTGGTATCTACATATGTACAAACAAAAACAGGAAACGCTTACATTTCAGGAACTTTATCCTGTGCCACAACGATCACAAATTAAAATTGAGATTTAGCTCTTTTTTTCCCAAAAAAATCCCTGTTCATAAAGAATATCTGACTCGCGAGTCACAAGTCCTAAGTGTCAAGTCTGATGCTGGACACCGTGCTCACACTGCCAACTTATTTGCAAATCTAAAATTGTTACGAATTAAAGACACTTAAATTTAGGTAAATTTATGTCTAAGTGCATGAATAATGCACTACCTGGTTGTTTTAGCTCATATTTTTCGATATCATCAAACATACATTCACACAATACTCGAAGTGCTTCTAGAAAAAATATCCATGTTTGTTACTTGTTTAAAAACAGTCTTGTTCAACGTGGTGCAAATTACTGGAACAGTCTTAGTGAATCTATGAAAAAATCACCATCACAGGCTGTATTTGTCAAAAAACTAAGAAAACAACTTCTTGATGCATATTTATAACTGTAATGTGTAAATTATCTCGTATTGTTATGTCTTAGTACCTGCATGCACACTCATTTGCTGTTGTAGTCCTTTGTCCTGTCTGTCCCATTGTCTGTCCCTAGGTTAGGGTACAAAAGCATTTTTGCTTCACCAAAACCTAAATGTTGTTCTTTGTGTAATAATTTGATATCAAACTGAGCCTTCTTTGATCAATGTTTATACTCAAGTTGAGTAGTCCAAGTCACCAAAATGTGACTCGAGACGGCCACCAGTCCGAGTCCTGGATTTTAGTCATACAACTGTGATGTCTAAAGAGGGTTCACTCACCCAGTGAGCTGAGAAGTACAGCCCGACCACCTTGCCCTTGATGTCATCGGTTGTCTTTTTCTCCTCCTTGTTGTTGATAAGAGGGCCAGTGAATATCTCTGTTAAGACAAACAAAGTTACAGTTGTCTTGTCAACAAAACACTAATTGGAGACACACTAGATGATGCTAACAATGTGGGGCTTATTACTCTATGGGAGGATGCCATGGTCGATTGGTTATGGTGTTTGACTCATGTACATGTACGATGATACATGGGTTCGAACCCTGCCAGGAACATGATGTGCCCTGGGGCAAGACACTTAACTACAATTTCTTCTCTCCACCACAGGAGTATGAATGGGTGCCTGTGAGGGTAGAGGACCGAATGTGCGCTGATATCGGCTGCCGCGTGGTCTATTGGCCTGGTCTATTCAACTCTTTTTCCCTAGAAATATTGGTGATTTTTTTTTCTATTTTCCTTTTCAATTTTTACTTTGTTCGTGGAGGTGAGAAAACATTTTTTTTCCATTATATTTACTAATGGATATTTATCAATTCGTAGACTGTTAAATTGGTATTAGTGGTGGACAGCTGAATTTTGTGACCTCTCTATTAAAATAGACACGACTTGGGAATAGAGTATGCAAATTACGTGAAATGTTCACAGTTACTACTCAATACCGACATGTTCTTTATCCCAATTATATTTTTTACAAAATGGAGCATGCCATTTTTTTATCATACGGTCACTTTCTTTTTGACTCGCCATGTATTCATCTTTTCATCTGTGATAAACACAAATTGAGCTACTGCCATAGTCACACAAAAATAGAGTCTAATTGCCTGCCTCGTCTCCTTCCTAAATGTCCATTGCATTTGCATGAGTCGAAAAGAATTGCGTTTCATTAATCGCTATATGTTGTTTACGGCCATCACAATAAACTATTAATATATTGGCAATATGTCGTACTTGTTAATCACTAAAATATTCAAGTAAATTGCCCAGCAAAGTAGCTGATGCGGGCGATACGATGGCACGGTACAAAACACAGAGAGGCGTGCGCACAGAGCCATGAATCCTAAAAGTACATCTCGCCCACCACATTCAGTTTGTGACAGCGCCCTTCTATTGTGTCGGCCATATTCTCAATTAGGCTAATGACGATGATGACGGCGGGCAGATTAACAGAAGATAGATCAGGCAAACATGGTTCATCAATCTTCTATAGTATATGTAACGTTATTGACATTAAACAAAAATAAAGGGGCATTACATTTCAGCCTTAGCCAGGCCTTCTTCAGAGGTAAATGACAGAGGAACAAGAAACAAACATGTAGGGGACACACAAACATGCAGGGTTGGAAGGAGAATCACAAAGAGGGATGGGGGGGGGGGCAGACCAATCCATATCTGGCTACCATCTCTCAATTTGTTGGTCTACATGTACAAATCTATATTCCATGACTGAAATTTTAAAAAATAAATCAATATTTTCTTGCTCCAATTTTTTTTTAGAATCAGGTTTACAAGGCGGTCCAATGTCAAATGCATTTAAATATCCGTTAGTGGTCATTGCTGAAACCAAGGGGTGGCTGTGGAGTTTAGGGTCCGAGTTCCTATAACAGATGAAACATCCACCTTTAACTTTTTACTTTTGTCAAGTTTCAACATGTTCAAGTTTTGCAAAAACTAGTACAAATTGTCGTACTCCTAAGTTAGAGGTTCTTCATCAGATTTACACTTTATACTATAGTAGTTAAACAATTTTTTTTTTTTTTTTTTTTTAAAGTGGCCAAAATATATGGAGTTCATCAAATAAGGTTTTCCCCTTCTTTAAATTAGGTTGTTTCCAATTTTTTTAATTGATTGTGACAATAACAAATTCTGTTGCCATGTTGTAATTTATGGCATGAAGCAAACACGAAGAGCACTCGCATGACACAATTAAGCAGGTACAAGTGATTCCTAACTTTCAATCACTTCCTTCACATCCCCATGAACATCAACATCTCAAGGACAGACTGTTCAGCTGTAATTAGTGTCTTGTTGTTTATTTAGATTATTGTTATTTATTATCCGCGGTCTCGGTCTCGGTCTCGGACCATTTCGGTCTCGGTCTCGGTCCGCCTTGAAGGGGCTGGTCTCGGTCTCGGTCTTGGTCATGTTGGTCTCGGTCTCGGTCTATCTGGTCTCGACTACAACACTGGTTTTCAGATCAGTTAGATCAGTTTTCTTCCCTAGCATTATTGTTAACTGCTGGGTGAAAATGAGGCAGCTGTAGTAAAGTGTCTTGCCCAAGAACATCATGATCCCCCTCATGCTTTTTAATCCTCATTCTGCTGAACATGATGTAGATACCATACGAATAATACATATCTACCACTTCTTACATTCCGTTTGCTGCTCTATATGGCATTACTTCAGGTGTTTTCTTGTCTTAACACTGACCTTCAAATGGCTTGGGCGTCCAGGGAAAGTTTTCCCCCGTCGCGTCCTCCATGACCACGCTCCTCCCGTCGCCCTCGTTCACCTTGCCCGTGGCCGCATCCAGGAGAATTAGGGTGGGGATTCCAGACACTTTGAACTTCTGGCTCAACTTGCCCTGTACGTACACAGAAAAATGAAGTTCTCGCATATTGTACCCAGTTTGTACATAGAATAACAAAGTACCGGTACATGTTGGCGTGTCTTTGCAATGGCGTGTGACGTCAAGTACGTGAAACACGCGTTTTCAATGTCGAAAGGTTGTATCTCGCTTAAAATAACCCGGATGTACCGGTGTAGCGTGAATATCCGACTCCATGAAATGTGGACTCACTGGTAGTACTGCGCACGCGTGAGTACGATACTACGCTATTTTTAGGATCGTTTCCGGAGAGTGATCTGTCACGTGGGAGGGATCAACCAATAATATGGAAATAGGGGTCCGATTTTCATAGGGGTCGGATTTTCATGTGACACCGGTACACACAAAGTCAATGGAATCCTTGTTGAACGGAGCGTATTCGCGCGAGCTCGATACGACTTTGTTGCAGAATCGTGTGACGACCTTGTTGCACTGACGTGACGGTGTATTACTTTCGATGATATTTACTTTTAAACAATTTTTTTTCAAATCAGCAATAGTTAAAAATAACAAAATTTGCACTTACATAATGTAAAATCTGAACGGCACTGTTTGACATCATAGTGCCATCTGAGATAAAACATTACGAACACTAAAATGCGCAATATAGAAATGAACATGTACACAACGACGATATTATACAGTGCTAAAATGAAAGGCATTTAAAACAGGGCTTCATGACTGAATAAACTTTCGGCAAAAGTTTTTTCCCGGATAATTTGAACACACTAGAAATAATAACGCAAGTTTTACACCTCTGGGTTTGGGTTAAGACACTGACCTACGGTAACTCTGAAATGACAGACTTCTTAGAGTCAGACCAACTACTCGTAGTCGTAATCACAGACTGTTGCAAAATCAAATTTAAAAAAAATTTCTTCCCGGATAATTTTAACACACTAGAAATAATAACGCAAGTTTTACACCTTTGGGTTTGGGTTAAGGCACTGACCTACGGTAACTCTGAAATGACAGACTTCTAAGAGTCAGACCAACTACTCGTAGTCGTCATCAGAGACTTTGCAAAATCAAATTTTAAAAAATCCGCAACAAGTTAATTGGTTGGGATGATTGCAGGATGTTAATGAACCCAAGGCCTGTGGCTGGACACAAAATTAAGAGCCATGGCAACAATAAATGCACTGCATTGTAATTAGGCCCACTGTGCACACAAAACCCACACCGAAACTGACCACATCGTCTGTCAAATTGCTACACAAACAAGATTATCTCACTGACTTGATTAAAACATCAACATGACCAAATTCTGTGATTCAAGGAGCACTAATTCAAACGTATACATGTACATCTTACAATGTACCTTATATGGTGAGACAAAATCTTATACCGGTAGGTTTAGGTTGCTTTACCGAACACTTTAAAAACGTAAAATACTTGTATCCATATCAAAAAAAGGCCTACATTCATGACATTTTGAAATTGGAGCTTTTGAAATCTTTTTAATTTTTGAAATCTTGGGGGGAAAGGCCGTTTCAATTGTGCACTTTATAACTTACAGTATTTTTTTATCCGTTTGGAATTTTTCTTATAAGGGAATAAATGTGGGCTCGGGAGGTTTTAATCACTCTGTTTAAGACCGCTTGGAGTCTGGGTGCTGATAATTACCCGGGCCGAAGTGATTAATACCGACCATTCGACCAAGCACATATTTGTTCCCATTCATAAATACCTTTTTGGTAAAAAAATCTAAACTTTTCGGTCAAAAAACCCCGATTTTGTTCAAAAAGTTCACTTCATTTTTTTGAAACACCCCTCTAGCTAAATAATGGAGTTTCCAGCTGGCGAGTAAGATGTAAACAACTCCTTTTATGGAGATTGGCATGCGCGTCACGCGTACTGCGCGCTGTCGCGCAGAATGCACCTGGGGCGTTGCGTTGTGAATTTAGGACTATGAAATACTGACTCACTGCTAGTATTGCGCATGCCTACGTGAGGATTGTGAACGTTCAACCAATGAAACGGTAAGAGGCACTGGATTTTTAGGAGTCCAAATTACATGTGACACTGGAAAAGGGTTTAAGACCAGCCAGCTATGTCTTAAACAACTGTTTAAGACTAGCCATGTGACGGGCTCTCGACCAATAGGAATGGGTAACTGTATTAGGTATTTATGAATGTATGCTTAACAGACGAGCCCAGATTTTCAAATTAGGGCTCTCTAAATTTCCATAAAAATTCTTTGTAAAAAGTGACTGATTTTCATCTGACTGATTTTAGGCAAAATTTGAATTGCTAAACAACATAATTTGTAGTCGTCACTGAACAACAAATAATCCGTGGCTTCCATGCGTGTTTTTGTGGTGCTTTTGCGGTCTTTTTCCCAAGTAAAATAGTTTACAAAAAAATCAACCGCTTACCGGTATTTCTTAACTGAATCACCTACACATACCGGTATTTCTGTTCGAAATCTTGGTTTCAATAGCCCTATTTGATGTTCCAAATTTCACTTTCGGTTTGAATAGGCCTACAGCTCTTACAATAAACAGCATGCCGAACTGCAATTCACAATACAGTGTAGGCCTACACAATACAGTGTACAATCATGGTACAATATACATTGTAGCTGCCTGGGAAAAGGTTTTTTCATAATCGTTTGTCCGTGACAATGTTATGTCAAGCTGGGTTTTTTTTATAATGACTCGAGTCAGAGAAAAAAAATTCTGGGCAACCAATCATGAAGATTGATTGCATTGACAAAAGGGTAATGTTGTTGGCACATGTCATGCATGTGTACATGTACATGTACAAACATGTCGCATTCGTTGGGAATTACGGTCAATATTTCAAGAATTAAGGTTTTCTGCACATGTGTATTCTTGATCTTCGTACAGACAGTAGGGGTGTGCATTTACAGGTAGTACAGGAACCGGGTACCCTATTGAAAAAAAATGCGGGTATCCGGTTACTCGTAAAGAAACCCAAACCCAAAATTCAAATCTGGGAAGTTGCTGTTCAGATTGTTCATAAGGGTCCGCATGATAATACTGCCACGTCGGTGCGGCAATACGGCTAGATAGGGTGTATACAGTGAGCTCTTTAGCTATGTGGTGAAAACTGCAACTTTCGCATGCAGCATAAAACGTGAAATTGGTTTTGGTTTTCCATGTTTTGCGTTTTTCATTGTCAAATTTTTCCACTGATATTCGAAACATTTCTTTTTCATTGACTGAGAAGTTACTAAGTAATTTGTAAAGTTGGTTACAGGTACTCGATTCCATAATCTGGAACCGGTTCCTGACATCAGCGGTCGGGTACTCGGGTACCGGTTTCAGATGCACAGCCCTAACAGACAGGCAGCTAACTTGGAAGTTACAACAAAAGAGAAACTTCCAAGCTTTGCAAGACTTTTATACAAGTGTTTTAAAACTAGAAATTTCATCAGTGTAAAGTGAAAAACAAGGAAATCAGCAGGGAGGAATTAAGTTGCATGCTTTTAAAGATGAGGGAAGGAGAGGATAGGACCAGATGAGATTCAAATTTTGAGACCAGTGAATGAAGAAAACTTTTGTTACAAATCAAATCAACAAGGTAAAGTTTGGAACAGGACGTGTGGCGTGTTCGTCATCGTGCCCGACACAAGCAGTGAAGCTGCAGTCGAACAATGATGATGATAATGAAAGTGTTTTTTTCCAAATACAGCATATTTTTGTGTGAGGCATATTCTTTTGTTATGCATTTTTTTCAATGAGTTTGGTTTGTTATTATCCCCGCCAAGGAGGTTAAGTTTTCATCAGATTTTGTTGATTGGTTGGTTTGTTTGTTTATAACAAGATAACTCAAAAAGTTAAGGACGGATTTGCATGTAAATTTTTGTAGGGGTGGTCCTTGGTTCAAGTACAAATCGATTAGATTTTGGAAGTGATCCGGATCTGGGTCTGGATCCAGGATTTTTTGAAAGGATTCTTCACCATTTATGCGAGTATTTTTGTTGGGTGTACTGACAATATGGCGGGGAACTGTTTAGCCTTGGCGGAGGTTTGCGCTCTCTATGAGTGTTTTCTAGTTTGAGTGTGATTTGTTGCTTCAAACACCTCATGCAGGGACTGACATGCAAGAAATCTTGAAGTGGGCGGGGAACGATAGAGAGTCTTAAGGCAAATGAATCAGGGACGGCTTTGAATGTGACCATGTGTGCATCACGTACATACCAGGAAGTCTGCAGGCGAGTTACATGCAGAGAACATGAGTAATCAACTGCAACAAAGTCATAATGTGTTCCATGTCATGCAACAGTACAAGTGCGAAGTCATCATGACTTTTACACAATGTTTTAAATTGCCAAAAAGCAATAGGCCTAAAGCGAACTCTGACACTAAACAGTTTTAATACAAAAAGAAACCCCAATCACGTAAGAAATATGGCAGCTAAATTCTTGCGTTTAATTAAAAAGAGTAAACAGATGTGAAACAAAACTGTCAAAACATTTTCAGGAAAGACCAAGTGGCAGGTTCTTACGATCTTATCAAAAGGAAGTCACTATTTTCGAGAAAGCTACCGATTAAACGACACAGCCAAAAACCCACATACACATCAATAGCCAAATAAATGCCCTTGCACACCAGGAAGCAATTTGTGTGTCCGCCACAGAAAAGGTACATGTAGGCGTACATATGTACACGTAACTGATTCCACAAAAGTAGGCATGGGGTCAAGGTATTCTACACTACATTTCTACATTTGAAATAGCATCAGCGTTGGACTGATCAATTAAATATCGTACCAGTATAAATAATTTGGAACTTCACACTTCAACCTTATGACTTCCATCTGAAAAATTCATGCGTCGCACAGTTTGCAATAAATCATTGAAGGGAATGTACAACATTTGCTTTTGCTGCAATTTTCAAAAATAATTGGATTTGGAGGATTAATATGTTATAGAACATATTGTTAAACTGACTTGTTTCATGTTATGGGCTTGTAGATGCTGGAAAAACCAAGAATCATGTTCTTGTAGTCTGGCTCCCTGACCCCACTTAAGATGAAAAAGAGCAATTAATACCCTTTGGGGAATTGTCAGATCAGAGAATCAGTCTAGCAGGTGTGTACCCCGTCACAGGTGTGTAATCAATTGCAAAGAAAAGTCAGAAGAACTTACTAAATATGAAAAACTAGGAACAGTTTTTGAAAAAAGCCAGTTTTCTCCAATGCTGGTCTGCTGACCAGCGTTGGAAAAATACAGGTTTTCTTTAAAATGTCAGCACACCATTAACCGTGATTTTAAAGGATGCTTTAGACTGCCATTCCCTAACAATTCAGTAAGGTATTTTGTGATAATTTGATCATTTCGTTTTGTGATGTTTGCAAATGTTGTATCTTCCCTTTAAGTTCTGTCACATACACAATTCAATTGAAAATGATTGATGTTTTGATCACCTCATCATGTACATTGCTTTGTCACTGTCCTTGTAATTGCATGTGGGTTGGTGGCTTTTAGGGAAATTGCCGAGTGTTTTTGCCTGACAAGTTTGGTGTTGTAAAGTGCCATTCTTCGTGCACGTGGCAGCTGAAAATTGATTTACATGTTGGTGAGATCACTTTTGTCATAGCAGTTTGTTGTATCTGGGATGGCATTTGTTTCAAAGGAACAGCTTCCTTCAAGGTAGAAAAAAAATGGACCATTTGTCATTGTGCATTTTGTTTCGTTTAAAGGGGCACTAGGTCCTGAAATCCCCCAAAATTTCATGTTTTGGATTGTTTACTTAGCCTTTTTCAAACATCTGGTTAAAAGGAAACCAACCAAATGTCTCACCATTCCCTAGTGAAGACGAAAAAAAACCGCTTGTTTACATCGGACACGACAGAGTACGAATATGTTTTTCGTGTCGTTCTCAGTGTACGATATACACAGTGTGTGTCTCGCGAACAGAGGTGACCAATCGCCAATGCCAAATAAAGTGGTTTCTTCAACGTCCGCAAAAACTTTACGAAGGAAATTACAACTAGCATCCAAACAGCTCGAATTTATGGGGTCGCAAAAGTGGACACCAAAATTCGTTCTTTGCATGCATAATACAGGAATAACACAAAACCGCCCACTTTTGAAAGGATAGTTGTGTGGATGTTTATATCCTACTTTTAAATGTTATTTACGATTAACATCATCTCGTTCAAAGCGCGTTTTGTAGCCCGATTGGGCTGTTCCAGGACCCAGTGTCCCTTTAACCCTAACCACCCCAACTCCATAAAAAACCATCCCCCCCATTTTTGGTGGAATTTTGGGGACCTGGACTAGAACGGTCCGGCGTGACTAGAACTGCCTGAAGCAGTTCTAGGGTTATCCAATTGATTTTGCCTAGCTTCCTGTACTGCTATTGTGATAAAAGTGCTATTGTGATAAAAGCCATGTTTAGCAAGTCCATGAATGTCAACCAGGGCGTCAGTGGTGGATTTCATTATGTCATGTACGGTACAGTTTTGTAATGGACGCACAGTGATTGATGGATTTTGATGGACTTACATGTAGTCAGTTTTCCTAGCAAAAAAGGCTAGGGAGTTAGGGCTAAAGCAACAGATCTTTAGCTCAACATATACTAAAGACGGCTGCTTAACAACTAACCCGATGAAGTTTTAGCTCTGTGAATGCTGTATATTTCGAGAAAACACAATGTTTGGGAACTTCCATTTCAGTTCAAAATTGCCATGGATACATACCGCATTTGGAATTGCGCCCTCTCATGACACAATCCTGAAATCAGCATTCTCGGGACCAGATTTAGCCGATTGTGCGTCCTGTCAACGCTTGTACCCATTCATGGTTTTGCCCAATTACAAAACCAACTACAAACAGACAATTCCAAAAATGTGTCACTTGTCACATCTTTGGAAATGACCTTCTCTTACTGTTGTTGAACTTGCCAGGGTGAGATGGTTCATTTTAAACCAATCATAGACAGCCAGATGGACCCCGCCGTGGTGCTTACCTTCAAGTCTCGTTTGGCAAAATCCAGGGCTAGCCAGGGCATCTCATTGAAGTACTCCTGGAAGGACGTCTCGTCGCGGTCCGAGCTGACAAAGACGATCTCCAGATTGGCACCCTTGGCCGAGGCCTTGAAGTTCTTGTACCACTCGGCCAGCTTGGGTGTGAACCCGCGGCATGGCGGGCACCAGTGGGCAGAGAAGTACAGGCCCACTACCTTGCCCTCCCCAGCCAGGGAGCTGACGTCCACTGTGGACTTGTCCTTCTTGGTCACCGTCTCTCCGAGGAGGTCCACTAAGGCCATGGTTGGTTTATCTGCAATGTGGTAGCTGGTTGCGAATTTCAAACTGGGAAAAAATGGGACAAATGTCTTACAAGAAAAATTCACTCACTTGTAGGCTACTGGGCTCTTGGATTTTTTTTTTAAAAATATGCCCCAAACGCAACTCTAATCATCTCTTTAAAGATGAATATCGTGAATTTTGTATCCCCTTTCCAAATTTTTGATCATGACTAACGGTCGACTGACAGTCAGCCCCTCCCCCCAACTCTACCTGTTTACTACATGTAGATGTATTAATTCTATTCTAGCCAGATGAAGCAGCTCCAACCTGATTTACGATGTACACCACCTGTGTCTGCAAGTGATTTATGACCATGCTGACTGTGTAGCAATCGTTCACCAATTAAAATTACAAAGTGTTAAATACATCCCTCATTTTTTTTCCTTTGGGCATATGCACAAATACATATGTGTCATATAAGATAACCAACTATTGGTTCGAACTGAGCAAACGTGTAGTCTATGTAATAGACCATGGGGAGGAGCCATGGTCTATGATATGTTAGCAGATTCGCAGATTAATTATGCAAGACAACCGCCTCTTGGCCTCTAGATTTTGACCAATCAGCGGGGGCTTTCTTTATCGGGTCTTTGGTCATTCACCCGTTGTCGCGTCATCGACATGGATAAAAAAAACAACCTAGACACAGCAACAAAGGCTACGCGCTCTTATGTTAGGCGATACGTGCAAGCCTGTCTAGATTTTATCGATCTAAATGCCCGGCCGTAATTGGTGTATTAAAAACACTGCAATCAAATTGACCAATCAAACATTTAGTCCTGATTTGGGAATGAAATGACGTCATGATTTAGTAAAGTCGACTCCGATTGGCTGAGTCGTGGGATCACATAAATCTGCATGCTTAGATATATCAGACGTTATACAGGAGACTGGGCTCCGTGGATAACGGGTGATACTCAGACTAGCAAACGTGCAGCTCAATAGGAGAACGTACCGGTAGGACTGCGGGTCCGCTGTATGTAGTTGAGACCCATACAGGGCTCGATTTACCCGGTGCACGCATGCACCAGTGCATGTAGATTTTCGCTTGTGCACGTAGCTTTTTGACTGAGCATGCACGACGTGCATGTAACTTTTTTAGCCACCAAAATACTCATTGCATGCATATATTTACCAGTGAGTGAGTGAGTGAGAATAAGAATAAAGTTTGTTGAATACCTAACCAGATAGTGTACAAACGTGTTATTTCTTTTATAAATCCATAAATTATTCCTCGCACCATGCTCGCACAGTCGCAGCAGATTCAAAGTACGGGGTAAAATTCAAGATCTCGACGTACGTCCTGCAACCTCCTCCGATCATGCATGTGATTTACCACGTGATACATGCTGCGGATAATTTGGTATCGCACTGACGCTCCGGGCATTCCTTATGTTCGGATCATAAGTGCGTTTCAAATTATTAGCAGTGTTTATCACGTGGTTTCGTTATTGCCCAATCTGACGTCGCTTATCATATAAGCAGACGGGTAGCTACATGTAGGAGGGCTCCGCTATTTTGCACGCAAATGTCCAGGGTCATTTGTCAGGGTCACTTGTCAGGTTAAAATCTAATTTCTACACGTTCGTATGGGTCTTCATCGATGGCAAATTTCGTCGAAATGACACATCCTGAACACGCGGGAAGGCAAATTTTGATTTCTAGGCGAGTACTGAACATATTAAAGAAATTATGTATGGCGGATCGATTTCGCCATGTTCGAAATTCCACAACAGTGTGGCTTTGCCACGTTCACGGGTCTATATAAGCTTGAGCATGATAGAGTAAAAAAAGGCTATGTACTGTACTGTCTGTGGAAAGTTTGATACATTTCAAAGAGAAAGAATGCCTTCAGAGAAGCAGACAGTGTAAGTCAATTATGGTGCATGTGGGTTTTTCTTGGTGCATGTAGGTTTTTTGGTCTACATGCACCAGTGCATGCCACTTTTTTTTGTAAATCGAGCCCTGGACCCATAATTAACACTTTCAATTTTTTTTCTTAGTGATCCATGGCTTTGGAGGAATTTTTTAAAAGGAAATAAAGTCAGAGAACAATTCAGTTGATAGTCTGACATTAAATATTGTCAGGTCAGGAAACCAGACGGTCAACTGCCGTAATGATAGCCACTGCGTAATAATTTATATAACTGCTGAATTTACATTAAATTAAGTTTACATTATATCTTGCAAACGTAGGATAGGACGCTTTATTATCGTGGTACTTATCACGTTTCTCGATTGGAGTAGAGACTGCTCGCTAATAAACCTTCCATGAACTCTCCGGTCTTCTTAGTTTACTTTTCACATTGATATTATAAACAAAGTGCTTCAGTGGCTGTTGCATGAGTGTCATTCAATTCTGGTCAACAGCGCATGCTGCAGGCGCACTTCATACCTATGATTACTGAATGACAGGCAACAGCCATAGACGTACGGTACTTTGGCAAAGTTTACGCACATTCGGTAAACTCAAGCAGATTACAGGAAAATGGACGCCATCATGTTAGAGTGTGGTCGAATGTCATCGGAATTCTGCCCGAAATTACTAATTAGACCTCTGAAGGTACTGAATTCAACAGTTTGTTTTTTGCTATAAATGCTAATATTAGTAATAAACAGTTCAGTAACGAATGGACGATAATCAAGTGACAACATAAATTCATTTCCTGGAAAGATTCCCATTTCTGGCTATCACCCTGTGCACAAACCGTATGATCTAGCAAATGATCTAGGACATTTCCACACATTTTTGTATGCTGTATGGGGCTATACTGTACTACTGTGTTGTGACAAGTACTACTACTATGGCTATCTCGGTAAACGCACGACTACACTACGAAGTACAGCCTGGGCGGCAGGCTAGGCCTGGGGCGCCCGACGAACTCCGGCCTGTCCTGTGTCGGGAACGTCCTAGCATGCCTAGTCCTGTGGCTGAATTCCAAACGTAAACGGACACGTTACGTTAAATTTGCATTTTCTCTCTGAAATTCAACCAACACTGTGTGATACGAGATGCAAAATGTTAACTCATTAGATTCATAGGCCTACCTATCTGGTTTTCTCCGTCGATTTTCTTTCACTTCAGACTTCAGATCGGAACTCCAGTCTAAAAGCTAGGACTAGGTCGCACCAGGTGGAATGTTACCCCGGGAAATGGGAAAATCGTTGAAGCGTGATGATGATTATGATGTAGTCAATGCGCTTAGCGTCAACTTGTAGCCTGTGTGGCACTACTTAGTGTACTCATGTACCTATGTATGTCTAACATCAACTACACGTTAAGAGGTTTACTATCGCCGGCTGGCTTTCCTGAAACTAGTCTCGTCAGCAGTCGTGCTAAGATGTCATGACTATAAATAGCAATGATGCCTAGCCTCGACACGTTGTCAACTCCATCCTACTCAGGAAGGCGCAACAACTAGAATAATGCATTGTGATAATTTCCAAAGCGATGGGAAAGTATAGGCATGGAGCTAGGAAAGGCAATAACTCATCGATGAAGAATTTTAAGTGACCATTGCGCAAGTTGTAAGAAGATAGTGTTAGTACAAGAATAACCGAGTCATTAAAAAGTGTTCAAATAATGTCATGCATTATAAATGGGTCCTAGATCATGGTCAGCTGCATGGTAGTTTCATAATGTTACATATTGTACCCCGTTCAAAAACACTCTGTGTTATTATTACGAGGAGTCTTGTGCTTTATTTGTACGGCCCATTATGCTAATAATCCCGGATGCGAACTGAGTATTTTTCTGACGGAAGTCAGCTTTTGCAAGCTGCCAAACAAAAGGTGTTTTAACCCCTGTTTAACCCCAACGTATATGGATATTGGTCTTACGTTTGCAGTGGCGTGGGGATTATTGACGAACCATTTATAACGCAACTTATTTTTTTTGACGGCATTTTAAAGTGATTCAGTATCACTCTCTATCTCAATCTATGTGAAAGACGAGATTTTTTTGTTTTCAATATCTTTATAATAATATCAGAATTATATGGAGTCACGCGAAAAGTGAAATTTTAAGCATTGACTGCACTATACACTCAAACATGAATTTTTCTGATTATCAAATCAGACGTTGCCAATGAGGGCGCTGCACCGATCTCGCTGCTGTTAATGTCGACCACGTTTGTAGAGATCAGTGCTGTCGACCGCCATGAAAATGCCTCCTCCGATACGAGAATATAAAATATTACGAGGTGAACTTTTTTCCGGCGAATGAAACACCATATTGACACTCATCCTAGATAAAAGCAAGCTACTTAACTTTTGTTGAGGGGGGGGGGGGGGGCGGAGAGAGGAGAGAGAGGAGGAGGGGAATAGGTGGGATAAAAAAAAGTAACTGCACTCTAAAAACAAAACAAACAAAAAACATCCGCGTCACCAGATTGACCCGGAAATACGGAATCTCTTTGGCTCAATTCTTTTTGGGCCAAAACGACACTGATCAAATTAAACTTGTCCGAGTCAAACTGGCAATTGTCGGGGTCCAAATGGTACGTTTCCGGGTAGAAATTACCCTTTTCCGGGACAAAACCCGGAAAAGTGTCATTTTGACCCGGAAAATAGTTGAGTCAAAATAGAACCCGGATTCCAGGTCAACCTGACCCTGTTTTTAGAGTGTGGGAAAACCTATATACCATGTGCACGTCATGCCGACGGGCAATCACCGGGTACACCGTACAAGCATCTTTTGCACGTCATTTGACCCACTTTTACGTTATTCAAATACACGCAGTGTGCTTGCAGACGAGAACCATAATGCTGAAAGTTGGCATCACGTGACAAAATCCAACTTGTAAACAAAATGTCACATGGTCTATACTAATGACCATATACATTGTTCAAGATGTAAATAGGCAAGTTCACCAACACATGAGACGATTATTGTAATGGTCAGTTAAGCCACCTGCCATGCCATGATGCTCCTTCTGTGAAGGATTACTCGTGCGATTATGTACTTAAAGCTTTCTGTTTTTACTCCGTGGCGCACTTACCAAGAGCATTTACATTCACCGAGATAATCACTTTGTCGGTTAGTACTGCTAACCCAAAATTGGTTTTCAGTTTTGAAATGTAACTTGACAACTCAAATTACACTAACTCAAAAAGAAAAATACGATTGCGTTGACCCACCCACCCACAATTTCGAGAAAAAAAGATCGATTTTGTTAACATTGATTATTCTTAATATGTTCATACGATTTGGTATTTCTGTGGGAAAACATTAACTCATGTTGAGCTTGAAGCAGGTGGAACCGATATGGATACGAAGCCGAGTTTTGAAGAAAAAAAACATGTCATATTCATGCAGCAAACGACGCATGCGACAAATGCATCCATACCAGGGCTTTCCAATAGAGTCAACGAAATGTATTCGGTAAACCTCGGGCATTTACGGAAACGAATAGGATCATCCTATTCGTTTCCGTAAATGCTTACTATACTATAAACCGAACCTCGTGTTTTTGCAGAAATAGTCAGACTGGTCTGGTGTGGTATCTAGGCTAGGTCTGCAGTCTGCACCACAGCAACAGCCACGCTCATAATGAGGATAAATATATTGACATAATGATGATGCCTCGGCATGTTCATCACCGTAGCAACCAGACGCTATCAACAGGGAACTGTTGCGCATAACAAATGGATAGCTCAATGTAGTACGTGTTCCACAAAATGGCGACATTTTATCATTAAGTCGAAAAGCGTCTTGAACGTTCTACGAGCTCGTCGGCTTGGTAGACGGACGTACATTTAAAAACGATAACGTGAAATTATAGACAGACTGTTTCTGTGAGTATTCCATAATTCTATGTGTTGCGTCAACGCCGGGAGATTGTAATACTAACGCGCGAAACACTGGATCAGTAGGAATTGAATTATCTGTTTGCAATATTATTAAAACACAAAAAATGGGTAATAAAATTGCACCACCTCACAATGTTCGAAAGGTTGGCAAGTGGCGTAAACCTGAGGACATCAGCGCCTTGTAGGATGAGGTTTACTTAGGTGATAGGCTGGAGTTCAAGCGCAGATGGTGTCGTTGTTACTCACACTTCGGCATATACGTTGGTGAATATGAAGGGATGGAACACGCTGTCATTCATTGCAGTGTAACCGAAGGAGGTTGGACATTCTTCAAAAAGAAGACATCAGGCAGTGCGTCTTCTGCCAGTCAAAAGCCCAAGATACTAGCTGATACGATTGGGAACATTCTGGACGGTTCTGGCTGGGTGAGGATCAACAATTCAAGAGACAAAAAACAACAGCCTATGGATCCCGACGAAATCAGTGAAAAAGCTAAGAAAATGCACCGAGAAGAAACGCCGATTAAATACAATCTCATCAAGAGAAACTGCGAGCACTTCGTCAATCTTTGCCGATACGGAACAGCCTTCAGCGAGCAGGTTAACAGGGCCGTGCGGAAAATGATGAGATACGGCTTCTTCCTAGGTAAATATCTTAATCTTACATGTAAAGCATGATGGAAAGATTGGCTTGGTTTTTTTTACTTTTAAAGTCACCATTTTGATACGACTGTTTTTACTTGTGTTTGTCCCCGAAATCCCTTCGCGCTGTATATTATACAAAATATCAGCAACTTATAGAGGTACAATTGTACGTCTATATTGTGCGTTTTAACAATCTTTACATTATCATTTGGCGTGATAGATTTACTAGAGCCCAACATGGACTTGTTGAGCCCTTTTTAGAGTGCATTTTGGACAAAATTTACCTTTTATGCAAAAGTGGGCTTGGATCTCCCCAACCCTTCTCCGCCTCGATTTGCACCTTATTCCGAATCGCACATATGAATAATGGTACTTTACTACTCCAGACCCCCCCCCAAAAAAACCCAAAACCCCAAGCCGATAAGGCGTACCAAAATCAGCTCTTCTGATATCCGTCTCGTTTGTGTTCATTGGCAGGCGTCCTAGTGTGCCTCGCAGTTGTGTTGCTTCTCGAGCTGACTCGGATTAGGCTGCAATGTCACATTGCACTAGAAGATTTTGAAGAGCTTTCACTGAAAGAAAGCTACAACTTACTTGTAGCAGGTTGGTGTGGAATTATCATCCGCTTATTTTAGTGCCTAATAGAGTGACAGTTCACTCTTTGGAACTGGGATGGTTCAATAATCATGTTTAAGCAAGAAGCAGGAAGTGTATGAAATTCAATGTTTTGGTTTAATGCATCCATCAGGGATCAATAGATATAAAAAATATAAAAATAACACGGACACATGCATTAATGACACACAACTTCTGGTTTGATTGCGTCATACACTGCAAAAACTGTGTTTAGCAATTAAACACTTTTCTAAATGCTATCAATTTGGGACATGTTTAAATGCTAAACATGTTTAGAGTGAGGATGGATAGTGTTAAGCTATTGAACATTGATGTTTAGGAATTGGACACATAATGTTAAGCATCTAAACAATTTACAAAGTGATATAGCAAGATAGTGTTTAATTGCTAAACACAGTTTTCAGAGTGTAGTATTAAGATACCCGTCGCCAATAATGAAGTCACCAGAATTATTTCGGCAACATTGATATATATAATATTTATAGTATCTTTTGACCAAAATTTTGATCCTAAGTTAGGCCTAAGTATGTAATTTTTAAATAATTGTTCGATGGAAATTGTTTGAAATTTGTTGACCAGTTATTTAATTACTACATTTTTACAGTGTTCCTGTGTCGTTTAGTGCTTGTATTTGCTGGCAGTTTACGTAATGGTTTGTATAGGACCACTGCATGGTTAGATATGTTTAAATCAGTAATCCTATATAGATACCAACGGTGTTAAATTCACATCATATAGTTTTTACATTGTAATAACTTGTATAATTAAGTATATCAGTGTACTTTTCCCCGATTTCTGGTGCCATTTTGGAAACATTTATAAAAACCAACATGTCTCTATCATGATAGCCTAATTCAAATGTGTTACATGGTTTGTGTCGCTTTAAAGTGTTCTGCTTTGAGCACGTGTTAATGAAAGTTGCGCGTTATAAAGTCTTCTTTACCGCTTTAATTTTGTGAGTGTTTGATTTTATTGAAGATGAGAATGTTCATATTGATGTCGTAGTCCTCTATCTGGAGATATATACATGTAGTTAAAAATGTCAGAACTGTTTTGGCAGAGGTGGATTGTGTCGTTTTGGTATTAAACTTTATTCGTGATACACTGCACATTACAGCAACTATACCGCATTTATATTTTATAATAATCACATTCTGCCTAGAATTACTGACTTGTGTGGTATTATACACATTAATGAGCTGCATGTTAGTGTCATTAACATTTTCAACGGTGGCAGATCAAGGAGGCTATAGGGGTCTATACCTTCCCCTTGGAATGCAACAAAGGAGAAATCTTGTAGAAAATGGAGCACATGCTTGCTCCTCCACCCTTGACAGGCACCCCCTCCCATGGTCCCAATCAGGATCCGCCCCTGATCTCATCATGTTTAATAAGTGTCATCATTGTAAATAGAGAAATTAAAGCATTCAAAGTAGTGGTAAAAACAGTTGTCTTATTTTCATACAGTTCATTGTCATGGAAACTTGCACTGATCTCGCAGAAATGTCATGGCACACACCAAAACCGATGCAAAATAGGCCGTCAGTTGCTTCTGACGTCACCACCTGCGTACACCACCCACCCGGGGGGGGGGGGAGGGGGGGGGCAGCAGGTACCCTCCGTCGATGGGGCGCTGTTCAAAACCAATGATTATGCACACAAACGGCCAATACATGGTGCTTTTCAGGGCGATGCATGTGCGAAATTCAGAAAAAGGCACCCACAAAAAGGGCATTACTTATTTTTGAAAAAAGAACACTTGTTCTGAACAAAAGGGCAATTCTTAAAAAGGGCACTTTTTACAAATTATTGCTGGGGGCGTAAGCCCGTTTAAAAAAAAATGGGCATTGGAATAGGAAAAAGGCAGTCTTTACAAATTAGTGAGGGGGGGGGGGGGTTAATACCCCCCTTACCCCTCCGCTAGCTGCGCATATGCCCCCCCCCCCCCACCCATCATAGGGGCATCGACTGGAAGTATATAGCATCGTAAGGTTCTTAAGTGACTGGGTTGCAATACATGTTTTATGTTGTTTATCAAATGTATTGTTTTGTTTTTAAGGTGATAACATTCTTTTTTTCCCGGTCACTTTCGTTTGACTCACACTGTAGTTTTGCAAAATGTTGGCACGATCGGTCAAAATTCAAATGCTTTTCATGTCATTTCGAACAAAAATGACAAAACAAGACTAGCACTCATTTGTGAAAAGGTAAAATAACAACTTGGGCATTGAGGCGATGCTCAGGGATTAGAAATGAGAAACCTTTCACACTGTAGTTTTGCAAAATGTTGGTATGATTGGTCAAAATTTAAACACTTTTATTGTCATTTCGAACAATAATTACAAAACAAATCTGGCAATCATTTTATGAACAGGTAAAATTTCGAGAGACGATCTTTAGGGATTAAAAACTAGAAACCTTCACGATCTGAATCGCGCATCAAGTGTTGTATTCGATATTTCATTTGCCTGTATATATTGCAATGTGAGTTTAAAATAAAAATGGTTCAAATGACCAATGACGTTGAATAAACCGAGTGACAAGAACCAATCAGGATTAGACTTGTTTCAGTTTTATCTTAGTTAATTTGTGTATGACGCTCGTAGCCTTTGTACAGTTGAAATTAGGCTTTTGAGAATTACACTCGCAAAATGGTTAGCCTACTCGCTCAGCAATTTGATGTTCCAGTTTAAAATAAAAATGAAATAATGACACCGATGAAATGATTTACTAAATCGTCTTCATGAGGGAAGTTTGGTAGGGCTTCACCTTGTCGAACCCTCAGATTTGTTTTGAAAAAAATATCTGGAAAGTATAGTATTTAAGATATATCTACTGAATGGAAACACATGCTTTTCGTTAGGTGGTCAGTATATCTACCCCCCTTTCATTGACGTTCAACGGCAGATCCAGGGGACGGGATTTTTTTTTAAGTGACGTCGCAAAAAAGGCAACCACTGCCTACACCACCACCTTTTGCTAAAAACAATTGGTAAAAGTGGTCAGAAATTGCCTCAGATCGCATCACAGAGCATCTAGAATTCAAAAATGTTTCCGTGGCCCTTAAGCGGGCCCCGGACCCCACGCCGTGAATATTTTATTCAATTTTTTGGGGGGAACAATTCCCCCCCCCCCCCACAAAAAAGATTGTGTTCTGGATCCGCCCTTGTTGACGTTAGCCTATACAACTACATGTATATCAACTACGCGTACAAGGTTAATTTCATGTATACGCAATTCTACCAGAGAATTTGCACCCAAGTGTGGTGATTATTTTGTGAAGTGGAGAGACGTCGAGAGTTATTCGGGGTATCTTGAAGCTTGGTGGCGCTCTTGCAGAAAACTTTATGGTTGCAGACCAGTATAAATCGGTCCGAAATTGCCTACGCCGGCCAATTCACGATTTGCACGCCCTCAAAATCTTCAGTATTATTTTGAGCATGCTGTGGGCCATGAACTTGAGGGTTTGTAAAAAATATGGGTGGAAGCCATGCACAGGACTGTGAGCTTGTAGTTCCGTTCAATTTGGATGAAATTGGGGCCCCTAAAGCGCTCTATTTTGCAATGGAGTGTAGGCATCGTTTTTCAACATGGCGATGAGCTTCAGGACTATTTTCAGGGGTGATCATCTTCGGATGGAAATTTCTCCTAAAAGTCATCATTTAACCCCCCCCCCCAAAAAAAAAAATGAAAAGACAATGAGAGATGATGAAACAAGCTTTAATTTGATGTGTGTCTCGAACACCTTGGAGAGTTGTGAGTATTTTTCCCGAATTTCTGAAGTGTGAGCATTTACCATTGGGGTCTATGGAAGTTTATTTACTGGTCTGCAACCTTTATGGAATCTTCGAAACTTCAAAAGTATCCCCTCAACGGTGAACAAAATAGAGGAATTAGAGGTGAGGTCGGGTACACAATCTTAACGCATTATTATATTTTCATCATATTTTTTTTGCTATCAACTTGCCAGAGCCTTTTCTACCGCAATACTAATCTTATTGATCCTCGTTAAGTTTTATCGGATACGAACAGTGACGAATCTACGGTAATATTCACACCGTGCACGTAACGACCTGGATCCGTGATTTAGCAGCTTCGGTCGATTAGGTCGGCAGCGGCGAAGAACGGAAGACAAACATAATATTGGAGCACGGAGAGATGAAATCGATAAACTTGTATCATTTGACGAGGCTAAACACGGAGGCAAACGAACTAATTAATATAGAGTTTATGGGCTGCTGGTTTGAGAGGAAAATTAATCACACGAATTATTCAGTATTGAGATGCGACAGACAGCCTTTACTCCAAGAATTGGTAATTAGGACCAAAGAGGTAGACACAGAGGAGAAAGGAGTGATATTGTATACTAGAATATTAATGGATGTGTGATTGACGTTTTAAGAAGCCTTGCCTACTTCCCTTTTTCAGGGGTCACTCAATTCACCAGCTATCCATAGGCTGGTATAGGATGGGGTGAGAAAACCCGACAGATATATCTTTTTTATAAGACAGCTCTTGTCATTTTTTTGTTGCTGCATATCTTTGCAAATTATGGAGAGGGAATCAGGAATCTGAGGGAGATTCATGCAATTACAATTCAGCGGCTAAGTGCGCTAGCTGGTGTTGACAAGACAGGAAGCATCCCTGATCTTCTCAAAATACTTAGCGAGAAATAGTAGCATCACGTCCCTAAAAGTTGAAGCACATTTAAATCATAATGCAACGCCATCTCTATTGCACGCATTGTCAGATCTATGTTTGCTCTAACCACTGTTTAATGACACCGTGGTGATGGCAGCACGAATACCAAGGACCCTGTCCAACTTTCCCTTGTTGTGTCCAATCCTCTTACACCTTTTGTTGGTCTCACTTAGCGATACGGGGCCATAGTCAACAAAGTTCGTCCCTATTACTAAGGGTGCTGACTATATCCAATAAAAAATTGCAATGAGCCGCAACAACAGAGCCTCATGAATAATTCATAGATGATGGGCCTTTCGGCCTGCGGATGTACCGTTAGAGGAGCTGAGTAAACGAAGAGGATGTACGATAACAATAGGCATCTTTCATCATCTGTAAACTACGGTAATCTAACGGTATGCTGTGACTGGAGACCTCGGGCAAACACACGGCTCTCACTGCGCATTTCTGCATACAAGCACACCTGTCTCGCCTCCCCTTGAAACCAAAAACATCTCTTGTCATCTCGCTGAAGACGAAAAGTTCCGACAGGACGGTATTACGGAGCCAGGTTGGAGCAGTCTCGCTCAGGATGGCCGGCCGGGGGATAGCTCCGTCAGCAGGTGCGCTGGTGTTGCTGGTGACATGGGCAGGTGTCGGATGGATCGCAGGTAGGTGGCAAACCAAGTCTATGCATTCCTGGATCGGAAAGTGGCTCAATCGAGCATGGAGTTGTCGTGTTTGCAAGGCAGAAAATTATAAGATGCTGTACTACCGACTATAATGTAACTGTTAGCCTTGACTCAACCAACGTCTTTAAGTTGGAGTGTGAGCAGCAGGGAAATTTCTACTTCACAGAATCCCCTTTGTGAAAAGTTCGACTAGTCTCCATTCCACGTTAGTCCGAAACAAAAATCCTACGTTCTACCAAAATATCTCTTCGGTACTTTAAAAGCCAATACACAGTTTTATTACTACTGACAGAATTGCCACGGAATACCTGTGGAGGAGGCGTTTGGATAATCTTTGATACCTTGTGGAAAGCTGAAGTATGAAGTTTTTGACTCATAGTAGAGACAACCTTTATGTCATTGGACGAGGGGTGGGGAGGGGGAGGGGCATTGAGCTTTCCTCCCTGATTATGTTACATAAGCCCGTCTTAACCCCATGTCTGCGAAAAATGGAGGTCCCAGAATAATTACTTGCAGAATGATTAAAAATGACTATTGTTTCATTTAGTGAATGTCTTATCGATATGTTTCAAAAGCCACCCCACCCGTGAAAAGTCGGTGTTACACTTTTGATGATTTACATTTATTAATGATTTTTTTAATCATTTGGATTTAAAATGAACTCCCAGTAAACATTAGGTGACTTTTCAAGATGGACGACACGATCATAACCGTTTCTTTTGTTCGCGACGAAACATGTTTACCAATCGATTGCAATTATCGATTTATTAGGCGGCAGACGCAATGTGGGATTTGCATATCGGAGATAGGCTGATCGGGACGCATCTGTGCAGCCTGAGTTGCACTTATGGTGTTTAAAACAAAGTAATTCATCGTAACGTCATTGCAAATATCACCAAAAAAAAGGAAAATGGGTTTTATGGTTAATAAACGGATTTCATTCACTGATTAACTTTTGAAACAGTTGAGCACTTCATCTGACTCATAAGCTAAAAATGTATTATTTTATTATTAAATGTATTATTTTGACCATCTCACAGCCGGGGGGGGGGGCGGATTTCCCCCTCAGATCTCAACCATTGAGTGACCAAAAAATTTGAAACTTGGTGCATGCATAGAACAACTTAATATAAATATACCCAAGAAATTTCATGACTATAGGTAAAGGGTTTTAGAATCATCGGCTGATTCTTTATTCCTATGCACCAATGGTAATTCTGCTTTGTGTACACTAAATATGGAGAAATTCAGTGTTCACGGCCCGCAGCGCCGATTGTTTTGTTTTTATTGTAACCCATGGTCGGAATTTTTTGTTTTGGTATCAAAAGATGCGCAAGACTCGAGGCTAAAGAGTCAGGACAGCTTGGGTCGGGACATTTTTTTTTGCAAGGGTATTTCGAAAATAGTTGAGGAGGGGGGAGAGGTGCGGATTTCGCCCGGCCCTTTTAGGGTTAAGTATCATGCGGTTATGTGTCAAAAGCCATCCCCACCCGTGAAAAGTCTGTGCCGATACACTTTTGATAATTTACGGGTTAGGGTTAAGTATCATGCGAATGTATCATGCGAATGTATCGTGCGAACTCGAAAAAAGGAAAAGAGAAGATGTGCATGTTTCCAATGAACAGAAAGACACTGACTCTTCAAAGACACTTGATGGAGATGGCTGTTACACAGGGATCGTTGATGTTTTTCATTAGACCTATAGTCTGCATCTGTGAGTATGAAACCACTTGTCTTCCAAAGATGCACAGCGCTTGGCACGAAGAGAAGACAATGAAAAAATGTTAGTTGATGATGTAGAAATGTCCGGGATTTTTTTTTTAGAGACGAGGGTCAATGACGTTCCTGATTGAAATTTGATTTTTCTTGTTAGGCTGCGAGGCTTCCAAATCAGCACAACAACTCCTTGAGGACAAGATGCGGGGCTATGACCCCTTGATTAGACCGGTGCAAAACAACTCCGATGTCGTAAACGTCCTCATCTCACCAACACTTTCTCAGCTCATCGACATCGTAAGTAATTCAATCGGAGCAATCGAGTTTCAACTGGAGTTTCATTTGAAGGAACTCTTTTTCAAAGTACATGTATCTCGAGCTTAAACTCGAGTGAGTTTCATTCTTAATCGTCTATAGTCTGTAGTAGTTACGAGTAATTCTTATTTTGCCTTGCCGTACTATACCCAGGACGAACAGAACCAGGTCATGATCACGAGTCTATGGTTGAAACAGAAGTGGAAGGACAACAAGCTTACCTGGAACCCAGCCGACTACGACGGCATTGAGCAGATGCAAATACCCATCGAGCGACTGTGGAGCCCGGACGTTGTCCTCTACAATACGTAAGTCAAACTGGAACCCTTGAATCTTCTTTAGTATATAAGCTCATAAGTTGAGACGGATTTTCATTTTGTTTGTTTTTTAAACAATGACTCTGAGAAACTATACCGAACAATTTACATGCTTTCTGCTTTCGTCGATTGGTAGGAAGATTTAAGAAACGTTTATGACAAGACTTTTCTGTTGTACTCTTTTGGAACTGGTAGAATCCCCCAAGACCCCCCAAAGAAAAATGTATATCTAAGCAAGAACATACCTGATGTAGCTTTCGTTTATTTCATGCCATTGATGTAGTCCTAATTATTTGTCTTGTTAAAAACAGAGCCAATGGAAACTTTGCTGCGGATCTTATTAACTGGGCAACGGTCAAGTACGACGGTACGGTCTACTGGAATCCTCCTGTCATCTTCAGGAGTTCCTGTCTCATCGACATCTCCTACTTCCCCTTCGACGAGCAGCGTTGCAAGATGAAGTTCGGCACCTGGACCCACGACGGCTCGGTGGTGGATCTGAACCCTCTGACTCAGCGGGTGGAGCGCGAGAACTACCGGCCCAACGGGGAATGGGACATCGTGGAATCGCCGGTGGAGAAACACGCCATCAAATACCCCTGCTGTGCAGAGATCTTCATCGATGTTACTTACACTTTCGTCCTGCACCGCAACCCGTTGTTCTACATCATCACGCTGATCATGCCGTGTATTCTCATCGCTCTCTTGACTGTCTTGGTGTTCTACCTCCCCTCGGCTGCCCAGGAGAAAGTCACGCTGTCCATCTCTGTCCTCATCGCCCTTATTGTGTTCCTCCTTCTCATCCCTTCCATCGTCCCTCCTACCTCCACTACGGTGCCTCTCATCGCTCGCTACATGCTCTTCACCATGGCCATCGTGTCTCTGTCCATCTTCGCAACCGTCTGGACTCTCAATCTCCACTTCCGCAACAGCAACACCCACGTTATGGGCAGTTGGACCAAGAAGATCTTCCTGAGTATCCTACCAAGGCTGCTGTTTATGGAGCGGCCAGGCGCGGCTGAGGAACGCAAGGAGACGGCCAGACAGAAGCAGAGGGAGCGGGCTCTCATCCGAAGCAACGTATCCTCATCTTTCATCTACTCGCCGGTGGACGTTGCAGGTGGGCGCGGGAGAAAGGAGCCAAGAGGATACTCCAAGATGGTCGTATCTTCCTCTACCATATCTCCTTCCCTTCGAGAAGAGATTGAGTACCGAGAGCGGAGCAGCACACTGAAGAGATACGGAGAGCACAACCCAGTAAAGAGGGGTTGGGATGATCTCCTGGAAGGTCTTCAGTACATCCAAGAGAACTTGAAGAGTACAGACGAAGTAGAAGATGTAAGTTGGAGACCAACTTAGCTTCATGTCAAAAAGACACGTTGTCCAATGTTTGTTTTCGATTATTTGCTCTTGTTTTTTTACCATCTCGAGATTCTGTTGATCCCAAACATGACATTTACATTTTTGCTGTTCTCAAATGCAAAGCATGTTAACAATCACAGTAAAAATGTGGTTGTGAACAAACGCTCAAAGAGTCTGAGTGTCCGTGTAAGTTCCTTGAATGATGTGAGCCCCTGTAAGGATTTGTAGGTCCTCGAGGGCATGGGCGTGATACGTCGCCAGGATTTGTTTCTAGAGGGGGGCAGAGCACATTTCCCCCAAAAAAATCCCTCTAGTTTCCAGCATTTTTCTGATTGATAATTTTTTCGAGGGTGGGCAAGGACATTTCCCCCAATCATTAAATTAACAACATTATGATTTCGCGCCTAATTTTCCTTCCCCCTTTTCCCCTCATTTTTGTTTGTTTGTTTGTTTTGCTTGTCGGGGGGGGGGGGGGCGCGACGCCCATGCTCGAGGGGTGTGATGAGACACCACCACAGTTGTGCGCCCCGGCCCCTCTAATAAGGTGTCAGATCTGTGAAGGGTCTAAGGCCCCTGCTATGGCGTGTGTCCCCTCCAATGGTTTGAGGGATAGGTGACCCTCTAAGCCTGTAAGCAGGCTCCCTTCAAGAGCCTGAAGGGTTGAGTTGCTACGAGCCTCCTCAAAGGGTATGAGCACCTTCCAAGGGAATGAGACCCCTCCAATATTTTGATCCCTCTCCAATAGCGTGAACCTCATCCTAGGGTCCGTGAGCCCTCTCTGTAGGATCCATATGAGCAAGATTCACGCTCGCAGCAATAACCAATACCTTCAATTTGCCCAAAACCGGTAATTGCTTCATTGCACCACGTGTTCTCATTTCATAACCCAAACTCTGTTTCATTTCTTTCTCTCAATAGTCTGAGGAGGACTGGAAGTACGTAGGCCTCGTGGTAGACCGCCTCCTCCTGTGGATCTTCTTGATCGTGGTGGTAGTGGGCACGGCAGTGTTCTTCATGCAGGCCCCGATCATGTGGGAGGCACCAGACGTCCACAAGAGAGAGGTGTTTGAGGATCCCGAGGAAATACTGTCCGCGACGTATTACGATCTCTATCCCACGGTGCCTCCCAGCCTGCCAGCTGACGCACAATTGTCGTAAGGAGTTCAAGACCACCCTGGAAATATTCTTCACCCTCGAAAGAGGCGTTATGGTTCAAAATAAAATACCGGAACAAACTGGGTGATATCTATACCCAAGGCTAGTGTCATCATCATCATCATGCCCGGCCACAGCTGGGCTCCGATACGACTGCACCACTCCCTCCGGTCCGCCATAAGGGTGGCAAGCTCGCCCGCCGTCTCCACTCCAGTGTCCCTCTTCAGCACCCCCACATAGGACATAGCTTGCCTACCCCGCCTCCTCCTGCCATGCTTCGGCTCCCACAGAACCACCTGATGGGCCCTGAGCTCAGGGTGGCGCTGGCAGTGCCCTGCACGTCGAATCCGTAGTGCCGCCACCTAGTCACCCACCCTCGGGAGGTCGCCGTAAAGGCTTTGTGGTATCGGTGCTATTGTTTGGACTCTTCTGTCACAGGACTTGTAACTATAAGACATAGTTCATCTTTCCTAATGACTTTTTGAGGGTTTGCAAAGTGCTGTAAAAAAGTTTTAAATCACGGTTACAAAGGATTCAATAAATCGCTTTACAAAAAAAATTGCCATTTATAATAACTTTGGTTATTGTAGTTCACAATCAGTCCTGTGTGGAGTCAAATGAAGACTGTGATGCATTTTAACGAACGCTGTGAATCTGAGGTATTTTGAAAATTTATAAATAAATGAAATTGAATTTTAAATGAAACTAAATAAAGATTTGTTTATTTGAGTGATTTGTAACTCGACCACAAGACGTATTTGATTATTAACTGTATGCCTGTCTTCTAACTGAGCGGCATATTATCGTCCCCAAAATGGTACCACATTTTCTTAGTGGGTGTCAAGGGCGGATCCGGGGGGGGGGGGGAAATGGGGGCCATGGCCCCCCCCAAACGAAACCAATTTTTTTTTTTTTTTTTTTGGACATCGCAATAAAGCATGGGTACTGTACACCAAAACATCTCAAACAAAAAACATTGGTAAAGTGGTCAGAAATTGCCTCAGGATCCAGAGCATCTAGAATCAGAATCAAAAATTTGGCCACTCCGGGGCCCCTGACCCCCCCCCACCATTTTTTTTTTTTTTTTTTTTTTTTTTGAAAAATTTTTTTTTTTTGCCCCCCAAAATTGTGTTCTCTGGTGGGTGTATAATGCAGTGCTAATAATAAGAACATGCCTTCGAGATCAAATTTATGCAGAAATTCACAGTTTAGATGGCCTTCCCTTTTTTTTGTATTTGCTTTATTTTATATATATAAATCGTTGTTTGATGTAATCCGGGTGGTTTAAAGATGATTGATTTCTTTTGTATGATACTTTCCTTTTTTTGTGGCTTCCTTTAAAATGTTCTAACAACCGGAATCGAAAAATTGGTACATTGTTTAAGTGAAACGACTCAAATTGAACGTGGATTGTTATCCTTTCTGTTGAACAAGTGCACAATTTATGTGTAATCAAACCTTGTTGTTGACACAGCCTATTTATTCACTAAATTCGAAATAAAAAACCAGTAAAAGTAAACCCCCAAAATAAAACAAGTTTAAAATAAATACATTGTTCTGATGTTGCCATTACCGTTCCTTCAGTTAAATCCCTGAAGTTTTTTATTGTTTTTCTCCCCCTTCTGCTACTTATGAAAAAGTTGCATTTTTTACCCAGAAGATAACAAATAATATGGATTTTTGTATTTTGTTTTATATACAGAAAGTGGGTGGCAGGTTAGAAAATAAGAAAGTGTGTAACACAAGCGCGTTCTGTTTCTTTTAGGCTTTATCTAGTGCACTCATTGCAAAATAACGTTTCCCCAATAAAGTGTTTAGAAGACTCGCAAAAATTATAAGCATCTGCTGTCCTTTCTGAAAACAATCTTGGATAGGCGGTATCAAACACCTTTGTCTTCCTGACCGAAACATCGCATATTCGTCAGAAAATAAAACTTACAAGCATTAGGTACAGGAAAACAAATTACCAAAATGAAAAAAAATTCAATTTGTTTATATTGTAGTTTTGATTTCTCATCAAGTAAAATACACGTGACACACTCCGGATGATGTCACCTGACACTCGATCGATCACACACACGAAATTTAATTATAAGTGGTACAGTCATGACTGACATGAACAACATGAGGGTGTAATCAATAAGAAAATGTAGTCCTGTAATACATCGTGCTGATTGATTCGTGTCTGTTTCTTAGTTTGGTCTTATTGTTTTTTGTTCATTTGTTGGTTGCTTGACTGTAACTGAGGGAAACCAACCCACTGAATTTGAACATATTCGAACATTGTCAACTTGAGATTTGTATTACAATATCGGTATGCCGGCATCTCGGCAAAATATGTGAGCATTATTTTGATGGGGGTGGGGGTGTTGGGGGTGGGAGTGGATGAGGCCCTGAGGGGGAGGTGTCATGGTCCAAGCTTGCTAGACACTGCATGGGCTTAGAGATGCAATCCCATGAAGAGTCCCATGAAACAATTCTCAGGGAGGGGGCAGCCATGGCAATTTCCGACACCGATGATGCAAAGATAACACCCCTGTCGTGTCTTGCATATTTTCTGAAAAACAAAACGACAGTCTCTCGGAATGAGCAATCGAAAAGTTTCAGCAAGAAAACTGAAAAAATGGTCCATGCGCTTTTCAGAGTATCCCGACTGCGGTGAAATGCATGTGTAGCAGAACGGGAGTACATGTGGTCATGAACGGTACACATATTGTGATTGTATTAGCTGATACTCAAAACTTACCGGAGAACGGTTGTATACTAATTTACAATAGTCACATTATACATAACATATTTATATTCAAATCATAAAATGGGAACATCAACGACCACATAACAACCCGCTGCTTGTTTTGTGGGTTTTAGTGGAGGGAGCATAACCTGTTTTCTTTTACTTTTGTACGAACTCTCCACGACTTCGAAAGTAAACCTTACAAATCGCTCTCAGTGCAATGTCTACTGACAAAAAGACGCAAAACTCTCCTCAAGGTTCATCCTGTTGTCATTCTCCAAATCCACTTTGCCTGTGACTATTGTCTCCTTCTTGGCTTAACGGCACACAGGTAACCGTAGATCCCCCTCGAGCCCACTTGAACAATTAAACCTCACTACGGCAACCGTTTTGGGGAAGCTGCTGAATAATTCATCGGCGGCTCAGCGATATACCCTCACCAAACAAGAGTTAACGGCGGAGCACGCGTAAATATGCCGTACAGCGGTTCATCAACTACCACCTATGCGCCTATTGGCTATACGCGCTACATTACGTGATAGCAAAGTTGACTCCCCGAATGAGTTCAACTGCACAGCCCATTAGAAATTGAAGATAATTTCTCCGACAAACGGAGCGAAAGAAACGGAAAGACCAACTTGATTTTGGAACCAGGTGATGTAGCGGAACCTGGCAGGATGGCCGGCCGGTTAAATGCTGTGGCGGCAGGTGCGCTATTACTGATGGTGACATGGATGGGAATCGGATGGATCGCAGGTAGGTGAAAATTGAGCTGAGTGGACCATTGAAGTCTGGAGTTTGAGATGTAGGTCTCCAATTAGTAGTCGTTTCTCGTGAACATTAAAATTGTCGTGTTCACCATGGTGTCAAACGAGTTGTGTAGAAAACATTACGATGAATGAAGACGTACGCTGAATACATTCATGTTCGAGCTTGGGTCCCATGTATTTACTTTTTTTTGCAAAGAGAAAAAAAATCCACTTTACTGGATTTGTTTTGTCCAAGACTGATAAATAACGTGGTAAATTGCGGTGTCGTAAATAGCTGTCCACGGATCACAAAATAGTAAGTGTTCTTTCAGCAAAAAGAACGCATTCTAATAGGGGATCTACTTGCCTATTTTGTGATCCGTGAACTTTAAAACGGTGTTTGTTTTCCAAACTCGTAACCTGAAAAACACATAAGTGATTTGAATGATGTTTGTACTAAAAGAAAGCTCATTGATTAGGCTTTCATATTCTAGATTTTGAAAGTGCTACAGGCAAAACCTCATCCAAAAATTGGTCCTGTCATTTGGGTTTCATTTTCTACTCACCCTGTATATCAACTGAGAGAATATTTGGTTGTTTTTAAAGTAAACCATTCCACACGCCGCCTATAACGTCTGAGTCACAGTTTGGGAAAGCTTAACAATTCACATATCTGTTATTTCAACTACCCTATTTACTAAAGCAATTTCATATCAAAACACTGTTGTTATTAATGTTTTGTAAATGTCAGTTATCCGGGATCCACAGACTGTGTCTGGTACCTCGACTATTGTCTTTTTTATACAGTGGTCGCAATTTTCTAGTGCCCCATTAATAATATTGTCCAACGACTTCTTTTTGTTTGGGCGAAAATCGATTGCAGAGTGGACGTTACTCCTTAGGACTAAAGACCGGCTAAAAATCAATAACAGCCATTGACCATATGGTTTGGCATCAAAACCAAATATGCATGTCTGGTATGGTTGCCTTAAAACAAGATCAAGCAAGATACAAAAGAGTTCCTGCAAAATATAAAATTATTGAAGGCAATGCGTGATCGCAATTTTGCTTGCATCCATCGACCTAAAGGTGCTGGTGTTGACTCGTCTCTTCACAAAAATACAGGAAGAATGCGCAAAGCATTGTGGGTATAGCTTGTCGCCCTTACTTGTTATAGTCTTGTTCCCGGACCACAAGATTCTCACTAATCTGACGAATCTTTTATTTTCAACCTCGTTTACAATAGTAACCCCTGAATTTAAAACTTACTCCCTGTATCCTGATTCGATACAGAAATAACAAGCAATGAATTTATATTGTGAAGGCCTACTTGGTGTTTATATTTACAACGTGTATTACGTATTCTAACGTTTGCTGTGAATCTTTCCGTCCACTCCACCTCAAAAACAATGTCCCCTTTTCCATTTTGCCCATATAATTATGTAACGGGTATTGGCTGGATAACATTGTAACACTTTAACATTGAAAAAAAAATCGTGTTTTCGGAACTCACGCCGCCAGGAACGGATTTTGTTTTCACCCCAGACACCGCATTCAAATACGAACGCTTTTTAAAACATAGCCAGTCACCAGACTGCTCCTAGTTTGCATACAGGTGCAATATTTTTGAACATCGATCCAATGCCAGGGTGCAGAGAGCAGGTTGTGGTGGGTGGGTACATCTGCTATATAAATCTGTCCAATGAGAGCTCAAAGATTATTAGCCAGTACCAGCACTCAAAGAAGCAGTGGGTACGAGAAAAGTCCACAACCTGTTCATGAATGAGGTTCTCTTCTGGTACAAAACCCCAGATGTTTACTTACAGTAAACTTTCCCATGTTTGCGCACTTTCAAGGGGATCCCTTTAAATACCATCAACTCTAAGTGCATGTTATCTACTCCATTGTTTTCGCATTAACCTGTCCATTAGGTTTAACGTCGGTTTCCTGTTGTAATTAACCCCAGTCTGTCAGGAATTTATGCCCATTTAGGCATTACTGCTGCGAAAATGTCTGGGGAAAACCAGGCTTACAAATCGGAGTGTCAAAAAGTAAAGGTTATACAAGTCTCACTTTAGTAGTACTAGTAATCTCTGTGAATTTTACTTGAGTAAGGTTTACAGTTTGATTTTTTTTTTCGAGGATGTTGTCTAGCGGCTAACCCTCAGTTGTTGGCAAATGCAATTCAAGTATGGAGTGGCAAAAATCTATGGCGTAAATCGGTGTCGGGAGGTGAGTGGGGGATGGGGGATGACCAAAAATCATATAATTGCCCGGCTGTGAAAAATCGAGAAAAAGAAGGGGAGGGGGGACAACACACGAAACCAGGGGGCGCTGTTCTTGATACAAATGCACATCTTTTATGCAAACCTGTGCGCTTACGTCCCTTAACCTTACCGCAAAGTGGTGTATTATTTTAAAGCTTTGTATTGTTTGTTCTCCGAATTTTCTGTACTATGCACGTAATACATTTGGACTATCGGAAAGTTTACAAGATAACCTTAAAATCTGAATTTCTTTGTTTCGCCATACAAACATTTGGGACATGATCCAGTGCCCCCTCCTTCCCCTGGTCAAAAAGTGGGAGGTGGGAGGTATATCCTCCAACCCCCCCCCTGGGATTTCCGCCCTTGACAAAATGAATATAATTAATAGTAAAATGTATGTATTGAAGTAACTGTTATCATTCCGTCAAGGAAGTCACAACTGTTACCTTTACATGGAAGTTACGATGGAATTTTCTAATTAGTTTTGTCATTTTTTTTGGGGGGGGGTGGGGTTCTAAAATCTTTCTCACCAGTAAAATTAATTTTCATCAACAACGTTTTACATCACTTAAATAAACTCCCGTAGTCATCATTGCACACGGTGCGTCTTAAAGAATTTTATTGATTTATAACACGCCGTTAATAACATGATATTGAAATTTTGTAGACTATAGAAAATGTGAAGGATCTTATCTTAACGGAAACACACCCGTCAAGGTTCTGTTACCGGTTTCCTTGTTTCAATAACAAAAATAAATCCAGCGAAAACACTCTGCCGCCTGAGATAACAACAAATAATTATGGGCGCATGTTAAGTCAAAGATCAACAGGAAATTAGCATTTTATGAAATGCAATGGAATTTGTCACTAACAAAAACAACGAAATGGCAGTTTAACAAATAATATTGAGCGTTATATGAGTAGGTGATGTCGATATATCCGGATCATCTGGTTTTGTTTTCTTTTCGATAGATGTGTATTTTATTTTTAATACCCCCCCATAAATTCCATCGCCTAAGTTACATTTTCAGAAGACGTACTCCACTAACTGTACTCGGTATTATTTTTTTGTAATTAACTATTTTAATTAAAAATCCGGGATTTTTTAAAGTATAATTGGGTGTTAATAACCGTATGGGGGATTGGCTCAAACGGTAGAGCGCTCGCTTTGCATGCGAGAGGTACCGGGATCGATACCCGGATCTTCCAAGCAACTTCTTGTTTACGAAACTGAGAGGTGTCCTATTTTATCAACTGAAGTTAAAAATCCAACTCTTTTATTAGGTATTTTCAGGAGTTTAATAATCATAGGGGGATTAGCTCAAATGGTAGAGCGCTCGCTTAGCATGTGAGAGGTACCGGGATCGATACCCGGATCTTCCACAAGTAATATTTTATTTTCGAACGAAGTGTTCTCATTATCTGAAAACAAGATTGTCTTATGTACGTATTAAAGGCGTCTTGCAGTATGGGGGATTAGCTCAAATGGTAGAGCGCTCGCTTAGCATGTGAGAGGTACCGGGATCGATACCCGGATCTTCCAAAAGTAATATTTTATTTTCGAACGAAGTGTTCTCATTATCTGAAAACAAGATTGTCTTATGTACGTATTAAAGGCGTCTTGCAGTATGGGGGATTAGCTCAAATGGTAGAGCGCTCGCTTAGCATGTGAGAGGTACCGGGATCGATACCCGGATCTTCCAAAAGTATTTTCGAACGAATTGTACGTTCTCATTATCTGAAAACATGATTGTCTTAAGTACGTATTAAAGGCGTCTTGCACTATGGGGGATTAGCTCAAATGGTAGAGCGCTCGCTTAGCATGTGAGAGGTACCGGGATCGATACCCGGATCTTCTAAATGTTATTTTTTATTTTCGAACGAAGTGTTCTCATTATCTGAAAACATGATTGTCTTAAGTATGTATTAAAGGCGTCGTGCAGTATGGGGGATTAGCTCAAATGGTAGAGCGCTCGCTTAGCATGTGAGAGGTACCGGGATCGATACCCGGATCTTCCAAAAGTATTTTTGTTATTTTCGAACGAATTGTACGTTCTCATTATCTGAAAACATGATTGTCTTAAGTACGTATTAAAGGCGTCTTGCACTATGGGGATTAGCTCAAATGGTAGAGCGCTCGCTTAGCATGTGAGAGGTACCGGGATCGATACCCGGATCTTCCAAATGTTATTTTTTATTTTCGAACGAAGTGTTCTCATTATCTGAAAACATGATTGTCTTAAGTACGTATTAAAGGCGTATTGCAGTATGGGGGATTAGCTCAAATGATAGAGCGCTCGCTTTGCATGTGAGAGGTACCGGGATCGATACCCGGATCTTCCAAAAGTAATTTTTTTTATTTTCAAACGAAGTGTTCTCATTATCTGAAAACATGATTGTCTTAAGTACGTATTAAAGGCGTCTTGCACTATGGGGAATTAGCTCAAATGGTAGAGCGCTCGCTTAGCATGTGAGAGGTACCGGGATCGATACCCGGATCTTCCAAAAGTATTTTTTTTTTATTTTCAAACGAAGTGCTCTCATTATCTGAAAACATGATTGTCTTAAGTACGTATTAAAGGCGTCTTGCAGTATGGGGGATTAGCTCAAATGGTAGAGCGCTCGCTTAGCATGTGAGAGGTACCGGGATCGATAACCGGATCTTCCAAATGTTATTTTTTATTTTCGAACGAAGTGTCTCATTATCTGAAAACATGATTGTCTTAAGTACGTATTAAAGGCGTCTTACACTATGGGGGATTAGCTCAAATGGTAGAGCGCTCGCTTAGCATGTGAGAGGTACCGGGATCGATACCCGGATCTTCCAAATGTTATTTTTTATTTTCGAACGAAGTGTTCTCATTATCTGAAAACATGATTGTCTTAAGTACGTATTAAAGGCGTATTGCAGTATGGGGGATTAGCTCAAATGGTAGAGCGCTCGCTTTGCATGTGAGAGGTACCGGGATCGATACCCGGATCTTCCAAAAGTATTTTTTTTTATTTTCAAACGAAGTGTTCTCATTATCTGAAAACATGATTGTCTTAAGTACGTATTAAAGGCGTCTTGCAGTATGGGGGATTAGCTCAAATGGTAGAGCGCTCGCTTAGCATGTGAGAGGTACCGGGATCGATAACCGGATCTTCCAAATGTTATTTTTTATTTTCGAACGAAGTGTCTCATTATCTGAAAACATGATTGTCTTAAGTACGTATTAAAGGCGTCTTACACTATGGGGGATTAGCTCAAATGGTAGAGCGCTCGCTTAGCATGTGAGAGGTACCGGGATCGATACCCGGATCTTCCAAATGTTATTTTTTATTTTCGAACGAAGTGTTCTCATTATCTGAAAACATGATTGTCTTAAGTACGTATTAAAGGCGTCTTGCAGTATGGGGGATTAGCTCAAATGGTAGAGCGCTCGCTTAGCATGTGAGAGGTACCGGGATCGATACCCGGATCTTCCAGAAACTTTCCTGTTTTCAAAACTGAGATTTTGTTTCTATATTATCACCTTCTATAGTTCAAAATCTATCTGTTTTAGATCAAATGGTAGAGCGCTCGCTTAGCATGAGAGAGATACCGGGATCGATACCCGGATCTTCCAGAAACTTTCCTGTTTTCAAAACTGAGATTTTGTTTCTATATTATCACCTTCTATAGTTCAAAATCTATCTGTTTTAGATCAAATGGTGGAGCGCTCGCTTAGCATGTGAGAGGTACCAGGATCGATACCCGGATCTTCCAACAGTATTTTGTTTTTTTCGAGCGAACTGTTTTCTTTTCCTGAAAACATGCAGTATGGGGGATTAGCTCAATTGGTAGAGCGCCCGTTTTGCATGCGAGAGGTAACGGGATCAATACCTGGATCTTCCAAAAGTATTATTGTTTTTTTTCGAGCGAACCGTTCTCATTACCTGAAAACATGATTTTTTAAAGTACGTATTACAGGCGTCTTGCAGTATGGGTGATTAGCTCAAATGGTAGAGCGCTCGCTTTGCATGCGAGAGGTACCGGGATCGATACCCGGATCTTCCAGAAACTTTTTTGTTTACAAAATTGAGATTTTTTTTTCAATATTAGCACCTACTTAAATTCAAATCAACTCTTTTATATTAGGTGTTACGTACGGTTTGATAATCATAGAGGGATAAGCTCAAACGGTAGAGCGCTCGCTTAGCATGTGAGAGGTACCGGGATCGATACCCGGATCTTCCAACAGTATTTTTTTTCCGAGTGAACTGTTCTCATTACTTGAAAACATGATTGTCTAAAGTAGGAATTAAAGTTGTCTCGCAGTATGGGGGATTAGCTCAAATGGTAGAGCGCTCGCTTAGCATGTGAGAGGTACCGATACCCGGATCTTCCAAATGTAATTTTTCATTTTCGAACGAAGTGTTCTCATTATCTGAAAACATGATTGTCTTAAATACGTATTAAAGGCGTCTTGCACTATGGGGGATTAGCTCAAATGGTAGAGCGCTCGCTTTGCATGTGAGAGGTACCGGGATCGATACCCGGATCTTCCAAATGTTATTTTTTATTTTCGAACGAAGTGCTCTCATTATCTGAAAACATGATTGTCTTAAGTACGTATTAAACTCCGACGCAGAAACTAGCCCTTTGGGGACCCAATTTGGTTAATTACCTTAATAAAAAAAAAAAAATTCCAACCAATTCTGGTGATCTTCCATCTAATCCTAGCCAGAGACACCCTCTACGGATATATGCAGTCACCTTTGGTGTGTGACCCCGGGTCAGGCATATCTGAGCCTGACAACCTGGGCTGCCCATATACACGTGCACAAAACAAAGTCACTTGCGGGTAGCCAAGTGCACGACTTGAGCACAGACTATGTATACAACATCTGTTTCCTGTCAATGACCTCCTTATTTATAGTCTACAGACGTGTCGAGATTGTATACATATAGATACAGTGTTGTGTAGCCTCAAACCAAGGCGCTAAATAGCTGAGTCCCCGGAGAGACCCCTTACTGTAAGCATGTTAGTAAATGGGCTTTCTGCGTCGGAGGGTTAAAGGCGTCTTGCAGTATGGGGGATTAGCTCAAATGGTAGAGCCTGCGCTTAGCATGTGAGAGGTACCGGGATCGATACCCGGATCTTCCAAAAGTATTTTTTTTTATTTTCGAACGAATTGTACGTTCTCATTATCTGAAAACATGATTGTCTTAAGTACGTATTAAAGGCGTCTTGCACTATGGGGGATTAGCTCAAATGGTAGAGCGCTCGCTTAGCATGTGAGAGGTACCGGGATCGATACCCGGATCTTCCAAATGTTATTTTTTATTTTCGAACGAAGTGTTCTCATTATCTGAAAACATGATTGTCTTAAGTACGTATTAAAGGCGTATTGCAGTATGGGGGATTAGCTCAAATGGTAGAGCGCTCGCTTTGCATGTGAGAGGTACCGGGATCGATACCCGGATCTTCCAAAAGTAATTTTTTTTATTTTCGAACGAAGTGTTCTCATTATCTGAAAACATGATTGTCTTAAGTACGTATTAAAGGCGTCTTGCACTATGGGGGATTAGCTCAAATGGTAGAGCGCTCGCTTAGCATGTGAGAGGTACCGGGATCGATACCCGGAGTTTCCAAATGTTATTTTTTATTTTCGAACGAAGTGTTCTCATTATCTGAAAACATGATTGTCTTAGGTACGTATTAAAGGCGTATTGCAGTATGGGGGATTAGCTCAAATGGTAGAGCGCTCGCTTTGCATGTGAGAGGTACCGGGATCGATACCCGGATCTTCCAAAAGTAATTTTTTTTATTTTCAAACGAAGTGTTCTCATTATCTGAAAACATGATTGTCTTAAGTACGTATTAAAGGCGTCTTGCAGTATGGGGGATTAGCTCAAATGGTAGAGCGCTCGCTTAGCATGTGAGAGGTACCGGGATCGATACCCGGATCTTCCAAATGGTATTTTTTATTTTCGAACGAAGTGTCTCATTATCTGAAAACATGATTGTCTTAAGTACGTATTAAAGGCGTCTTGCACTATGGGGGATTAGCTCAAATGGTAGAGCGCTCGCTTAGCATGAGAGAGATACCGGGATCGATACCCGGATCTTCCAGAAACTTTCCTGTTTTCAAAACTGAGATTTTGTTTCTATATTATCACCTACTATAGTTCAAAATCTATCTGTTTTAGCTCAAATGGTGGAGCGCTCGCTTAGCATGTGAGAGGTACCAGGATCGATACCCGGATCTTCCAACAGTATTTTGTTTTTTTTCGAGCGAACTGTTTTCTTTACCTGAAAACATGCAGTATGGGGGATTAGCTCAATTGGTAGAGCGCCCGTTTTGCATGCGAGAGGTAACGGGATCAATACCTGGATCTTCCAAAAGTATTATTTTTTTTTTTTTCGAGCGAACCGTTCTCATTACCTGAAAACATGATTTTTTAAAGTACGTATTACAGGCGTCTTGCAGTATGGGTGATTAGCTCAAATGATAGAGCGCTCGCTTAGCACGTGAGAGGTACCAGGATCGATACCCGGATCTTCCAACAGTATTTTGTTTTTTTTCGAGCGAACTGTTTTCTTTACCTGAAAACATGCAGTATGGGGGATTAGCTCAATTGGTAGAGCGCCCGTTTTGCATGCGAGAGGTAACGGGATCAATACCTGGATCTTCCAAAAGTATTATTTTTTTTTTTTTCGAGCGAACCGTTCTCATTACCTGAAAACATGATTTTTTAAAGTACGTATTACAGGCGTCTTGCAGTATGGGTGATTAGCTCAAATGGTAGAGCGCTCGCTTAGCATGTGAGAGGTACCGGGATCGATACCCGGATCTTCCAAAAGTATTTTCGAACGAAGTGTTCTCATTATCTGAAAACATGATTGTCTTATGTACGTATTAAAGGCGTCTTGCAGTATGGGGGATTAGCTCAAATGGTAGAGCGCTCGCTTAGCATGTGAGAGGTACCGGGATCGATACCCGGATCTTCCAAAAGTATTTTCGAACGAATTGTACGTTCTCATTATCTGAAAACATGATTGTCTTAAGTACGTATTAAAGGCGTCTTGCACTATGGGGGATTAGCTCAAATGGTAGAGCGGTCGCTTAGCATGTGAGAGGTACCGGGATCGATACCCGGATCTTCCAAATGTTATTTTTTATTTTCGAACGAAGTGTTCTCATTATCTGAAAACATGATTGTCTTAAGTATGTATTAAAGGCGTCGTGCAGTATGGGGGATTAGCTCAAATGGTAGAGCGCTCGCTTAGCATGTGAGAGGTACCGGGATCGATACCCGGATCTTCCAAAAGTATTTTTGTTATTTTCGAACGAAGTGCTCTCATTATCTGAAAACATGATTGTCTTAAGTACGTATTAAAGGCGTCTTGCAGTATGGGGGATTAGCTCAAATGGTAGAGCGCTCGCTTAGCATGTGAGAGGTACCGGGATCGATACCCGGATCTTCCAAATGTTATTTTTTATTTTCGAACGAAGTGTCTCATTATCTGAAAACATGATTGTCTTAAGTACGTATTAAAGGCGTCTTACACTATGGGGGATTAGCTCAAATGGTAGAGCGCTCGCTTAGCATGTGAGAGGTACCGGGATCGATACCCGGATCTTCCAAATGTTATTTTTTATTTTCGAACGAAGTGTTCTCATTATCTGAAAACATGATTGTCTTAAGTACGTATTAAAGGCGTCTTGCACTATGGGGGATTAGCTCAAATGGTAGAGCGCTCGCTTAGCATGTGAGAGGTACCGGGATCGAAACCCGGATCTTCCAAAAGTTTTTTTTTTCGAACGAACTGTTCTCATTATCTGAAAACATGATTGTCTTAAGTACGTATTAAAGGCGTCTTGCGGTATGGGGGATTAGCTCAAATGGTAGAGCGCTCGCTTTGCATGTGAGAGGTACCGGGATCGATACCCGGATCTTCCAAATGTTATTTTTTATTTTCGAACGAAGTGCTCTCATTATCTGAAAATATGATTGTCTTAAGTACGTATTAAAGGCGTCTTGCAGTATGGGGGATTAGCTCAAATGGTAGAGCCTGCGCTTAGCATGTGAGAGGTACCGGGATCGATACCCGGATCTTCCAAAAGTATTTTTTTTATTTTCGAACGAAGTGTACGTTCTCATTATCTGAAAACATGATAGTCTTAAGTACGTATTAAAGGCGTCTTGCAGTATGGGGGATTAGCTCAAATGGTAGAGCGCTCGCTTAGCATGTGAGAGGTACCGGGATCGATACCCGGATCTTCCAAATGTTATTTTTTATTTTCGAACGAAGTGTTCTCATTATCTGAAAACATGATTGTCTTAAGTACGTATTAAAGGCGTTTTGCGGTATGGGGGATTAGCTCAAATGGTAGAGCGCTCGCTTTGCATGTGAGAGGTACCGGGATCGATACCCGGATCTTCCAAAAGAATTTTTTTTATTTTCGAACGAAGTGTTCTCATTATCTGAAAACATGATTGTCTTAAGTACGTATTAAAGGCGTCTTGCAGTATGGGGGATTAGCTCAAATGGTAGAGCGCTCGCTTAGCATGCGAGAGGTACCGGGATCGATACCCGGATCTTCCAAAAGTAATTTTTAATTTTCGATCGAAGTGTAATCATTATCTGAAAACATGATTGTCTTAAGTACGTATTAAAGGCGTATTGCAGTATGGGGGATTAGCTCAAATGGTAGAGCGCTCGCTTTGCATGTGAGAGGTACCGGGATCGATACCCGGATCTTCCAAATGTAATTTTTTATTTTCGAACGAAGTGTTCTCATTATCTGAAAACATGATTGTCTAAAGTACGTATTAAAGGCGTCTTGCAGTATGGGGGATTAGCTCAAATGGTAGAGCGCTCGCTTTGCATGCGAGAGGTACCGGGATCGATACCCGGATCTTCCAAAAGTAATTTTTAATTTTCGATCGAAGTGTAATCATTATCTGAAAACATGATTGTCTTAAGTACGTATTAAAGGCGTATTGCAGTATGGGGGATTAGCTCAAATGGTAGAGCGCTCGCTTAGCATGTGAGAGGTACCGGGATCGATACCCGGATCTTCCAAATGTTATTTTTTATTTTCGAACGAAGTGTTCTCATTATCTGAAAACATGATTGTCTTAAGTACGTATTAAAGGCGTCTTGCAGTATGGGGGATTAGCTCAAACGGTAGAGCGCTCGCTTTGCATGCGAGAGGTACCGGGATCGATACCCGGACCTTCCAGAAAAATTCTTGCTTACAAAACTGAGATTTTGTTTTGTATTATCACCTACATCAGTTCAAAATCCAGCTGTTTTATATTAGGTATTACGTACGGTTTAATAATCATAGGGGGATTAGCTCAAATGGTAGAGCGCTCGCTTAGCATGTGAGAGGTACCGGGACCGATACCCGGATCTTCCAAAAGTATTTTTGGTTTTTTTTTCGAGCGAACTGTTCTCATTATCTGAAAACATGATTGTCTTAAGTACGTATTAAAGGCGTCTTGTAGTACGGGGGATTAGCTCAAATGGTAGAGCGCTCGCTTTGCATGTGAGAGGTACCGGGATCGATACCCGGATCTTCCAAATGTCGTTTTTTTATTTTCGAACAAAGTGTTCTCATTATCTGAAAACATGATTGTCTTAAGTACGTATTAAAGGCGTCTTGCAATATGGGGGATTAGCTCAAATGGTAGAGCGCTCGCTTAGCATGTGAGAGGTACCGGGATCGATACCCGGATCTTCCAAAAGTAATATTTTATTTTCGAATGAAGTGTTCTCATTATCTGAAAACATGATTGTCTTAAGTACGTATTAAAGGCGTCTTGCAATATGGGGGATTAGCTCAAATGGTAGAGCGCTCGCTTAGCATGTGAGAGGTACCGGGATCGATACCCGGATCTTCCAAAAGTAATTTTCATTTTCGAACGAAGTGTTCTCATTATCTGAAAACATGATTGTCTTAAGTACGTATTAAAGGCGTCTTGTAGTACGGGGGATTAGCTCAAATGGTAGAGCGCTCGCTTAGCATGTGAGAGGTACCGGGATCGATACCCGGATCTTCCAAAAGTAATATTTTATTTTCGAACGAAGTGTTCTCATTATCTGAAAACATGATTGTCTTAAGTACGTATTAAAGGCGTCTTGCAATATGGGGGATTAGCTCAAATGGTAGAGCGCTCGCTTTGCATGCGAGAGGTACCGGGATCGATACCCGGATCTTCCAAAAGTAATATTTTATTTTCGAACGAAGTGTAATCATTATCTGAAAACATGATTGTCTTAAGTATGTATTAAAGGCGATTTGCAGTATGGGGGATTAGCTCAAATGGTAGAGCGCTCGCTTAGCATGTGAGAGGTACCGGGATCGATACCCGGATCTTCCAAAAGTATTTTTTATTTTCGAACGAAGTGTTCTCATTATCTGAAAACATGATTGTCTTAAGTACGTATTAAAGGCGTCTTGCAATATGGGGGATTAGCTCAAATGGTAGAGCGCTCGCTTTGCATGCGAGAGGTACCGGGATCGATACCCGGATCTTCCAAAAGTAATTTTCATTTTCGAACGAAGTGTTCTCATTATCTGAAAACATGATTGTCTTAAGTACGTATTAAAGGCGATTTGCAGTATGGGGGATTAGCTCAAATGGTAGAGCGCTCGCTTAGCATGTGAGAGGTACCGGGATCGATACCCGGATCTTCCAAAAGTAATATTTTATTTTCGAATGAAGTGTTCTCATTATCTGAAAACATGATTGTCTTAAGTACGTATTAAAGGCGTCTTGCAATATGGGGGATTAGCTCAAATGGTAGAGCGCTCGCTTAGCATGTGAGAGGTACCGGGATCGATACCCGGATCTTCCAAAAGTAATTTTCATTTTCGAACGAAGTGTTCTCATTATCTGAAAACATGATTGTCTTAAGTACGTATTAAAGGCGTCTTGCAATATGGGGGATTAGCTCAAATGGTAGAGCGCTCGCTTAGCATGTGAGAGGTACCGGGATCGATACCCGGATCTTCCAAATGTCGTTTTTTATTTTCGAACAAAGTGTTCTCATATCTGAAAAGCCGATTGTCTTAAGTATGTATTAAAGGCGGTTTGCAGTATGGGGGATTAGCTCAAATGGTAGAGCGCTCGCTTAGCATGTGAGAGGTACCGGGATCGATACCCGGATCTTCCAAAAGTAATATTTTATTTTCGAACGAAGTGTTCTCATTATCTGAAAACATGATTGTCTTAAGTACGTATTAAAGGCGTCTTGCAATATGGGGGATTAGCTCAAATGGTAGAGCGCTCGCTTAGCATGTGAGAGGTACCGGGATCGATACCCGGATCTTCCAAATGTTATTTTTTATTTTCGAACGAAGTGTTCTCATTATCTGAAAACATGATTGTCTTAAGTACGTATTAAAGGCGTATTGCAGTATGGGGGATTAGCTCAAATGGTAGAGCGCTCGCTTAGCATGTGAGAGGTACCGGGATCGATACCCGGATCTTCCAAATGTAATTTCTTATTTTCGAACGAAGTGTTCTCATTATCTGAAAACATGATTGTCTTAAGTACGTATTGAAGGCGTTTTGCACTATGGGGGATTAGCTCAAATGGTAGAGCGCTCGCTTTGCATGCGAGAGGTATACCGGGATCGATACCCGGATCTTCCAAAAGTATTTTTGTTGTTTTTGATCGAAGTGTTCTCAATACCTACTTTATTTGAAAACATAATTGTACATTTAAGTACATTTTACAGCTGGATTGCAGTATGGGGGAGAGCTCAAAATGCCAAGGCGCTCGCTTTGCAGTACCAGAGGTACCGGGATCAAAAGCTGGATCTTCCATATTTTTTTTCTACATTGATTAGATATGATGTTTATACTTCTTGACAAAAGATCATCCGCAGTCAATAGGTTATCTAGCAGGGGTGCAGAAAAAAACCCAATAATTATGTTCCCCGGACGCAACACCTAGATACACGAACTATTCAGGGATCTTCTTCTGTTCATCAGAATGTGCTTAATGGCTTGTACTGGATCAAATTTGATTGTCCTCTGAACAAATTTCACCAAACATTGAAAGCATGGTAAATTATTCGGATGGCCGTAGAGAAAATGGAATAGGGAAATGACCAAATCCTCGAAACTCTTTACTTAAAACAAATCCTCGCACATGCACGTAAGCTGCCACAACAGGATCTATTTACAGGCATGAAGGATCATTTTGAACTTCATTCATTTTGCTCGTTTCTAGTTAAATACCACTCAAAATCTAAAGAAGAATGTTTCAAACCTTAAATCTGCTGAAATTTCAGTTCGGTGGATTGTTCACTTTTCGAGAAAGCAGTGACAAACCATACACAATCTTTTGATCACCAAACGAGATTTTGTATAGACTCCTTTATTTCCAAAAATCAGTCAACTGATTGATCGTTGGAAATCACCTACATTTCTTGATTTCCTCTAAGTAACTGCAAGCCAGATGAAATAATTTCACGGGCTGTTTAGTACCAGTACGATCTTTATCCAAGCTTTTTGATAATAATTTGGTTGGTTACTATTGGGATAAATGCAAATGATCCTTTGTGCATTTAAGGGCGCGTTGTGTACTCAGACCGAAAAGAGGAAAACAACCAACAGGGTCACGCAGATGTTTCGGTTAAACTTTCTATTGATCACTTGCAATCCTCAGGTTGCGAAGGTTCCGACTCGGCGTACAGTCTGTACGAAGACATGATGAAGGACTACAACCCACTGATCATTCCCGTCGAGAACAGCTCCAGCGTCATGAACGTCTACGTCGGCCTGACCTTGTCTCAGATTGTCGACATCGTAAGTTGTCATTTAAAAAAAACTCACCTTAGATGGCTATGAAAGACAGGATCATATTTTGCACGGATGAGGGCGCTTTTACGACGCAGTTTGGGGGTACAAACACACGTGATAATCGTTTTATTAACATTAGTTAAATATACATTTTTGTTTACAATCTGTAATCTTTACATTGAAAGTAAAGTTGCTAATTTGCTTTAATAAATGTTATCTGATTATACAGCCCCGTCGCCAACTCCGGGTATTGGGGGGGGGGCACGCCACAAGAAAAAAACACAAATTTAGTTATTTTTACGTTTATGGTTTTTGCCGGGGGGGGGGAGTTGCTCGCCCCCCGCCCCCCCCCCCCCGCCCCTTTAGCAACGAGCCTGCTATTTGAACCCAGTACATGTCATCGTTGGAGCGCCCTCATTATGACCTATAAGCCAAATCGAAGTTTCGCGTCAGCAATGAATAATATTGTATGAGACAGGATTTCGGATATGCAATATATGCTGAAAGCAAGACCCTCTATTAATTGGACTAGAACGTCATGACGTGTTTTTTTTATCAAAAAACAACGCATAGTTGAGGCGAGTTGGCACATTCGCGAGCGTAACTTCGATTTGGTTTATTGTTATACTCTTAGTTAAACAGTATCCTCCATATTGTTTGTTTGATTGAGTTGATGCCCTGTAGTCATACCCCTCAAATTGTCTTCTCTCAAAAAGTGAGAACTGAAGTTGCTGCCTCATCAAATTTTAGCTCTAATTGATTTTGTCTTCATCCTCTCTATAATAATGTTTCCCCGAAGTACCAAAGCCGTCCATTTAAGTTCGTCGTAAATCTTTTTGTTTAAACATACATTCTTTAGATTTTGTGGATGGAAAACGTCGGACAAAGACATGCACTCATGCTCACACAGTTCTTCTTTTCAAGTTAATATTTTTGTTTTTATTCATCAGGATGAGCAGAATCAGATTATGATCACCAGTATTTGGCTGAAACAGGTATGTCATATGATCAATTATAAACGCTAAACGTGACTCACAACCGTACGCTAGCCCGCCCTCTGTTTTTGCCGTTTTGTACATCGAATGATAATGATCAGCCTTTGCATCTGCTTCTTTTTTTCCCCGGCAGAAATGGAAGGATTACAGGTTTGTCTGGAACCCAGACGACTACGAGGGTCTGCAGCAGATGGAGGTTCCTATCGATCAGCTTTGGAAGCCGGACGTCGTTCTTTATAACACGTAAGTCATGGTGTCTAGACTGTCGTTTGCCGTGCGTGGTCATAATGGAGGAACCATACTGAAGAACAATCCTAAGAAATCACTGCGCTGTATTTGACACACGTTCTCTTTTAAATTTATCCCACCAAGTCCTGCTTTACATTACGGTTTTATGCATGTCTTACAAAAGAAACAAATTGTAAATTTCAGGGATGGTTAAACTTTCTCAAACCTTTTCTTTTTGGTCGACTCGAAGTCTAAGTATCATGTTGACATGGGTAAGACTCCCGTGAGCAATATATATTTTGCCAAACTTTAACTGCTATGTAATGACTTGTGAGTAGAATCACCTGTTTTTCTTTCCACTCTGGCCTCCTATAAAGGGCCGACGGAAACTACGCAGTGGAGGTTGTGAACAGAGCCACGATAAAACACGACGGTACGGTCTACTGGAATCCTCCTGTCATCTTCAGGAGTTCCTGCCTCATTGACATCTCCTACTTCCCCTTCGACGAGCAGCGCTGCACGATGAAGTTCGGTTCCTGGACCTACGACGCCTCCCAGCTTGACATCAAGCCGCTCAGCCGACGGGTTGAGCGGGAGAACTACCGAGCTAACGGGGAGTGGGAGATCGTAGAATCACTCATCGAGAAGCACGCCATCAGGTACGCGTGCTGCGAAGACGTCTACTTGGATCTGACCTACACCTTCGTGCTGCATCGCAACCCACTCTTCTACATCATCACCCTGGTACTGCCGTGTATACTAATTGCACTATTGACTGTCCTGATCTTCTACCTCCCCTCAGAAGCTCAGGAGAAGATCACTCTGTGTATTTCAGTGCTCCTGGCTCTGATTGTGTTCCTTCTGTTGATTCCATCCATCATCCCACCCACCGCTACCACGGTGCCTCTCATCGCTCGCTACATGCTCTTTACCATGGCCACTGTGGCCATCTCCATCGTGGCCACAGTCTGGACCATCAACCTCCACTTCCGTAGCACCAGCACCCACGTAATGAGCAAGTGGATGCGGCGGATCTTCCTGGAGATCCTACCCAGGCTGCTGCTGATGAAGCGCCCGGGGGAAGACAAGGAACGCGAGGAGAAGGAGAAACAGAAACAGATGGAGAAGGCCGTCATCCGGAGCAACGCCTCCTCCTCCTTCATCTGCCTGCCGGGGGATAACGGGAGGAAGGAGCCCAGGGGATACTCCAAGATGGCCGGGGCTTCCACGTCCTCCATGCCGCCGTCTCTGCGCGAGGAGATTGAGCACCGTGAGCGGGGAAGCCCTCTCAAGAGATACGGCGAGTACAAGCCCGTGAAGAAAGAGTGGCAGGAACTTCTAGGTTACCTAAACTACATCCAGCACAACATAGAGGAGACGGACACAGTTGAGGATGTAAGTCTGTGTGATGTAAGATGCACCCATGTTGGTTCATCTTTCATGTATGAACTAAACTATGGAATAGGTTAGTGTGTTTGCTGTGCGGTAAACAATGATTCAGCCGTGCATTTTTGTGACACATGCAGTAGAATGACACGCAGAATAGTATTGAGTTTTCCACCGATTACAAACAATCTATTGTCCTTCCAAACGATCGACTGCAAGGTCGATCCTTCCACGTAAACGCTCATATAAACTAATACATGTACTTAAGTCAAGCTTCGGAATAACTTGGATCGGTGCGTTTCTGAAATCCCAAGACTGAAACCGGTGTATTAATCAGAGTACTTAATATCACCGTCTCCTTTTCTCTTCCCAACAGTCAGAGGACGAGTGGGCCTTCGTAGGCCTGGTCATCGACCGTTTTCTCCTGGTAGTCTTCACCTTCACGGTGGTGATCGGCACCGTCGTCTTCTTCATGGAATGCCCGATCTTCTGGGAGAACCCTAACACCCATTACAGGGAGGTGTACGAGGAACCAGAGATCCTACTGAGTGCCGGGTACTATGATCTGTACCCGACATTAGCCCCTACTCAACCGAGTGTCTCGGTGGCACGGTAGGGCGGGTTTGCACTACCCAAAGAGAAGAGTATTCTTCGTAAAAGACTCTGTAAAAAAATATGTAATTAGATTGACCTAGATTAAACTGTTCCTAGAGGGAGCTATAATGTCGAAGCGTATGCGCACGCACCAAACGAAGGAACTACAACGTGTCAAAAAATTTCCTCCTTTTGATCCTATCCTGGATAATTTTTTTTCTCCAAAATTTCAGATATGCAATCAATTCTGATACCACAAATTTTATGGAACGACTTTCATTAGCTTTGTGCAAGAGGGTGAGATTTAAACGCCATACGAAAGAAAACTACTCACTTTCAGAATGTCAATGCAGCGCTTGGGACGGCAGCGGAAGGCGCGTGCTGCGGTCGAAAGCTACTATGCTGAAGGAGTGCAGGATCACCCCTGATGTCATTGCACATATCCTCAATCGTTTGGCGCTACGGGGTGTCATAAGCTTTCGGCCGCTGCATGGAGGACGCCAAGGCTAAAGTGGCAGATTCTGAAAGTGAGTATTATTATTTGGCGATTAAATCACACCCTCTTGCACAAAGCTGATGAAACTCGCTGCATACATTTTTCATGCCCTGTTTACATGCCTTGGTGTAATTCCATTAGTAAACAACAGAGTTATTTAGGATCAAAAGTAGGACATGTTTTTAACGCGTAGTACTTTCCTATTGCGGTTAAGTTCAGTGTTGTATATCCAGAGGGGAAAGAAGGGGGAGGGGAGGGGATAGCAAGGGGGGGGGGTTGGCAGGGGAGCGCCACCACTTCATAGCTTTTACACATGTTCATTTTCAAAGTACTCATATTTGAGTACATACCATGGTGTTATGAAATTAACGTCAGTGAGGGGAAAACCCATATTGTAGTTTACTGAATAATGTATATAGCCGGTCTATGAATTGGAACGTATAGTCGTCTAGTCTTCCTTGTTCATTTTGTTGCTTTATGCCAAAGTAAACTGAGTGCAAATAGAATTTCGTGGTTTTCAGGTATACGAACAACATCATCGTTATTTTGAAAATAATTATATTGCAATCCACGAAACATGAGAAATGTACTTCAGTTTTGACAACAGTAAAAAATGGAAGACCCCCATGCTTGAGCCAAATGGTTGGCTGAATTCGCCATATTAAAAAAACAACAACACAAGACTGCATTTGAAAAAATGAAGAACTTGTTGGTTGTTGGCGTCGTTACTATGTAAGTTGATAAGCAATTACGTAAGAATCCATGCAAGTGAAAGCTTACCAGAGCACGTGCTTTAAACCCAACTGGGTAAGGTGGCCCAGGAGAGACCTCTTTGATTTGAATTCAGAAAATAAGTCCAAAATAATCCGACAATTGTCCGCTTAAAAGTTCTTGTAGCTATACATTGCTAAGTGTGTATACATAATTTGTTTATGATTTTACTTACATTATGTTGCCTATTGTTTAACTTACTACAGATGTTGTTAAAAAGTAGAGTAGGGCCTACTGATATTTTCAAAGAAAAAATGTAAATATTAAAATATTCAAAGAAAGTACAAAGCAGAACAAAAGACAGGAATAAACAATCAACATTTGTGGGTTTCGTGATGAACATTATTTTATTACATTATTTAACACAATTTGTGAGTGACCCTGCTTCATGCATAGAGTATTAACCTGTAATAATTAGACTTTTATCGTCATGCGTTATTTCATTTTAAATTCCTATATTTATTTTTGTTATCTAAACTTAATTCCATTATTTACCATGCACGTTTACAAGAGGGAAGATCAGATTTCCAGCTTTGTGATTTTTTTTCTTAATAAACTGACTTCGAAAGAAAAGCAAGACTGAAGGAAAATGCCTTCAAACTACGTCAACCTTACGCCTGCGCAGTTGTTGACCAGCATTGTTACAAATTGTATTGAGTTATATTTTAAAACAGATCACGTGAAATCGTAACGTCAGTTTCTTTTTCCCAAGTGAACATGTTATTGTTATTTATTTCATCGGCAGTTCATTTTTTTCGTTTGTCTCTCCATTTTATACAAAGAATAAAAAAATGAACTGCCAGTGATTGTGCTGCCATACACATCCGGGTGTTTTACTACTGTTTTATACACACTTAGAAGATGGCGGCCGTTCATTTAACTCTCTGGTTATCAATCATTTCAATTCATTATTTATTTCCTTATTGCTTCTTAACACGTTGCTTATTGGCCATCCAGCAGGATGTCCCAGTAAGCCCTGCAATCATCAAGTTGATTACAAAACAAAGTATACTTCTCTGTCTTCAAGTTATTCATCTCTCACTATATCATTGTTATAATAATTTTAGGGTCGCAGACCCTCGATCTGAATGGCTACTAAGTTTATTAAACATTCGGTCCTTCATGTAAATTGATCAGCACACCACCGGTAAACATTAACACAGTAAATTATTCAGTCCTTATGAAAAGTCAAAACAATGTGTATTTTTCAAAGGAAACGTAACCAAACGGTTTCCGAACGTAAAAATCATGGCTACATTTACGCTATTTTTAATCGCCGTGCTACCGAATTCCGGTTTATGTTACTATCTTCATACTTCGTCATAAAGATTTGTTTACTACTTTCATTTCGCTCAGGTTCCTGTTTATAAACACAAAACTACTGCTTTTTTCTGCCTGACAATACAAAGTTACACACCCTCTGTTCTGAAAGTGTCGATCAAAAAATCTCACGAAGTTTTCTGATCAAAATTTCCGATTTCATAATTAAGAATTTATAGCCGTCCTGAAAAACTTACCTCCACGCCAGTGACGCACCCGGAATTTGGCTTGGGGAGGGGGGGGGGGAGCTCCATTTTTTTCAAAAAATGTTGCCCAATTTTTTTTGGGCGTAGAAAAAAATTGGAGTTCTTTTTCGGGGGCTGACAATTTTGACGTTGGTGGCGCCTCTTACACCCCTATTATACTACTCGAAAATAGGTCACATACATATCACCAAGGTGAAATCTTGGGACTAAAAAAAAAATTCCCCTCCCTCCAAAAAAAAAACAAAACATTTTTTTGAGGGGGGGGGCTCAAGCCCCGCCCCTTGGGTGCGCCACTGCAAGCCCCGCACAGTACAGATACAAATTTAGTTGTTCCATATTTGTTTTGAGAGCTGCTAAACGTATTGTCTGTAGGTAGCCGTTACAAATGACAAATGGACTATTCCTTATAGCATGGATAACTTTTTTAGATTGTCAAATGCTGCTGCTCTTTCCCATGCAAATACCTGGGAATGCTTTAACGTTGTTCTTACTTTAGACAGTTATGACACACAATCCAGTGTTTTTTCTACAAATAAGTCCTAATTATTAAAGTTGTAATCAACGACTGTTTTTGATAGGAAAAATAAGGGGAAAAAACAACAAAGGAGTACAGGGGCGGATCCAGGAATTTTTGCAGGAGGGAGGGGGTTTCATCAGCAAAAAATTATGAAATGTAAAAAAAGGTACACAGGTCTTTTTCTCCAGACACTTGGCCTCCAAAAACCAACATGTGGGGGCTGGGGGGCCTTGTACCAATGGGGGCGCCGTTAAAATCCGACGATTATTAACAGTAGATTACACACTAGTCTACAAATACCCCCTAACAAAGCTGGCTCTGTACGTATTTTGTGCACAGGCGGACAATATTACCAGAGTATAGTTTTTTGGGGTGTCAGAGCAGAGGGGGGGGGGGGGGGGGTTCGCATTTTTTTTAATGAATTTCTACGAAAAAAAAAAATGACAGAGCTTAGGAGGGGGTTGAACCCCCCCCCCCCCCCCCCCCCGATCCGCGTCTGGAGTATCCCTCATAAGCAACCCTTTCCATTTCATGAGCATTGCTTTAAACGTGTTGGAAATATTAAATAAATTGTCCTTTCGTCCATTTTTACCAAAAGCAAGATGATTGGTGCTACTTGGATCTAGTAGTTTAGGGTTTTTAACACCATCTCATCTGACCAGCTAATTTGCCCCAATCACGGATGCAACACTTCATTCAAATTGCGTGATCGAACTGTAACAAGCCGATTCTATAACTTAGTCAAGGAAAACAATGGGACCAATGTCTTCGCAGGAGCATGCGCGTTATACTCCAGATCAACGTCAGCACGTAAACAAACTGTGCACGTGTTTATTTTTTTTTTCGTGCGACGGGGGCCAGCATGGGTCAAATGCCATGTAGCTTCGCAGTAGAAAATAGTGTTAAGCAATTTATGTGGTGAGAACCAGTTTGGCTGGTAGCCTTATATCTCTTAAGCATAATGCGTCCGTACTGAAATGTGCTTGCTTAGCAGCTCCATGGCCCCTCCGTGGCCTCTCATCGCTTCATATCGCAGGACAGGGATACAGCCGACTCTTGACGGTGGTCTCGTTGGAGTCCGGCAGCAGATCCTCCAGGTAGGCGCATGTGACATTGGGTGGGCCCTGCAGCTTCGACTGCTGCTTGAACCGGTTCTCGTTCTCCCAGAGCACCGGCGAGGACAGCATGATGGCCATGGTTCCTATGACGACGGCAAGAAGGTAGATCCACATGAAGATGCGGTCCACTACCATGGCGACGAACTCCCAGTCGTTCCGAGTCTGTGTATAGATTAGAAGCAAATGTGAATGTTATTTAGGTGTGGGCAAGGTTTGCCAAAAGAGAGGGTTCTCGTGCATTCTTAGTACAGAGGCTATATATCATCAACATAGCTAATAACGCTCTTTTCAAACTAGACTACTTGTGGAGACTCGTTTAAGAATATTTACATTAAGGAAGCACTTCTAAAAGTAGGACATTCTGGACTACCCTAGGTTATATTAAATTATTGTTATTTTTGTAACTGTGTATTGTAATTTTGATAAAATATCCTTTTAAATTATAATTCTTAAGTTCTCTTTGACCTCAGCAGAGGCCGAACAGGGAAATAAAATTCATTGTCATTGTCATTCAAAACAAAACAGATGTGAAATGAATTTGTTAATTAGGTTTTTGCTGCTAATTTGTTGGTGTTGCCCATGGTACCTTACCTTTTTAGCTTTATCCTCTTCCTTCGTTCTCTCCACGATGTAATTAAGATAGTCCAGTCCCTCCTTGAGTCTGGCCGGTATTTTCTCTTTCTTCATCTCAGTCTGTCTGTTGTGGTCTACATTGGTCTCCTTTTCCTCGTCCGAGTCCCTCCACTCCATTTCTTCCTCCAGCGAGCAGTTCAGTGCCATCATCTTAGGTGCGTTGTTGTTGGCCGTCCGCTGCAGCAGGTGGTAGTTGCTGGTGGACCGGCCCACATTGAAGCTCCGCTTCTTGTTGTTGAAGCACGAGGAGCGGTCCGTAGCCGGGGAATCGCTGGAGTTGACGTAGACCTTGCGCTTGGGCTGCGGTGTAGCTGCCGACGCGCTGCACAGGTAGTCCTTGTAGTTGGGCGGCCGCTGGATGTGAAGGAAAGGCGGTAGCGTCTCGGTGAAGAGCCGCTTGACCCAGGGAGACATGGTGTGGGTCTCAGAAGAGCGATGGAACAGGTTGATGATGATGATGGTGGTGACTATAGACACGCTGACAATCCCCATGGTGAAGAGCAAGTAGCAGCCAATCAGCGGCACGGTGTCAGAGGTAGTGGGGATCATCTCAGCAATCAGCAGCAAGAACACAATGACGGCCAGCAGAATGGAGATACAGAGCGTGGTCCGCTCGCCACAATTGGAAGGCAGGTAGAAGACGAAGATGGTGATCATGGTGATCAGGACACAGGGCACCACAAACGTCACCACGTAGAACAGGGACTTCCGGTGCAGCTTGAAGTGGAAGGTGATGTCCACGTAGGTCTGCTCGCAACACGGGTACTTGATGGTGTGTTTGACCACGGGCGTGTCTACGATCTCCCACTCCGCGTTCTCCCAGTAATCCTGACGGTCCACCGTGCTTCCCAGGGACTCCAGGTCGATCTTACTCTCGTCGTAGGTCCAGGAACCGAATTTGAGCTTACAGTCCTGCTTGTCAAAGGGGAAATAATGGACGTCGATGGCGCACGCGCTGTAGAAGACGGCAGGTGGGCTCCAGTTGACCGTGCCGTTGAAGTAAACCAGAGCCTTGGTCACGAGATCGATCTTGTAGCTGTCGTCCACACTGTCAACAAACAGACCATACAGAATCACAATCATGTCATTTTTATAATATTAGTTTTTGCAATTTCCTTATCACGTGCTGGCGACAGGGTAGAATGAAAACAAAAATGATTTCCCACCACACAGCAAAACAAAAACAATCACCAGTGAAGAACAGGATTCCATTTAAGCACTATGCAAGACTGCATGCAACGACTATGAATGCTTGTGAAAAAAATGAAATGCATGGCCCCAACGGCGCTCACCAAGGACATGGGATAGGGGAAATCATAACAAGGACAATTTAGTAAAAATTAAACGGAAGCTTCCTGCATATACACACATCATGTCTAAATCGAGACAGCGCCCTCTCCCGATCAAAATACGGCGTATTAATTCTCACATCCTAAATTTAATTTACTTCGCAGTGGCAAAATTACCAGATGTTGGATCATCTAATTACCTTATCCATCGCAGGTGAATACACCTTATTTATAGACAAGAAATCATCAATATTTTCACTAATATATGATTCTTTATAGTCTCAAAAATACAAGGTGGGTAAAAAAATCCCCCAAATGTCGGTACCATTGTTTTAGTGAAGTTCTGCATGTAGTACCTTCAAAATCTAGGATATAAAAGCCCAATTCTTAAGCTTTTTTAGCACAAGAATCATTTAAATCACTTGTACTTTTCAAGTTACGGAATTTTAAACACAGCCACTGTTGTAAAGGTCTGTCCACGGATCACAAAAAAAGGTAATTGACTTTCAGCAAAACGAAAACAAATCACATAAGGATGTATGTGAATTGTGTTCGTTTTGCTGAAAAAACGCAAACCTGTTTTGTGATCCGTGGACAGAACTTTAAAACGGTGGTTGTTTTAAAATCTCCGTAACTAAAAAAGTACATAAACGATTTGAATGATTCTTTTACTAAAAAAAACTTATGAATTGGGCTTTTATATCTTAGATTTTGAAGGTGCTACATGCAGAACTTCACTAAAACAATTGTCCCGACATTTGGATTTTTTTTTTTTACTCACCCTGTACAGGGAAAAAAGGGAAAAATATCACACAACTCACTTGTTGTAAAGAAGCAAGTCTGGGCTCCAGAGCATCATAATAGGTATGTGGATCACAGACACATTCTTGTAGTGTTTTGGATTCCACATCAGTCGGTAATCGTGCCATCTCTATACGAATAAACACAAAGCTAGTTCGGTTATGGAAACTGTACGGGGATAAACGGTTGCTGAAAAAAAAACGGTGCTGAAAAATGGTATAATGCTATGGTAATGCCCTGGCCAGCGGTCGCAGGCATACTTAGGGTGCTCCCCCCGTAACCTTGACTAATACAGAAAAAGTAAATTGATGTGCAACTTTAGAAAACTACTGTGCCACGTGGAAAGTAATGCCCATTTTAATTCACCCATTTTGAAGAAAACACAATTTAAATCCCCTTAAGAGCCTTTGCCTCAGAATCATTAATGTTTTGGGGACTTAACCTTCACAGTTTTGTGTACAAAACTTCGAAATTTAGGAAGCAGATGATAGCACCATCGTGGTCTTCACGGGACCGAAATAGACAAGTTTTTTTCGGACTGATAAGGGGGTAGAGCGCCCTCTATTGAGCCGTGATAGAACCACAGGAATATTGTTCTTTAGTGAGCGACGGTTAATTTCTTTCTGGGAAATTCCTCAGAGCACGGTCAAAGAGTAACGATCTTACCTGTTTGACCCACAGTCCGGTCTTCATGACTTGATTTCTCTCGTCCTGAAAAAAATAAATAAAACAAGACGTCTTCAGTCAGTAATAGGGCGATTTAAATATCGTTAGACATTAGTTTTAACATGAAGCTTAGGTGATACTTTGACCCTGGGTGAGTACCCGGTAGTTTACAAGGCCTACTTGCCACACTGTTTATGACAAGATGGTACTTTCAGGTAATTTACTTTGTTTTAATTGAAACACAGTTTCCCATAGTTCTCAAACGCGGACGGCCAGTTTCATCCAAAAATCAAACAGAATCCTAATGGTTTGTTTCCCAGTATTACACTGGAATCGGCTAAGATAAATGAACAAACAAAAACTAAGGAAAGGTACCGTTTCATCTGTAAAGAATTCAATGTTTTGACAAGGGTTCTTTCAAAAATAATGTATTTTGCGCATAATGAAGAAAAGAATTTAAAACCAAATGTGTATAATAGAAATGGCACAACATAATAAACGACAAAAAGTGATGGGTAAAGGAAACAATATAAGTCGCACAGAGATTTAGAGATTAAATAAGATTTAGATTAAGATTTAGAGATTATAATAAGCATAAGAATCAACCTTAAAAATTAGAAGCAAATTTAGGAAGAAAGCGGGAAAATGAAGACAATGCAATGAAAAAAGCAACTGAAGCCAAATAAATGACCCCCTTAAACGTGTCCTCTGATTGAAGCATGTAAAAAAACCCAGCACAGGCATGAAAATAATCAGGAAAAGGGGTGAAGATATGTGCGGCATATAGCGCGAACATCAATCCACACTTCGGCTAATTTCGAGGCGAGAATCACGTCTTCAAAACCAACCCTGACTGCCAGGGATTAGCGTCCGTCATCTATGCCGATGTTTCTCGGGCCCTCCTCCCCGGTACGAGCAGCTAGGAGACGCCGCGCTGTCTCCACCGCCAATTCAGACCGGGCCATCTCGGTTTACCAAGTGTCCACACAATTTCAGTGAAAGACGAACGGGAAACAGGGATTGTTGTGTGTGTGTGTTGTGTCACGACCGTCAGCAGAGAGATGATGACGAGGAGAAAAGACGCCGGCTTCCCTGGTTCCTCGAGGGATGCTAAGTGATGCTCAAGGGGAATAAGCTCAGTTTCCGTAAAGTCAATTATTGGTGTGGTTTCAAGAAACGGAGGAATCAGAAAGAAAATACGGGGTTAAGGGCGCTTGAAACGATGACGTCACATCTCCAGCACTGACAGAAGAAGCCTTGATACCCTGCGGGATGTCAAACGATGCTCATGGGCAAATAGCTTTATTTTCCTTGTGAGTCAATTTCAGTGATTGGAGAAACGACGATACAGACAGAAAATCAGACGGTAAGGGCCCTAGAGTCGATGGCGTCACAGTTTGGGTTTGGGCAAAGAGGAACCGTGCTCTGGTTCCTTCAAGGGTGCAAAATGATACGTGTAGTTTCAATAATTGTTCGTGATTTTTAGCGTTGAAGAAATGTTGAAGAAATGCACATGCAGAAGTAAAATTCCGATGTTAAGGTCTGCATAATCAATGTCCTCAGATTTTGGGTGTGGTTCCGCAAAGGGTGCAAATTAAAGGATCCCCTTGGGAAAGGCCCATTTCCGTTGTTGGTTAATATCAGTGATATTATGAAGAAATGACCATACAGAAAGAAAAACCTGATGTTAAGGGCTCTTAAAACGAAGACGTCGGAATCGGGTTGGGCGAGGTCAAGATGGGTTTCTCCTAATAGTGCGTCACGTGCCCGTAGGTGCGTATTCGCGGGCATCGTATGGAAGACATGAGGAGGGTTACACATGAGGGTTGAGGCCTATCGCAAAGACTACAGAGAAATTCGTGCTTTTTTTGTTTTTAAAGTCCAGAACTTCCAACACACAATTTCCATCAAAGATCAAAAAGTTTGCTGTCCAATTTTGCAATACGGACAATTTGAGAACAGCTCGCACCATTTGGCATTGACTGACCAGCCAAACCTCGGCACTGCTGCTGCTGCTGATTCTACAATGCAGAGAATGCCATGCCGGCCCATAACGAGGCGTTGTGCCGGTTCCCAGCGGTCGACCAGCGAGCCAGATGGATATTTGCCAGAGCCCATTGGCGGCAAAACCTATCGAGTAGATGGTGTCAAAGAAGAGGGAGGCTTAACCAATAAAAATGAAACAAACACATGACGATGACGACAGAATCGCCAGCCCGCGTTTCGGACCATCCACTCCCGCCATGTATGAGCAGACGCTCCCATGCGCAAAATGGCGTAGTGTGACGTAACTGCGCAACCCGCTCCCACCATTGGTCCGTTGCGCGTAAAAAAGCGCGCGCAGCTTGTTCATGCGAGCACTCGATGGCTGGAAGCTGGACACACACAGCTCAAACGCGGCGGAGAAGGTGTTGAGATATCACTGTCGCTTCGGCTTGACCTCCGTGTTTGCTCTGCAAAGAGGTGAGTGCTTGTCTCTGCAAACACCGCCAGATGACTTAGTGTCACCTGACGACCGAGCTACGGATGAGGGCAGGCATCTGTAAGGTGTCTGGCAAGAATGACAAGATGACACAGTGAGAAAGAAACAATCAACAGACATCCGGATTTGGCTTGATGGAGGCGAGTGGCGAGATGAAGTGACCACAGTCAAACACAGTCGTCAGTATCACGATTTGAACCAACAAGATCAAGATCGGAAGTCGTTATTAATAAAGACGACTGTGCAGCTATTGATGAAAAAAATCTTTTGAAAATGTCCTTTGTATTTTTTTCAAGCGCTGACAAACTACCCATTGGATAGCCTTTGCAACGAAGAGGTATAAATGTTTTCAATTCTGATCCTCTCAAAGGCTAATGAGGGGCATATCACAAGATGCAATTTGGAACTCCAGTTTTTAAGGCTATCTTGATAATTGAAAATCGATAGGAACTGCGGATCCTTCCATCTACGATGTCCACACTCAGAAGGATGTTGTATATGACAAAGGAACAAATAAAAAAACCTACATGAAGTCTTTTAAAACATATAATATAATATTCGTAATAGGGGGTTTTAAACTCCATTTGGCGGGATCCGGCCTGAAGAAAAAACAAGCACTTTGAAGACATTCTTACCAAACTGTCTTGCTGAAAGGTAATTCAGATTGCTGTGGCACACGTAATACAACACATATACGAGATCCTCTAGACGTCCGTTTGCAAAGGTTTCGAGTTTTGTGAATGATGAAGCGATCCAGACTGTAACTTTCACTCATGGAAAGGACACTTAAATGAGGAATTCACCAGACGACATTTGCAACTGATGGTGGCTCTGAAGGGACATCGCAAATCGTGAAT